>VBSM01000272.1:42705575-42823031 GCA_008086735.1 Cheirogaleus medius
TTATTTTTGTTGTTGCTGTGATTGCCTTTGGAGTCTTCTTCATAAATTCTTTCCTTAGGCTAATGTCTACAAGAGTTTTTCCAACATTTTCTTCTAGAGTTCTTATAATTTCATGCCTTAGGTTTAAGTCTGTTATCCACTGTAAACTGATTTTTTGTGAGAGGTGCAGATCCTGTTTCTGTCTTATACATGTGGCTATCCAGTTTTCTCAGCAGCATTTATTGAGTAAGAATTCTCTTCCCAAGTGTATGTTTTTCTTCTGCTTTGTCAAAGATTAGATGGCTATATGAGGATGGTTTTATATCTGGGTTCTCAGTTCTGTTCCATTGGTCTATGTTTCTGTTCTGGTACCAATGAAATGCTGTTTTAGTTGCTATAGCTTTGTATTATAGCTTGAAGTCATGTTCATGGGTTGGCAGAATCAACAACTCATTTTACATTAATAACACAAACCTCAGATTTGACCTTATGGCTACTAAGGAATCCAACTAGGTCTCATGAGTCAATATATCCCAATCTTCTATTTAGACACCTATTTTATACCTTTTCTTATATCTGAAAACCTCTCTTACCTTCTCACTGATAAAGTGTGACTTTGTTTTCATATTCATCTGAAAAAAAATAGAAGTGATTAGAATAGAGCTTCATTAGCTTCCCTCCAACAAACTATAACTGAGCTACATAAGAATTCATATTCTGTCCTGTACTTTTTGTTAAAATGATAAACTATCCCTTTTTCTATTTAAGGTCAGAATTTTCACTTGTGTACTGAATCCCATTTCTTCTTATCTTCTCAAGGATTTTACTACTACATCATAAATTTTATACTTTCTACAAAATTATTCCTATTAACATAAACCTACTCTAATATACTTTATTTTAAAAAGTTTTAAAGTAATTTTTTTCTGGCTCTTCAGACAGTAAATGCTACCTGTATCTCTTTCCTCTTGTTCACTCCTAAACACACTCTAGTAAGAATCCCACCCTACCCCTTCACTGAAACCACTTATCAAAGTTACCAAAAAGCTTCATAAACCAAATCCAATCATCAATTCTCAGTCTTTGTATTATTTATTAAATTAGAAACAACATTAACAGAGTTGATTATTCCTGTTTTGAAATATTTCTTCTTTGGGTTTTCAACACTTTCTCAATTAGGTAAAATATTCTAAGTTTATAAAGGGCATTACTCCATAGCAGTTTTACATGTAAACTGAAATAGAGAGATAACTTTTTCAGAAAAATTGTAGATGTGGTCTTTTGGATAAGCAGTGATGTCCAATCAATTTCATGGTAAATGCACAAAGCTTAAGAGACTTGTACTGAGAAAAACACCACCAGCTTTGATTAAAAGAGACTGAGAGAGTCCAAAAGGGAAAAATATTGCCTTTGGGTCCTCAGATGAACAAGCCATTGGCTGAGAAATATACTCAGATGAAAATACAGGCCACTTTTTGCTGAAAAGAAATCACAGAAGGAAGAGCTGATACAGAAAAGAACATTGGGGTAATGAACAACTCTGATTTTATTGGACACATTGGATAAAGGAATGAGGCAATTTCCAGTTCTGTAGCCTGTACCACAGTTGGCAACTCTGCCAACTAGGTGTGAGCATTCTCTCTTAAAAGAGCCCTCCTTGGTCTTGGGCTGCACCAGGGTTTTGCAACCTACTACCTGGATCAGCTCTGACAAAGGCATCTTTGTCCATGGATGACTGTCAAATTCTTGTTGTGGTGTGGGGATAATAGTGGGGAAAATCCTCTTTTGCCATATTGCTGGCATCACTCAGGGAATGTTGATTAAGTTCCTTTATCCAATGTGTTGGGCAGGTGGGAGGGGGGATGAGGGGATGGGCATATTCACACCTAATGGGTGCAGTGTACATGATCTAGGGCAGGTGTCCTTAAACTATGACCTGCAGGCCACACGCGGCCCACCGAGGACATTTATCCGGCTCACTGGGTGTTTTTGCTGCCACTGCCTGTCCTGCTTAGCAGCCGACTCCTCCCTGGCACACAGTGTGTACTCTCCAACGGTCTGAGGGACAATGAACTGGCCCCCTGTTTAAAAAAATTGAGGACCCCTGATAGGGGATGGACACGCCTGAAGCTCTGACTCAGGTGGGGCAAATGCTGAATGCTGTAATATGCTGAAACAACAACAAAAAAGTACCTTGCTCAAAAGATCTACAATGGAAATAAATTCTCTTTTTGTGCTTAGTTGGTTTTCCTCCATTTTTATCCCAGGTCTGAATCAGTTCAAACTGTTGATAACAAAAAGGAAGGAGGTGAGGAAATATAACTTAATCAGCCCAAACTCTTTCCTAAAAAAAAAAATAACATGCAACCTGTGAGCAATGGTTAGTAACATCACCATTACAAAAATTAGGTAGTTTAATTTTGGGCTTCAAAGTTTAAAAATAGTTAAAATTAGAAGAATAAAACTATTTTTTAAAAATTTTTTTGCCTGTCATAAATACATAAAAAACTATTTTTTGTTGCTTTAAATAATTGCTGGTTTTCTAATGATTCAAAGGTTAATTATTTTCTTATGCTTATTAAAAATAAGGATAAAATGTTATCTCTTTTAGAACCAGAAAACAGGATCATTTGGAACACAGCTTGTTGGAAATAGAAGGATTTTTTTGAAATTTATCTGTTTAATTCCTTCACTCAATATATGTCTAACTTGTGTCCTGCAGAGGTAAGTGATCAAGTATCACTGGCAGTAAGGGAACTGGAATTTTTCTTCCAAGTTCAAGTCTGGTGATTTTTCTGTTAAATAATATCTAGGCCAACTAGAAATCTACACAATGTTTCTAGTCATAAGATTATTTTATATGGGTTTTAGAGCAGGTACTATAAATGGGTAAATATCTAACGTTTATTTTTTGTTTCTTGTATACTAAAGCATGTGAGCATCTTGGTCTATTATAATTAGTAAAGAATATCTTTCCACTATTTCTTCATTAAACACTAATGAGTAAATTCCTTTAGAAATTTGGCATTTTTTCTTGAACTAGAATTAAAGAAAATTTTCTCCTAAAACAACTGGAAACAGTACATGTTCTATTCATTGCTTCGTATCAGAGCCAGCCTCATAATTCCTTTTCTGATTTCGTCTGGACAAGTCCACATTAGGTACTACATGACTAATCCAGACAGCCTTTCGTAATCAAAGTTGGTTGGCAAAAGTCAAGCACTTTGGATAAAGCTGTGTGTTCCTGTGCTATTATTAAGTGCCTAGTTTAAAGGAAACTGAGAGTTTTCCAATTTCTCATTTTCTAATGAACCTTCTTAAAATCATAAAGCAGTAGGGTACATGAGAACAGAAAAAAGCTCTCTAAGGATCATTTAGTACCTTGTTTCTGTGGAAAGAACCAGATTTGGGTTTATTTTCTCCAATCTATGACATATCAATACTTCTAGAAAAATAAAATAAAAATTGAGTTACTAGATAAAAAGATATTAGAAATTAGGCCCCATGTTTTGTTAAATCCAGCAGAAAAACAGTTGCTCTGTCAGAAGGCTGTGAAATATTTGCTCTCATTTTCTTATTCATCTGATCTCAGACCAGTAATAAAATTTTAAGAACTGGTACCAGTCTTTGGGTCATATGTTGAATAGCACTAATCAAGTTGATCTCCTTCATTTTGTATATGATATCCCTGAGATTTCTGGAGGAGAAATGACGTGCTCAAAAATCACAGAGACAGTTGGTACCAGAGATAGGATCTGAGCCTGTGACCTTGGTGCATAGACTAATGCTCTCTGTAATGGAGTGGGCTGCCTCAACTAGTAACTCTTAATGAGAATGTAAGGACATCCTAGAAGACTCAAATTCAGGCACCTGTGCAAGTCACCATTAGAGGTCAAGTTGATTTTAAAAGTTTCACTTTTATATAAATTCCAAAATACTTAGATGTTTTACTTGACACTTCCTTCAGAAATTTTTGACAGATAAAAAGGCTTTGAGAATGTTTTAATACATATTTTATATTTATTTCTATTTAAAAACCAGAAGTATTCACTTTACTAAATAATAAACTTTACTAAATAATAAATAATTGGATACCTATATAACCATTTTGAAATTTGACTTTACCTGAGAGTTCAAAACTTTGCAAGTCCCTGTGATTTGGGCATTCTTTTTCCCTTTTATTCTGGATACAGACTGACATTCAAACTAATGACACTAATTTTGCCTTTCTAATTAAATCTTCCCTGGGAGATAGACTATTTAACTGGCACTGCTAATTTTTATATAAGTGTCTCTGAGTACTCATGAAAAATTTTAAAAATGAAATAACTCCACAGATAAGTCTGCATGTTGAAAATTTGTAAACTCTTAGATTACCAAGCTAAATTTTCTAGTTCTCATCTTGGTCTACATATTATTGATTGTTAAATTAGAAAAATTAAGTTTTCATATTGTATACATTTTAATATATGTTCATAAATTGTATATAGTATATTTAGTCAGTTTCTAACTTATCAATGAGTTGATATATTAATGATCAAAGTGTTAGTTTCTAAGTAGCTTATTTCTAACTTATTTTGTAATTTCCCTTAGAAAAAAATCCATAAATGATTTTGAACTACACAAGCTATTATGTTATTAAGTATGAAATGTCCAATTTCCTTGAGTACCAAGTTTGACAGTTGATATTTCTGACATTTCACTTTGATACTTGTTTTATTTTTATTGTGCAGGTACATCCTCAGTCTTTCAAATGCATGTTTTGGCTTGTGATTATTTTTCAAAAGTTTTTAAAGCAATTTTTGTGAAACCATGGATAAGTCCAAAATTCATGTTACTTTCGAACATGAGTTCCATTGTGGAAACAATGCAGTGTAGACATCTCAAAATATCAATGAAGGATTTGGGAAGGATGTGACTAATGAACACATAGTACGTGGATGGCTTGAGAAGTTACATTCTAGTGATTTTAATCTTGAAAATGAGCCACATGGCGACCTGAGACCAAGGTGAATAATGATGAGCTGAAAGCTGTAGTGGAAGCAAATCCATCTTAACCTACATGTGAATTAGCAGCAAGGTTTAATATTACTATACCAACAATATTGGATTATTTGAAACAAATTGGCAAGGTAAAGAAGCTGGATAGATGGGTACTGCATGAATTAAACAAGCGTCAGAATCATCTCGAAGCTTACCTTTCTTTGGTGTCACTACAGAATTTCTACACCATATTCTTACATGTGATGAAAAATGGATTGTTTTTGACAATTGCAAGCATTCGGGACAATGGTTGGATAAAGATGAAGTGCTGAAACACAGTCCAAAACCAAATATTCATCAAAAAAAGCTAATGGTGTCTGTTTGGTGGTCTAGTGCTGGTATTATCCACTATAGCTTCATGAAACCTGATCAGTGGATTACAGCAGATGTGTACTGCAACCAACTGGACAAAATGATGAGGATGTTTGTGATTAAGCAGCAGAGACAGGCCAATCCTCTTGCAAGACAAGGCTTGACCACATGTCACACAAACAACACTGCTCAAACTACAGAAGCCAGACTTGGAAATTCTCTGTCATCCACTGTATTCAACAGTCCTTGCACCAACTGACTACCACGTCTTCCAGGCCTTTGACACTTCTTCAAGGAAAAATATTCAATTCTCAACAAGCTGTGGAAAAACGCCTTTGTGATTTCATCACCACTCCCTCTCCAGGCTTCTTCGCTGGTGACATAAATAAGCTACTGTTAAGATGGCAAAACTGTATCAATAGTTTAGATGCATACTTTGGTTAATTGTACTGCTTCTTGTTTGAGATATAATAAATCACACTTTTGGTTTGAAATCAGATATTTCATATTTAATGATCTAATATTAAATAGATTTATTTTATATGTAAGATACCTGAATTATAACACATAGAGAATGAAAGAAACCTCACATCATGCTTATCAATGTGTTAATTTAAAAATGTGCACAGAATTCCAGAAAGACAATGATAAGCCTGACTCATTCTTAATTAAGCCAAAGACCACTTCACCACAACAGCCAATACTTTCCTGTTAAAGTACAATGGATTGTTTCCTATTTCCGTGAAAATGGCAACTCCTATTACTTTGAGGGTTGTAGAGGGCAAACAGATGGACATCTTAACCAGGCACCCTAGGCTTTGAATCAATTAACTGTAGTTACCCAATAATTATTCAAAGGCCTGCTTGATCCCAAAGTCTGGTGCACTTGTCACCAGAAAACATCATAAAAGCAAATTTTTATGTAGTCGAGTTGATAAGGAATAGTTTTAAACCATCTATGTTATTTCAGTAATTTTGAATACCCAATAGTCAATAAGAAGCTAGCATGAAAAGTGATCCATTGGGGAAAATCATGATGGTGAACACTAAGAACTTGATGAAGAGCTTTAAAAAAAATCAACAATTGTATAATCAAAAACTTTCATAAAATCTCAGTTGATCAACCTATTATGATGGTTTTTGCAGATTTACCATGGAGCTAATGAAGGTGTACATTCTAGATCCCTGTTAAATTTTGCAATCATTTGGTCTTATGTTGTTACAAAGTTTGCAAATTTTTTTTTTCATTTCAAGTTCCCTTCTGTTACACTTACATTCATGAAGTGTGGCATTGGAGTGGTTACAGGGAAGTTGAGTTGTGGACACATTTATTTGGGGTTTATGTAGCTTACATTTATTTATGTTAAAAGTATCTGAGTGCTATACACCAGTAGCCATGAGCACCCAGATCTAGCACACAGATCTTTTCCTCTATTACCATCTTAACTAAAAGGAATCAGGGCTTTTTAAAGTTATGGATGGTACCAGTGTAGGAGAAGGTACAAAGTGAGCTTACTGAAAAATTTGTTAGTCCAGAAAATAAAGTGCTCAAAAAGTATGGAAACATGTACAAGGATTCAGGAGCCAGCTTAAAGCGGCTCCAAATGGCCATATAATTTGATGAACAAATCATTAAATACAGTAATGAGTTGTAAACCATTGAATAAATAGTCCACATGATAATATATAAACAAATAATAGACAAAAAGATAAAAAGCACACAAAATAAAGCAAATAAGGTAAAATATTAGGAATAGGTAAATCCGGACAAGGGTAATATATTCATTCTTTATCATGTTTATTTTTGAAAACTTGCTATAAATTTAAAGTTATTTCCCAATTAAAAGTTTTTAAAAAAGTAGGTTATTGCTAACCTCACCCTATGTAGGAATGATTTTCAGAAGTACTTCTATAGTCATTGTGTCTACTTATCCACTAATGTGACATAAAGATGTAGAGCCAGAGGTCATAATGTAATAAAAATGGGTCCTGGGTGACTCGGCACATGAAATATAGGGTAGTAGAAGGGAAAACAAGGTTTAAAATACATTGACCCAGAAAATAATATATAGGAAAGTCTCCCAAATATCAGATGCAAAATCTGTAAAAAGGCATGTTTTCATTAGCTCCTAATCAAAAGGAAGATCTCTCCTGATAGAAATACACTTAATCTTACAGAGTATGCAATTATAAACATAATTTTTCTTTTAAAAATTGGTTAGGGACTATGCAGAATAGAATATATCATAATGTCTGTGTTTGGCGGGACAAACGTGAAGTAATGCTATAGTAGTGAGTCCATGCGTGAGTGAATATTCCTGTCTTATATATCCCAGCATGTGGGATCATGTCTAAGCATATCTGCCTCCCCTTGCCCCAACAAGTATGGAGCTCTCAGAGGAAATAGCATGCAAAATTGTCTTTGATGCAGTGAAATGGCCTGAAGAAAAAGTGTTGCTACACCTTTTCATCAATAAGTCAGTTTATATAGTATAGTTATTACTTGTTCATACAATTGTGTAACTCAATACACCATATCAAGCAATTTCAAAAGCATTTTAATTGCTCCTGTGTATGAAATGTCCAATACTGACTTATAAATTTGAAAGAAACTATTTAAACTCAAGAATGCAAACGAACTGATCAATCATGCCAGAGCAAATATGAATTATCTTTCTTATGCATATAGAAAATATTACCTTATTGTCTTATGAAGAGAGGTTGAACTGTATGGAGCCAAAAGTGTAGGAAAAATGGATTTTAAAGGTGTGTCAGGCAGTTAAATGATTTAAAAAATGTCATTTTTTGGATTTTTTTGATATTTGTGGTACTGTCATCTTTTAAAAAATTGTAACTAGTAATTATTTATTTTATTATTCTATAAAATATTGACTTTCACATCTCATTTTGTTTTCATTAGTGTGTATTCTTTTCCTAAGCTACTTTTATTATAAAATATAGCAGGAAAAAACAAATACATGAAAGAATGTGTGAATAAGTGAATGTGACCCACTCTTGGAACCAACATGCAGCTCAGAAATATAACTTTGCCACCAACTCAGAAGCCCTCCACAGCTCACTTCCAATTACATTCCCCCCTTCTCTCCCCTATAAAGGTAATCACTACTCAGATATTTATGATAATTGATTTCTTGCTCTTCTTTATGCTTTTATAACAAAGTGTGCATCCCTGAACACTATAGTTTATGCACTTTAAAAAATTAAATATCTACTTTAAGTCTCATTGTTTTTATAATTTATTTGTTCAATAAAACATATTATTGATTCTGTAGGATTTTCCACAGTATAAATTTTGCTGATTATATCACTTTGGTATATTTTGAGGTTTTTTTCTGACATTATTGTTTCCTGTAAATGATAGATTTACAGGCTTGATCAGGTTTTGGATTTAATTTCTTTGGCAGGATTCCCTCAATTTGTTGACTTTCTTCATCAGCAGATATATAATGTTTCATTCTGTGTCTTTTGGTGATATTAGTAATCATTAATGATCAATGGCTAGATTGATTTATTAGAGCTTGCAAAATTGGGATATTCTAATTCTATTGCACCTTCATTTACTAGTAAAAATAATTCTATAAGAGAAATTTCCCTTCTGCTATGGTTATGCAATAGTGTACTTTTGATAGGAAAGGCAGGGTAAAAATGTTATCCTTTTCCTTTACTTTCAGTTTTCTAAATAATTACTAGGTATCTTACCATTCTATAAGGGTGACCAACTAATTTTTATGATGATGATAATGATTAAGTCACAAATGTAAACATTTTGTTTTAGTGCAGTTAATATACTATTTAGTCTCAGATTTCCAATTCTTGGTTAGCCAGAGCCTCTCAAGTATACTCCTGAGTCATGTGGGCATAAACCTAGTATTCTTTCATAGCCTCCTTGCTACCTTCTAAGGCAGGATATTTGAGGTTCATTTTATATATTCCTGCCCCAGTTCTGGAATCAGCCATTTTTCCAAAATGCCCTGGTTTCATTTAGTAGAAAATATAGGAAAAGATTATAATCTAGGTACTAGAGGAACTCATTGATATTGGTTTTTGCACCATTGTTTCTAGGTATTTCAATGGATAGCGACAAGAATGAATGAAATGAATGAATGAATGAAATATATATGTGTGTGCGTGTATATACATGTGTGTGTGTATATATATATATATATATATATCTGGCCAGTGGAAATACAGAGACTGGATTTACCTTTCCTCTCCTTATCACACACTTGAAACAACTGAAAATCTGGATAAAATAACAAAATATGTGACGCAATGGTTTTCAACCCATTGAACATCAGACAACAAAGAGCAGTGATCTCTGAGAGCAGGTAAGCAAAGAAATCACTGCAATTGCCCTGGCTTACTGCCTTGAGAGAGTTTTCAGGCTGTAGCACAGAGAGGGAGAACCCATAGCCTCAAGGACTGAGGAGAGTCTTAGAAAAAAAAAGCAACTAGACTTCATGTGATAGAGTACCAGAGAGCTGACAGCTGTATGCAGAGATAACTACAGAGATCTGCAAGGAGTCCCCCTCAAGTATTCAGCAGAGTACTGATAAATGAATAGTTAAGAGGAGACTACCTGAGGCCAAAGAAAGAACCACGTAAAAGAATTAGCAATAACAGTACTTGGAGCTCACAAAAGACCAGGAAGGGTGCCTCTTCTCACATAGCCATACGGGAAAAACTCTTAATGCATGTAGCATTAGGTAGAGTGCTTAGAAGGGTCTCATTTCAGTAGTGGGCTAAAATTAGCCCTAGAATAAATGCAACTCTACTATCTCTTAGAAAAGCTTGAAAACAAGACCCCAAAAGATCAAACCATTGTAACTTGACTGAATCCTGGGACAAAGTTCATAAATCTTTATAAGAATTCAAAAATATCCAGCATTGGATTCATTTTTTAGGGCTGCCATAACAAAGTCAAAAACTGGATGGCTAATGCAAGAGAAATTTATTACTTTACAGTTCTGCATGCCAGAAGTCTGAAATCAAGATGACAGCAGGGCCATGCTGCTATTGACGACACTGGGGAAGGAACCATTTCATGTCTCTCTCCTCGTTTCTGGTAGCCTCAGGTGTTCTTTAACTTGCGGATACATCATTCCAATTCTCCATCTTCACATGGCATTCTCTGTGTGTATATCATCACATTCTCTTCCCTCTGTGCTTCTGTCTCTGTATTTTAACTTCTCCTTTGTATAGGCAATAGTCATATTGGATTAGGGCCCTACCTTATTTCAGTATGACTTCATCTTAACTAATTACCCCTGCAATGAGCCTATTTACAAATAAGGTCACATTTGGAGATATTGGAGGTTAAGGCGTGAATATAACTTCTTCAGGGAGCACAACCTATAACAAACACCCAACTATGTAAATTCACAATGTCTGCCACCTTATCAAAAATGACTTGGCATGCCAACAAACAGGACAATATAACCTATAATGAAGACAAAAAATATCTGTCAGCCAAATCCAACCCAGAACTGATCTAAATATTTTAGATTTATTAGACAAGGACATTAAAATAATTATTATAATTTTATTTGACATGTTCAAAAAGATAGAGTAAATATTGATCATATTAAGTAGAGATATGGAAGATATATTTTAAAAGACCCAAAATGAATTTCTGGAGATAAAAATTACAATATCTGAGATGAAAAATATACTGCCTGCTTTAATGACAGATTATATATGACAGAAGCATAAGGGTAATAACTATCAAAACAAAATATAAAAAGAAAAAATACCAAAGAAGCAAACGAAAAAATGTACACAGCATCAGTGAGCTCTAGAAAGTGAATTTACGTGTAACTTGAGTCCAAGAAGGAGAAGAAAGGCTGAACAAAAAAAGATTTGCAGAAATAATGACCAAATTTAGTAAAAACTATAAACTTACAAACTATATAAACTTCAAATACAATAATTACGAAGACAACTTCACCAAGATATATAATAACCAAGTTACTCAAAGCTAGTAATAAAGAGAAAAACTTAAAAACATCCAAAAAAAAAGACAGATTATGTACAAAGAAACAAAGAAAAATAGTAGAAAATTTCTTGTAGGGAACAATACATCTTTATCTTTTTTCTTTAACATACCAAAATCTTGGTTCTCAAGGGCATCAAAGATGATATAATTAGAATATCACATAATTATGCCTTTGCTTTATTCCATGTTGTACATTCTATTGTCTCAGAAAGCCACACCAACATTATTACTGATGCTATGATCACTGAAAATATTTAAGTGGTTTTTAAGTATTTCTTTATCTTACCCAGAAAGTTCAGTAAAGTGGTTTCCTCCTTTAAAAAATTAAAGCTAGACCTGAATTTGTCTGATTGTAAATGAAATGTAGGGTTTAGGCTGACATTCATGTGGTATAAAAAAGATAACAGATTTTCTAACTAGACACACAATGTTTGAATTTCTACACCACTATTTCTAAGTTTTTTCACTTGAGCAAGATAATTTAGTTCTTGGAACTAATGTTTTCTTCATCTGTGACACTGAGATAATCTGTACATTTCATAATTGTAACTATTAAAATCCCTAAGTACTCTGAATCAGTAAGGTATTAACATTTCCTTTTACATATGAAGAAATTAACTTAGAGAGTTAAAGAGGCTTTGAGGCCACACACCCTGTGAGTAGTGACCAATGACTATGACTTTGGAATTATAACCCAATGTTCTTTCCTACCACAGATCCATGGAGCTTTATGCTACTGCGTATCATATACAACAGCAAGGCATTGCACAGATAGAGAAGTGCAAGTGGTAGGAACCTGGCCAATTTCCCTTTAGGAATTCTAGTACTTCAGCTCCTTTCCTTTTTATTTTCTTCAGAACACACATTCTGAGGCCAAGACAATGCGTTTATTGAAGAACTTTATTGAGGACAAAGGAGGGAGCATTTGCAACAGAGAGATATTTTACAACGTTTGGCCAAGAAACCCTGGTGTATTTTCCATGTGATACATTTTTACGCTGAAGATGCGGTTTGAGGATTAATATCTCTCAGCAGTTATGGCTTGTTAAATCATTTTCTTTTCTCCATTTGGAAAGGCTTGTGGAATTAAGTTTTGATCCACTTGTAGTGGAATACAGAGTAGAGAAAAACAAACAATTTGAAATGAGAGACAGACTAGAGAAAAACACACTTTATTGTCTTCGTCAAGGATGCCATTGGCTGGAGGATGACTTTAAATGAGTTGCTGTCTGCCAGACCACAGCAAGTGGCAGACAAACAGAAAACAGTGAGGTCATGCAGAAGTAGCTCATTATCCTGAACACAAAAATAGAAGCCCGACAACACAGCTTGGTGTGATGTTAACAAGCACTGGACTGAAAATCAAGACATGTGGGTTCTAGTCCTCGTTTTAGTGGTAACCAAATGTATGATCTTAATCAATTCTTCTTTTTCTGGCCTCAGTTTTCCTGTTTATGAAAAAAATAATGAAAGGGTAAGTTTCGATGATATCTATGGCCTTTTCCGGCTTGTCAATTGATACATACTAATTTAGCACCCACTATGCACCAAGAACTTTATTATGTGCTGGGAATACATCAATAAACAAAATAGACTTGTTTACTGCTTTCATTTCAACATGAAGAAAAACCCAACACATTGGTTTATAAGGCCTTCATAGGGCCTTAAATATTACCTGAGTAGTAAGAACACTGCAGGAGTTCTTTTACTGTGTCTGAAGGGGGCTATATATTTGCATTAAAATTGTAACTTTACCGCCACTCCCCACCGTATGCTGTGATTACTTCTTGCTGGAATGATAACAATTACCTCCTCGCCAGTCTCTTTATCCCCATTCTCAGTCCATCTGTACAACTATGCAAATTGCTCTTAGAATTGCTATCAGTGCTCCAAGGAACCATCCATATTATGTGTTTTCAAAAATCTTCTTTTTTCATGTGGCACATGAAAGTGTGTTCTAATACCTTAACATAAGATTCAAAGGCTTTCATTATCTGGCCTGAAACTTTTTTGTTTGAGATAGAGTCTCCCTCTGTTGCTCTGGCTAGAGTACAGTGGCCTCCTCATAGCTCATTGTAACCTCATACTCCTGGGCTCAAGTGATCCTCCCAGCTCAGCCCTCTGAGTAGTTGCGACTACAGGCACTACCACCATGCCTGGGTAATTTTTCTAATTTTTGTAGAGACAGAGTCTCGCTCTTGCTCAGGCTGGTCTCGAACTCCTGAGCTCATGCCATTCTCCTGCCTTGGCCTCTCAGAGTGCTAGGATTACAGGTGTGAGCCACCAAACCAGACCTCCCTTTCCTATTTTTGTCCATCACATGCATTAGTCCTTACTCTAGTGTAGACAAACTACTTATCTCAACATGCATAGTCTGTTTCACAATTTGAGTTACTGATGTCACTTTCTGTCATGATACCAGGAGCACTTGGAGAGCAGAGGTGCAGAGGTGGCTTTTTATTTATCTCTGAATCCTGGTGTATAAGCCAAACTTGGTGGCATAGTAGGCACTCAGTAAGTATTTGTGGAATTGATTGGATATTATTTTGGTAGTCTCTCTCTCTGCCTGTTGTATCCTTTACACTACAAGCTCTCAATAAATTATTCTTGATTGTTGCCTAAACCAATGCTACTGAAGTATGGCTTTGAACTGCTAGCATCATTAGCTTCGTGTGGGAGCTTGTTAGGAATGCAAATTCTCGAGACTTTTTCCAAGTATCTTTGAGAGTGGGAACTAGGAAATCTCTGAAACTCTTCAGAAGTCTTACAGATGCTAAGTTTTGAGAAGTACATCCCTAAATCATTAGCAAGAACTAATTTACAGACTCTGTGAAGATGCTAACTCATTTTTCATTTAATAAAACTGTGTTAATTTACCAGTGCCAAAACACTTAGCCCAGAGTTTCTGCTATTTGATAAAAATCTTCAGACAAAGCCAGGATAAAGCCTGAGGACTGGCAAAGTTTAGACAAATGCCAATAATTTTTTTAAGCTGCTTTGCTTATCACAGCTCCAATTGTGATGTTTTGCTCTGCTCTCAGTACAAACAGAAAAAATAAACACTTGCTAAGTTTGCACAAAATGATCAAACTCCCCTATGCTATAATATTAACGTGCGTTAGGCAAAGGCTAAGGAGGTGTTAACATGTTAAGCTTCATAGATAACATAATTTTAATTTATAGGGAACTTTATTCTATCAATCCTTTATTCACTAATTAGATCATTTATTTATTTATTCTTTAAACTAATATTTATTGAGAGTTTACTAAGTATAATCATTATGCTACCTATTATGGAGTTACACAAATAATTAAAAGGCACGATCTTCACAAATTGCTGACAGCATAATGGAGGTAACACAAAATAAATGTGCAATTTTAAAATGATGCCATTTGTACTAACTAGGAGTAAATACCAGCTGTCAATCAGCTGACATGAGCCCTAATCCAGTTTAGAGGGCTCAGAGAGGCTTCCTAAATGATTTGGTATGTTGGCTGAGGCCAGTAGCACAAGTAGGAGTTACCGAGAGTAAGAGTGCAAGGAGAGGGGATAGAATGGGGACTAGAATAAAAGGATGTTATGAGTAAAGAAAATTATATTTACATAATACAGAGAATAGGGTCGGAAGAGCAGTAGGTGCCTTCATGGGACTGTAAATTATGCAGCCTGGTTAGAACATATAGTGCAATGGAGTGAGGAAAAATGAGGGTGGTGAGATGCAGGCCAAATTGCAGAAGTCTCCTAAGCCACATTAAGTGTTTGAATGTTGTCCTGGAAGAGGAGTGAAAGATTAGAGTGGGAGTGGGAGTGGGGGGGTTAGCCAAAGGAACTGAAAGGTTTTAAAGTAGCAAAATATCCACAGTTTAGTTTTTGCTTTAGAAGGGTAGCCTGGCTGTACTATGTGTAACTCATTGGATGAGGCAAGCCTCGAGGCAGGGAAGCCACACAGAAGAATGGTGACCTGAACTAAGTGGCAGTAAGAAAGGAAGAGAGGATGGATTCAGGAGGCAAGCACTAAGAAGCAGTAGGCTTGATGTTATCCTGGATGTGGCATGGAAAACTAGTCTAAAGTGGTGTCTAAATTCAGCCTTTGGAAAAATGGCGGGTATGGGTTTACTGAGATAGAGAATTCAAGAGTTGCAGTGGGGTGGGGGAGTCAGGGGGTGGACAAAAGTAGTTGAGAGAGTGATGATAAAGTGACCTGTTTTCACCCTAAGGTGGGGATATTTTTGAAATCTTGCTGTAAATCTTGCTCTTCAAAGGCACATGTGACACTACCAGTTCTCTGAATGTGTTCTATGATATTTCTGAATAAATACGCTCCACTGCACAGAACAAGGGTCAGCCGGGCACTCGCATTGAAGGTGAAGCTCAGCAA
Source organism: Cheirogaleus medius (assembly GCA_008086735.1). Classification (NCBI taxonomy): domain Eukaryota; kingdom Metazoa; phylum Chordata; class Mammalia; order Primates; family Cheirogaleidae; genus Cheirogaleus; species Cheirogaleus medius. The sequence goes on from VBSM01000272.1 coordinate 42,721,305, forward strand.
TAAAATAGCTTTTTGTCCCACTCTCCGGTTCAGTGAGCCAAGGAAAGGACTGAAAGCCCAAGACTCTGCCCTTGTGTTGCTCTCTATAACCTGTGTATTTTGATTTTCTTTAATTTGTAAAGTGGGAGGAATATTGACTTATTTTTCATAGCTGCCCTAAAAGTTTTTCAGCTAAAATAAATATAAAACATGCTAAAAATTGAACATCACCATACATGCATAACCACAGACTTGCAAAACTTAAGAAAGAAAAAATTCATAATCTGTAAAACTTTCAACCAGTCTGGAAATTCTTTGAAGCCACAAGCCCTGAATTGCATAAACTGAATGTTTAGCACCCCAGCCCAAGTTCAGGGCAAGTACGATATTTCTTTTTACATATTTAAAAACAGGTAATATGTTAACCTTAGAAAACTTTGCTTTGAGGTTAGAAATCCAGAAGACTATTCATGCATTGCTGCTGCACATCTAAGCTTTTGGACACTGGTTCTATATAACTATTTTGATTAAGTGTCCTATTATTCTATCTTGATTTGAAGATAAATGTTTTGAGGGGAAAGAGTCTCATGATTAGTTTCAGAGAATCTGGACTCGAGTCCTGGCTTTGTTATTGTCTGTCTGGGTGACCCTTGGGCAGGCCTCGCTGTCCTTTATACCTCAACTACTTCATGTGGGCCTCTAGGAGTCGTTGCTCCAGATACTCTTGATTCACAATTACTTTTTCAAGATCATCGTTGGCATTCACTTCTGTCCTGTGCTACATCAGTGCAACGTCACCAAGACCACCTTCTTTTGTCCTGGGGCACCTCTCTGGTTGTTGTGACTGCTCCCCTCTTTCCCCATGTATACACAAGGTGTTTGATTAAAGAATTACATTTTATATTCTGGAAATTCCTAGGATATTTCTACATTGAGCCTAATATTTATTTTTTTATTTATGTGCCCTAGAAATATTATCACATCTGTTAAACAGCTTTGTGGTGCCCAACTTCAAATCAAGCATACTTGGAAATTGCAGCAATATTTAAATTGCTTCTGAATTAGTTGGGAAAATGACAGCATACAATATACTAGTATTTATAAAAGCTTCATTGATACCACAGTTGCAATAAAGTTCCCCAAGAATATTGGCTCTTGTTCCAACATAAAGCAATGAACAGTGATAATTTACAATGAGATGAACTACCTATTAAATTTATTAAATTCAGTACAAACTCCTTTCTCTGGTATTTAAGGCCTACCACCATATAGCTCAAACTCTTTCATTCCATCTGCCATCAAATACCAAGCCTACAGCAGGTAATATGGATTGCCTACTTTTTTTGAATATGCCTTTTGTTTTCACATTTCATGTCTTTACTCATGCTGATCCTTTGAACTGGTAGAACAGCTTGGTTATTAATAAGAGCCCACATCTGCACAAGCATCCATACAGTCTTTACAGTAGCCTATTCTCATTTTACAAAAGAAAAAACTGAAAACCTAGGAGAGAAATGCCACACTGCTAGAAAGGTACAGATCTGGGATTGAATCTAGGCTTCGAAACTTCTCCAGGCCATATTGCCTCTCCTGGTATGATTTAATTGAAATTCAGAGAAAGGTATTTTTAATAAATAAAACTATGTATTATGTGGTTTAATGAAATTATATATGAATAGGTGGATATAAATATACCTGGGACAAATGATTAAAGAAAATAAAAGAATTTAGATTTATTTAAGAACAGCAGTAAATGGAAAGAGGCATTCTTCGTATCTAGTATTCTCTCAGACAGAATATTCTTTTCTAATTCCTCTTCTTTTTCTAATTCCTGCTCATCATTAAGATCTTAGCTTATATGTCACTTCCTGTAGAGAGCCTTTTCTGACCTCCCCTTCAAGACTAAAATAAATGGTCTTCCCATGGGATCCTATGGTGCTGTGGTTTCTCTACAATAACAGTTGACACCCTTTATTGTTTCTTGTTTAATATTCTATCTTTCCTGTTAGACTGAAAGCTCAACAGGGAAAAAGACTGCATCTATCCTTTTCTTTAGTGTATATCAGCACCATCTACATCTGCTGCCAAGTGGTAATCATTTGCATGCCATGAAAGAAAGGAAAAGAGTTAGAGAAGGAGGGAAGAAGGAAGAAAAGAAGAGAAGAAAGAAAGAAAAAAGAAAGGAAGAGAGAAAAGAAAGGAAGAGAATGAAAGAAAGAAAGAGAAAGAGAGAAGGGGAGAAAGGAAGGGAGGAAGGAAGGAAGGAAGGAAGGAAAGAAGGAAGGAAAGAAGGAAGGAAAGAAGAAAGGAAGCAAGGAAAACAGACTCATAGAAAGCCCTTATACTGAGAACTCAGGGACTCAGACCAAACTTTGTCACTTATGAGTTTTTTTTAAAAATAATATTGAGATGTTATTTGGACAGTTACTCAACTTCTTTCAATATACTGTTTCTCATTAGTATAATATATGGACCATACTAGGTAGAATAACAGCTACTTGTAAGAGGTCTTATGAAGTGCCTGGAACATAGTAAACAAATGAAAAGAATTTCTTTTTGACATCCAATTCTGTGACATTATCTCAGTTACAATGCTCCTCTAGAGAACCTCTGCTACTAGTTTTCCAGTAGCAGTTCCTCTGTTAACTCAATCCATGTTCTGTCTATGCAGTGACAGCTCTTGGGTATTTCAAAATCAACAACACACAAACTTGAATTCATTGTTTATCCTCTCAGGACTTTTATTTCCTATTCCAGTTAGAGTCAGCACCATCTTTACAAAAGACCAATTCACAGCCAGAAATCTTGTCTCCTACCTACACCACTTCCACTGTTTTTCTTGGTCTGTATCAATGCTTCTAAGATGGGCATAAGTTTGCCTTCCAGGGATATTTGGTGATGTCTGGAGACATCTGGGGGGCGGGGGTTGCAGGGGAGAGCCATGGGGAAAGGCGTTGGCATCTAGTGAGCAGAGGTCAAGGATCCTGTTAAACATCCTGCAGTGCATAAGACGGCCTCCCCACCAGCAAAGAATTATTTGACCTAAAATGTCAATAGTGTTGAAGTTGAGAAACATTGGTCTTGCTGAGGGAATAGCAAACTTTCAAAACAGGCATTCTAAGCATTGTTCTTTAAAATTGCTAGCAGTATGTAATTTGCTGGTGGGAAAAAAAAAAGGCTGATTTCTCCCTCAAAGTGCTCTAATTGCTCGAAATTTTAGCAGAATTGTGGCAAATTTGCTGGTGAGATCTGAGGTTGAGTTTTTTTTAAAAAAGGAGTTATATAGATTCTTAACTTTAGTCTAGAACAGTAGTCTCAAAGAGGTCCAGGGACCCTTGGAGATCCTGGAGACATTTTTAGGAAGAATTCAAAGTTAAAACATTTTTTCCAAGAATATTAAGATGATATTTTCCTTTTTCACTCTCATTATCTTAGAGTTGACTGAAGTTTTCCAGAGTCTACATGATCTGCGATATTGCAGTAGATTAAATTCAAAAGCCAGCATGAGTATCCAGCTGCTTTCTATTAAACCAGACATAAAAGAGAGTTTCAAAAAGGTACAATTCTGCTATTCTCACAATTTATTGTTTTATAAAAATATGGTTATTTTTCATGAAAATTTTATTTTAACATACAGTTTTTAAAGTCTTGTTCAGTTAATTAATAAATTAATTTCAAAAGTCCCCAGTTTTTATTTCTAATATAGGAAATAGCAATAGATATAACCCATATAAACAAAAGCACTTTGGAGCCTTTAATATTTTTAAGATTATGAATGGATCAAGAGACTTAAACATTCTAGAATTGTTATGATATAGTGCCTCTTAAACTTTTATATGTGTATTAAATATATGAATGTGTATAATATGTTAAAACACATATTCTGATTCTGTAGGTGTGATGTTTCACTTTATATGCCAACTCGGCTAGTCCATGGGATGCCCAGACATTTGATCCAACATTATTCTGATTGTGTCTATGAGGATGTTTCTGGGTGAGATGGGCATTGGAATCCTTACTGAGTAAAGCAGATTGTCCTCCTTAATTAATGTGGGCAGGGCCAGTCTAGTCAGTTGAAGGCCTCAATAGAAACAAAAGGCTGAACCTCCCATGAGTAAGAAGGAATTTCCTCCTGCCTGCCTGCCTTGAGCTGGGATATCATTTTATTTCTGCCTGTACCCTCAGACTGAAACATCAGCTCTTCCTGGGTCTTCAGCCTGAGGCCTTCACACTGGAACTGAACTGCACCATTGGCCATCCTGGGTCTCCAACTTGCTGACTACAAGTCTTGAGACTTGTTAGCCTCTGTGATTTCATGACCCATTTCTCTGGAGAACCTTGACAAATCCACTACTTCTGGGGTGATGCCTGAGAGTCTGTATCCTAACCACCTCCCAGATCATGATGGTCCATGAACCACACTTCTAGAAGCAATGGTCAGAGTGTCAACATCACTTGGGGGCTTAGTAGAAATGTAGAATCTCAGACTCTGCCTCAGATCCACTGAGTCAGAATCTTCATTTTAACAAGATTCTTAGGTGATTCATTTGCACACTAAAATTTAAGAGGCACTGTTCTACAGTGGTAGTTCTCAACCCTGACTGTGTAAGTAGATTCACCTGAATAGCTTTTAAAACACCAAACAAATAGTGTTTGAACTCCACACCAATTAAATCAGAATTTCAGAGAATGGTGCCTGGACATCCCTATGTTTTAAAAGTTACTCAGATGACATTAATGTGTAGTTATGAATGAAAACTATTGGTTTAAAGAAAAGACTGAAGACTAAAAATGACAGGATTTGAAGTTTTTAATAAAAGAAAATTAATTACCTAGAGAATAGCATGGGAGTAAAAGGTCTCAAATGAACACTTAGTATTTCTGGAAATGGAGTCAATAGTTAACCAAGCAGCCAAACCCTTGAATGAAACACCAAAGGAAATTTGACACTACTATCCATAAGAAGAAACTATACAACTTCTTACGGGTTTGATATCTTCTTCCTGGAATGGGGACTTAGTTTTGAGTGTTTTCTGAAAATTCTTTCTAAGTCTAGAGTTCTTAAATTGTTATGTGCTGCACTATAGAAGTAAACCTGCAGATATGGAAGCATTCTTAGGAACTGTCTAGTCCAACTGCTTCATTTATAGATGGGGAAACTGGGGCTAAGCATTGGAGGCAGCATAGTTTAGTGGAGGCAACAGACCTGAGTTCAACTCACAGCTCTTATACTTCCTCTGGAGTCATCCCTTTGTTCCCATGTCACATACTTCTGCCAGCACCACCTGCAGCCTACAAGTGCCATGATCAGAATGCCTCTGTTAAAATTTTGCTAATGGTTCACTGAGTATTACACATATTATATATTACATATATTTATACATAATATATTAGTATTTTCATATATATGTATTTTTCCCAGTCATTCATTCAACAGCTGTTTACCAAGTCCTAACCACGTGGTGCTAAGAACTTAGTGGACATTATTAAAGGTAGTTATTTCATCACACTGTAATTATTTGTTGAATTACTTAATAGAGCTCAGATATCCTGTTTATTTAACTCCATGTCATACTGCCCTCTTTGGCAGATTAAGATGGCTGGAAAATTGAACTATTCAACCAGCTGGGAAAGAAGGACTGGTATCTAGATTTCTGGACACATTACACTGCTCTTTCTGCAAACAGACTGTGGCCCTAAGAGCAGAAATTGATGTTGGAAATCATCAGTAACTGAAAGCTCCTCCCAGCTTTTCCTCTTTTCTATGAAAATAGAACTATTTAAATAGAGAGAGAGGGAGAGTGAGAGAGAAAGGAAAGAAAAGAAAAGGCACACTGTTTGATGTACTGTATGTTGGAGGGTTTTGGAAAAATTTATAATGTGTTCTGTGCTGAGAGAGAAAATTTTCCAAGAGGACATTTATACTATTTTCTTCCAAGAGTCTGTATCCTGTTATACTCTGGAATAAGTGACCTCATGGTGTTTGTATTTGTCTCTCTCACAAAACCTCTTTTATAGTATTAGTGCATGTGCAGATCCTAGGATATGTAATACATGAGGCTCTGACTTGGGCAGGTCATTCAAAGAACATGCTGCTACTTTCATAATGGCGTCATCTTGTTTTATAATAGCAGAGGGAATGGGAGGGGGAGAGCTGACTAGGAGAAAGTATTATGCCAAGTTACTTGGAAAATATATGCCATAAGCAATTGTGGGAACCTAATAAAAGTGAAAGAATATTAAATGGTGATACATGTTACTAGTCTCAGAGGAATTACTACAGATTATGGAGTAATTACTATAATCCCTTATAACATATTAGAATTACAGTAGTCTCCTTTTACCTGCAGTTTTGCTTTCCACAGTTTCATTTATCTATAGTCAACTATGGTCCAAAAATATGAAATGGAAAATTCTACAAATAAATAATTCATAAGTTTTAAATTGCAAACTGTTCTGGGTAGCAGGATAAAATTTCAAACCATCCTGCACCATCGCACCCAGGATGTGAATCATCTCTTTGTCCAGGATATCCATACTGTATATACTACCCACCCATTACTTGCTTAGTAGCTGTCTCAGTTGTCAGATTGACTGTCACAGTATCACAGTGCTTGTAGTCAACACTACAAAGGTGCAAAAGTACTAATGCTGGCATATTGTTTTATTAGGTTGGTGCAAAAGTAATTGCACAAACCTAATAATTGCACCAGTTTTGGACAGTGAATTTTAAATCATTATATTAATAACTAGGCTCAAACACATCTTTATTAATCAAAATAGGAACCATTACAATCAACACATTTATGCCAACAAGAAATAAGTTTGTTTATTCTTGTAGTGTAAAAATACATGTTTCAGCATTTTCTGCATCCTTCTAGTTGCGGAAGCGTTTTCCCTGCAAAAACTTGTCAAGATGCTTGAAGAAGTGATAGCTGGTTGGCAGAGAGGTCAGGTGAATATGGCGGATGAGGCAAAACTTCATAGCCCAATTCGTTCAACTTCTGAAGCATTGGTTGTATGACGTGCAGTTGGACATTGACCTGGAGAAAACGTGGGTCCTTTCTGTTGACCAATGCTGGCTACAGGCATTGAAGTTTTCAGTGCATGTCATGGATTTGTTGATCATACTTCTCACATATAATGGTTTTGTGATGACTCAGAAAGCTGTAGTGGATGAGACCAGCAGCAGATCACCAAACAGTGACCATGATCTTTTTTTGGTTCAAGTTTGGCTTTGGGAAGTGATTTGAAGCTTCTTGTTGGTCCAACCACTGAGCTGGTCATCTCTGATTGTCATGTAAAATCCACTTTTTGTCTCAGGTCACAATCCAACAGAGAAATGATTCATTGTTGTTGCATACAAGAGAAGAGGCCACTTCAAAACAATGATTTTTTTGATTTTCAGTCAGCTCATGAGGCACCCACTTATCAAGCTTTTCCGCCTTTCCAATTTGCTTCAAATGCCAAATGATGATAGAAGGTCGATGTTGAGTTCTTTGGCACCTTCTTGTGTAGTTTTAAGAGGATCAGCTTCAGTGATTGTTAATTGGTCATTGTCAACTTCCAATGGCTGGCCACTGCACTCCTCATCTTCAAGGCTCTTGTCTCGTTTGCAAAACTTCTTGAACCACCACTGCACTGTACATTCATTAGCAGTTTCTGGGACAAATGTGTTGTTTATGTCAAGAGTTGTCTCTGCTGCTTTATGACCCATTTTGAACTTGAATAAAAAAATTGCTTGGATTTGCTTTTTGTCTAATATCATTTCCATAGTCTAAAATAAATATTAGTATAAAACAAATAGCAAGTAATAAGTCATTAGCAAAAACACATAAAGTGAGAAATGTGCATGAAAATGTTGTATAACATAACCACATTTATTTAAGAATGTATTTGAATACCAAATGGCAAATTTCAACAATCCTAAAATGGCATTACTTTTGCACCAACCTAATAATTTTACCATTATATTATTATTGGTAATCAATTATCATGCTTAATTTATAAACTAAACTTTTTCATAGGTATGTATGTATGTATGTATAGGAAAAAACATAGTATATATAGGGTTCAGTGCTATCTGAGGTTTCATGCATCCACTAGGGGACTTATAACATATCCCCTGTGGATAAGAGGGTCTACTGTCTAAGGTGATTGCTCGCACATTACCTCATTTATACATCACTGTACAGTTTATAAAGTGGTTATGTGTAGACCATCTTGACTGTTTCTTCCAACATTCATGTGTGTTATGTGGGACCAGTATTATCCCACATTTATAGGTGAGCAAACTGAGGCTTTGAAAGAAATAAAAATATTAATATTAATTAAATTTATAAGAATAAGACAACATTAAAAACATATGTGAATTAATTTGATTTCTACAACAAATCTCTGTAGTAAATAAATTTATTATTAATCTAATTTTGCATATAAGGGAGCCAATAGAGAAATTAAATAACAATTCAGATTTTAGAGCAAATAAGTGGCAGAGTGAGATGTTAGATCCAGACTATCTGACTCCTTATAAAGTGCTCTTTTCGCTACATAAAACCTCCTCTTTATAGAATATGGACTTTGGAGTTAGCCAGACCTGGGTGTAAAACTTGACTCTTACACAGATAGACTGTAGGTGAAGCCTGAGAAACCACTTAGCCTCGCTAATACCATTTTCTAATCAATAAAATACGAAAAGTGATTTCTACCTCAAGGTATTACATTGAGGAAAATATGAGCTAATGTTTGTAAAATGTTTAGCGTGATACTTGACACACTGAAAAAAAGGTACAATTATCATTACTATAATACATTTTATCTCTGATTCCTGTTAGTACACAAGCCCTTTGGAAAATGCCATTCGTTTTTTTCCAACTGAAGCTGTAGACTTTTCTCAAAGCAATGCAGAAAATCTGCACTAATCCCTGGAATAGAAGCAAAGATTTGTAGTGCCAACGCTTTCATCTCCCTCCTTTCATGTCTCCTAGAACCCATGCAAGCCCCCTCCTTTCCAGCTTCTGTACCCAGGTGTAGGATTGAATAAACAGGATAAAGTGAAAACCATGCAAAGAAGGAAAACAAACTGGGGCTTTGTCAGAACATATGGCTGAAATTCCGGAGCTCAGGACCCCACACTAAGAGACTCCTGCCCACCCTGGATCTGGAGCATCTCAGTCAACCTCCGCTGTTTCTACTGCACATCTAAGAAATCATCCACCCAATACTTAAGGCAGTTTTGAGACCAAAATCAGCCCCTGTAGTTAGGGAATAATGAAAGTATATAGCAATCAACCCAGATCACTTGTTTGTTAAACACTGCTAATTCTCACCATAGATAACTTCTCAAGCCTTTTTCTCTCCTCCACAGACTCTTTTATTACATACACCATATAGCCCACTCATCCTGAACTGTTTTGCAATCTCCAGTTGCAACCTTGCCTTTCATATTTTAGTGCTTTTGCATGTTGTTCTTTTTACCAAGAATTCTCACTCATTCCCTGAACAGTTTACAAGATGCGTTCCTACTCTTCTTGATGATTAGATCAGGGAACTCTTAAGAAATGTTTGCTGTTTGCTTCTATTCCTGAGGAGTTGTCTGCGATAATGTTGGTAATTTTCTCTTTTGTCTTACCTCCTCTATTATGGCTTTTAAATGCTGAATTTATAGATATGTTCACACATCTATTTCTTTCACAGGTCTCTGGTATCTCTAAGGGTAATTTTTTCGGTTGATTTAGGAATCCCAATGCCAGACCCTTGGTAGAGACTTAATAATATTTTTTAAGGCAGTAAGGAAGAGTTAAAGAGATTTTAGAATCTTAAACTTTTTTATATGCCAGTGATCTTTGGCTGCCTTGGACTGCCAGTGCCACTGTGATTTCTTTGCCATCATTCATAGTTGAAGAAAATGTCAAATATTAGGTAAATCTTAGTATAAAAATGACAATCTTTTTCTGATCCAGGTTATGGAGCCCATGAATTCTATTTCCACATCTCTGATTAAGAGCCTCTTGAAAGTTTGGGTTTCAAATCAAAAAGATACAGAAGGTGACTGACACATCAGCATCCCTCTGCACTGGGTTAGTAAGGGTTTTCTGAAATTCTGTTTCTGATTGTTGCAACATCTACCTGTGTATGAGATGGTATGAGAAAAATAGATACTATCTGTAACGGTGTCTCGCATGTGGAAACTGCTAAACAGATACAAAATATTGTTAGTTTATTCAAATTTTATGGACAAGAAAAGATGCCCCAAATACCCTGGATTTGATTCCCAGCCATACTTCTTACTATTTATGTGACCTGGGCCTCTATAAGCCTCAATTTATTATTTGGTATATGGGATAATATACCTACTATGAAGTCTCTTTGTAATAAGTACACGGTAGGAAATGTGCTAGCATGGATCTGGAAAATAAGAAATGCTCAATAAACAATTAATTGAATGAATAACTTTAATTTATACATATAATTAATTCCACTTCTTTGGATCTGAACAAATTTCAGTTCCTGATAAAATTAAAAATTCTCCAAAAGATGACACCTATTTTATCTACTCATTCAAAATCAACTAAAAATAAATAATTTACTAATTATTTTAAAATAAAAAAGTTATCATTTAAAGATGATGTCAATTTTTGAGAGTTAACAAACTCCATCTACTATTTTTTTTCAAACATCTTTTTACCAGATGTCAAGATTTTTCTGAAATATTCTAAAGGAGGAGCTGGTTAAATAAGCAAAACATATTTCAATTAAAGGATCAATGCAATTTTAAGAAAATAAATTTTTAAGTAAATATTAATAATTACTTGTTTCTTAGTATACTCTATTTTTATGTATCAAAAATATAATTTTTAATATATTTACTAGGGACACAGTTTAAATATGGACATAAACACAAGTAAATAAATACTTTGGGTAAAAAATAGCTAATGAAATATTTAAGTACTCAACTAATGCAAGTGCTAAATACTTATTAAACAATTTGCTGGTGAGTACATGTGGTGCTTGTTTTTCCATTCTTGAGATACTTCACTTAGTAGAATGGGTTCCAGCTGTATCCAGGAGTATACAAGCGGTGCTATATCACCATTGTTTCTTAAAGCCGAATAGTACTCCATGGTATAACGGATCAACACCTAAGTGGACATATAGGAAAAACATTTGTCGGGTGTTGAGTGGGTGGGAGAGGGGAGGAGGGTATGGGTATATACAAACATAATGAGTAAGATGTGCAACATATGGGGGATGGTCATGCTTGAGGCTCTGCCTTGAGGGGGGAGGGGGGAATGGGCAATGTACATAACCGTAATATTTGTACCCCCATAATATGCTGAAATAGAAAAAGAAAAAAAAATACTTATTAAACACAGGTCCCAGTGACACATAGCAAAATAGAGCCAGTTAGATTTCACCATCTGATTGCTCAGAAGAGAGGCCCAATTTCTCATCCATAATGCAAATTTGCCCTTTGATTAACTGCTGACTGTTGCATTTCCTGCTAGCTGCCCATCAATGCCCCAGAATCTGAAAGGCCAGGGTGGACAGCATGTGTTACACATGTGTGGCACAACCCTGGCCACCCCAGAGAGCTCTTCCTAAGTCTCTAGCTGATGTTTAACATGAGAATAAGACATTAACAGATGTTGTGTTTTAACTTTGCCTGCTGTCTTACTGTCTTCTCTGGTGGGGTCCCTCTTGGCCAATGATCATCAACTCTAACTTGGAAAGCTGCCTGGTAGACTAAAGGGAGAGGGAGAGAGCAAAAGAGAGTGGGAGAGCTAGAGGAAACAGGAGAGAGAGAGAGAGAGAGAGAGAGAGAAATATTCTGTGTTGTGCTAAGAATTAAGACATTTGGAATGCAGTTCCATAGCAGCCACTAACTTGGGCAAGTTACTCCTTCTCTCTATGCCTCAATTTCTTCATTCGTAAAAGGAAGCAACAAGATTAGATAGCCCAAAATCATGTCTAGGGTTAACTTAGTGGTGCCCAATACTTAAAATTGCAGGCTTTAATTGCAATATATCCTGCACAGTTACAACAAGTTACAAGTTACAACAGTTACAAGCAATTAAATCTTTCCCTTAATAAGACTAACCTAGACACATGGATAGATGTTTTATTACACCCTCAGTAATATGGAGAAGAAAACTAATAACATGCTTGCTACCTGTCACACATTTTCATACAGTCCTCCTTTTATATGATGACAGACCTGTAAGGTGGTCTATTTTAGAGAAGAGTAAAACTAAGTTCCAAAAGTTAAATAACTTGCCTAAGGTCAGGATATTAAATAGTGAAATCATGATTTGATACCTTTAATGTATTTATTCATTCCTTCAGTAAATATTGTTGAGCACCATGTGAGATACTGGTTTAGGTGTAGACAAAAAGTAGGGAACAAAGTATCTCCAAAGATCATATTTCTTTTTCTACTACACTGAGCATATATTCTTGCTAAAATATCTTGAGAATGTCAAGAAATCAGATAATGTAAATTTTCCAAAACACATAAAATATTTGGGAAAAGAGACCCCCAATTCAATTTTAGGGTAGTTTTCCAACATGTAAGCTTTGATTCTACCCATTTTACATTTGAAACATGAATTTTATAATGAGGAAAAATAGATTTTATTCATTTCTTCTCTATAAAAACAAAGCATACATACTTTTTTAAAAAGAAGAACACAGATACCTTAGAAGTTTTACTAAAAATTGGTGGATTATAAATAGCATTTTTGGAAAAAATAAATTTCATATAAAAGGCACACAGAAGTACTTAAGGATAATATCATTAAAATATTAATAAAATAACTAAAATGAACAATTAGAGAACATTAAGATAAGAAATTTATCACAGGTACACCCTGTTACTGAGTATTTTCCATGCACTAGACATTAAGGTAGGTACTATGTAGCTTAAAAAGCTCAAAAGAATCCAGGTCATACCAAAAGAGAGTGAAAGATTCCACAGTTTCTTTAGACTTTTTTCAAGATTGCAACTATTATTACAACCAATAATTAACACTTAACTGTGTTCTTATTATTTGCCCAACATTGTGTTAAGTGCTTGAAAGTATTATAGCATTCATCTCAATGACTCTGTAATATTGGTAATTATCATAATTTCATTTTATAAATCAGGAAGTCTAAGAATTAGATATGCTAAGTAATTAGCATAAAGACAGAAAAAACTGGTAAAGCTGATATTCAAATCCAGATTCTTCTGAGTCCAAAGTTAATGTTCTCAACATCTAATCTAATACTCATTTTGAGATTCCAATCTAAGTAATTAACAGAAAGTTGTTATGGTTGATGTCTCTGTATCACATTTTGGTAATTATTGCAATATATTAAACCTTTTCTTCATTATTATCTCTGTTATGGTTATCTGGGATCATTGGTCTTTGAAGTTGTTATTATAATCGTTTGGGGGCCCCATGAACAATGCCTGTATAAGACAGTGAACTTAATCCATAACTGCTGCATGTGTTCTGACTGCTCCACCAACCAGCCATTCTTTTGTCTCTTCTCCTCTCCTCTGGTCTCTCTGTTTCCCAAGACTCAACAATATTGAAATTAAGCCATTTAATAACCTTATATTGACCTGTAAGTGTTCAACTAAAAGAAAAAGTTGCCCATTTTTCATTTTAATTAAAAAGCTAGAAATTATAAGCTTAGTAAGGAAGGTATGTCAAAAGCTGAGATAGGCTGAAAGCTAGGCCTCTTGCACCAAACAGACAAGTTGTGAATTCAAAGAAAACATTTCTGAAGGAAATAAAAAACGCTATACTAGTAAACAAATAAATGTCCGGAGAGAGAAACAACCTTATATTTGATATGCAGAAAGTTTTAACAGTCTGGATGAATATCAAACCAGCTGCAACATTCCATTAAGCCATAGACTAATAGAGAACGAGGCCCCAAACTCTCTTCAAATCTTTGAAGGCTGAGTAAGGAAGTTGCAGATACAAATTTTGAAGCTAGCAGAGGTTGACTGATGAGGTTTAAAGATTTATCTCACCATCCATTCGCAATTACTTCAAAAATGTTAGACATTTTCACCATTCTTTGAAGAATCCTTTGTTGGAGCTGGCCACTGTGAGAGGTGGAAAGTGCGGGTCCTGTGTTATTCCTTCCTTCTAGCTGATTATCCTCAGAGAGAAGAAGTGCTCATGTGTGAGACAGGTGAAAAGTGCGGTTTCTGTTTCAGTCTAAAGACAGAAACAGGATGTGCATTTTTCACCCTCGTCTTCAGACAGATTTGATGACTCAGCTCGGAATAGAAAACGGTTATGGCAGACAAATCTCTGTTAAGGACCGAAACCCTGCCCTTTTCAAGGAGTAGGTAGCAAAATTTTGAAATAATCATTATTTTAAAGAGGTATTTCAACATAATTTCACCATCTTTAAAGGACTGCAGCACTTTTACCACCATTTTTAGAGGATTGGTTTCTTGAGCTCAGAGCCTAAGATGATGCTGGCAGAGATTTCTATGTTGATACACAGCTAAGGGGATATTTCCAAAAAGTTGATCCTAGAGCCTTTAAAATAACCATTCTTTAAAGATTTATCTCACCATCAATCACCATTACTTCAATAATGGTAATCGTTTTCACCGTTCTTTGAAGAATCGTTTGTTGGAACTGGACTTTGTGACAGGTGGAAGTTGCGGGTCCTGTGTCATTCCTTCCTTCTAGCTGATGATCCTCAGAGAAGAGAAGTGCGCATGTGCGAGACAGGTGAAAAGTCTGAAAGACAGACTGAAACAGGATCCCCACTTTTCAACCTCGTATTCAGACTGATTTGATGACTCAACACGGAATGGAAAACAGTTATGGCAGACAAATCTATGTCCGGGCCCGAGCACCTGGGTTTTTGAAGAGTAGGTAGCATAAGTTTTGAAATAATCATTATTTTAAAGTGTTATTTCAACATTATTTCACCATCTTTAAAGGACTGCAGCACTATTACCAGGATTTTTAGAAGATTGGTTTCTTGAGCTCAGAGCTTAAGAAGATTCTGGCAGAGATTTCTATTTTGATGCGCAGCTAAGGGGATATTTCCAAGAAGTTGATCATAGAGCCTTTAAAATAACCATTCTTTAAAGAATTATCTCACAATCGAACACCATTACTTCAATAATGGTAACCATTTTCATCATTCTTTGAAGAATCATTTGCTGGAGCTGGCCTTTGTGAGAGGTGGAAAGTGCGGATCATGTGGCAGTGCTTCCTTCTAGCTGATTATCCTCAGGGAAGAGAAGTGTGCACGTGCGAGACAGGTGAAAAGTGCAGCTACTGTGAAGGAAGGACTGACACAGGACCCGCACTTTCCACCTCTAACAAAGACCAGCTCCAGAAAACAATACTTGATAGAATGGTGAAAAGGGCTACCATTCTTGAAGGAAGTGTGAATCGATGGTGAGATAATTCTTTAAAGAATGGTTATTTTAAAGGCTCTAGAACTGAATCTTGGAAATATCCCCTTAGCAGGGCATCAATGTAGAAATCTCTGCCAGAATGATCTTAGGCTCTGAACTCAATAAACCAATCCTCTAAAAATGCTGGTAAAAGTGCTGCAGTCCTTTAAAGATGGTGGGTGAAATAATGGTGAAATAACACTTAAAATAATGATTATTTCAAAACTCCTGCCACCTGTGCCTTGAAAAGCCCAGGCGCTCGGTCTTGAACATAGATTTGTCTGGCAGAACCGTTTTCCATTCTGAGCCCAGTCAGCAAATCAGTCTGAAGATGAGGAGGAAACGTGCAGATCCTGTTTCAGGCTTTAGATGTTTCATTCTTTAGACTGAAACAGGATCCACACTTTTCACCTGTCTCGCACATGCGCACTTCTCATCTCGGAGGATAACCCGCTAGAATGAAGGGCTGACACAGGACCTGCACTTCCCACCTCTCACAAAGACCCGCTCCAACAAAGGATTCTTGAAAGAATGGAATGGTGAAGAGGGCTGCTGTTCTGGAAGGAAGGATGAATCGATGGTGAGATAATTCTTGAAAGAATGGTTATTTTAAAGGCTCTAGAACCGAATTCTTGGAAATATCCCCTTAGCTGGGCATCAGTGTAGAAATCTCTGCCAGAATCATGTAAGGCTCTGATCTCAAGAAACCAATGCTCTAAAAATGCTGGTAAAAGTGCTACAGTCCTTTAAGATGGTGAAATAATGGTGAAAAACACTTAAAATAATGATAATCTGAAAATTTATGCTACCTACACCTCGAAACGCCCAGGTGCTTGGCCTGAACATAGATTTGTCTTGCAGAACCGTTTACCATTCCGAGCTGAGTCGTCAAATCAGTCTGAAGAGGCAGGTGAAAAGTGCAGATCCTGTTTGGCGTGCAGTGTCTGGCGTGCGACAAGAAGTGCATAGGGTGCTGTGTGCGGCATGCAGTGTTTCGAGAGCAACGTGTGGAACTCCGTGTGTAACGTGTAGCCTGCAATGTCTAGCGTGCGACATGCAGTGCATAGGATACCGTGTGCCGCATGCCGTGTGTAGTGTGCAGTGTGCAGTGTCTAGCGTGGGATATGTAGTGTATTGTTTGCAGGGTTCGGCACAACGTGTGTAGGATGCCGTGTGCGGCATGCCGTGTTTAGACTGAAACAGGATCCACACTTTTCAACTGTCTCGCATATGCGAACTTGTCATCTCCAAGGTAAACCAGCTAGAAGGAAGGAATGACACAGGGCCTGTGTTTTACACCTCTCACAAAGGCCAGCTCCAAGAAACAATACTTGAAAGAATGGTGAAAAGGGCTACAGTTCTTGATGGAAGGTGAATTGATGGTGAGATAACTCTTTAAAGAATGGTTATTTTAAAAGCTCTAGAACCGACTTCTTGGAAATATCCCCTTAGCTGGGCATCATCGTGGAAATCTCTGCCAGAATCATCTTAGGCTTTGAACTCATGAAACCAATGCACTAAAAATGTGGGCAAAAGTGCTGCAGTCCTTTAACGATGGGAAAATAATGGAGAAATAACACTTAAAATATTGATTATTTCAAAACTTCTATTATCTACTCCTCAAAAAGCACAGGTGCTCGACCTGAACATAGATTTGTCATGCAGAACCATTTTCCATTCTGATCTGAGTCATCAAATCAGTCTGAAGACGAGAGAGAAAAGAGCGGACCCTGTTTCAGTCTTATTCTTTAGACTGAAACAGGATCCCCACTTTGCACCTGTCTCGCACATGCGCACTTCTCATCTCTGAGGATAATGAGCTAGAAGGAAGGAATAACACAGGACCTGCACTTTCCACCTCTCACAAAGGCCAGCTCCAACAAAGGATTCTTGAAAGAATGGTGAGAAGCGCTACGGTTTTTGATGGAAGGGTGAATCGATGGTGAGATAATTCTTAAAGAATGGTTATTTTAAAGTCTCTAGAACCGACTTCTTGGAAATATCCCCTTAGCTGGGCATCATCGTGGAAATCTCTACCAGAATCATCTAAGGCTCGGACCTTAAGAAACCAATCCTCTAAAAATGCTGGTATAAGTGCTGCAGTCCTTTAATATGGTGAAATAATAGTGAAAAAACACTTAAAATAATGATTATTTTAAAACTTCTGCTACCTACTCCTCGAAAATCCAAGGTTCTGAGGCCTGAACATAGATATGTCTGACATAACCGTTTTCCATTCCGAGTTGAGTGATCAAATCAGTCTGAAGACAAGGGAACGAAGTGCGGATCCTGTTTGGGTCTTTAGACTGAAACAGGATCCGCACTTTTCACCTGTCTCGCACATGCGAACTTCTCGTCTCTGAGGTAAACCAGCTAGAAGGAAGGACTGAAGGAGGAAACGCTCTTTCCAACTCTCACAAAGGCCAGCTCCAACAAACGATTCTTGAAAGAATGGTGAGAAGCGCTAAGGTTCTTGATGGAAGGGTGAATCGGTGGTGAGATAACTCTTTAAAGAATGGTTATTTTAAAGGCTCTAGAACGGACTTTTTGGAAATATCCACTTAGCTGGGCATCATCGTAGAAATCCCTGCCAGAATCATCCTAGGCTCTGAACACAAGAAACCAATGCACTAAAAATGCTGGTAATAGTGCTACAGTCCTTTAAGATGGTGAAATAATGGTGAAATAACACTTAAAATAGTGATTATTTCAAACCTCTGCTACATACTATTCGAAATCCGCAGGTGCTTGGCCTGAACATAGATATGTCTTGCAGAACCGTTTTCCATTCCGAGCCGAGTCATCAAATCAGTCTGAAGACTGATGCACTTCTCCTTTCTGAGAAAAACCAGCTAGAAGGAAGGACTGACACAGGACCCGCACTTTACACCTCTCACAAAGGCCAGCTCCAACAAATTATTCTTGAAAGAATAATGAGAAAGGCTATGGTTCTTTATGGAAGGGTGAATCGATGGTGAGATAATACTTTAAAGAATGCTTATTTTAAAGGCTCTAGAACTGACTTCTTGGAAATATCCCCTTGCCTGGGCATCAACGTAGAAATCTCTGCTAGACTCATCTTAGGCTTTGAACTCAAGAAACCAATCCTCTAAATATGCTGGTAAAAGTGGTGCAGTCCTTTATCGATGGTGAAATAATGGTGAAATAACACTGAAAATATATATTATATCAAAACTTCTGCTACCTGCTCCTTGAAAAGCCCAGGTGCTCGGCCTGAACATAAATTAGTCTGCCAGAACCGTTTTCCATTCCAAGCTGAGTCATCATAAATCAATCTGAAGAGGAGGGTGAAAAGTACGGATCCTGTTTCAGTCTTCACACAGATTTGATGACTCTTCTCAGAATGTAAACAGTTCTGGCTGACAAATCTATGTTCAGGCCCAAGCACCTGGGTTATTATTGGTGTAGGTGGCAGACGTTTTGAAATAATCATTATTTTAAGCGTTATTTCACCATCTTTAAAAGACTGCAGCACTTTTACCAGCATGTTTAGAGGCTGGTTTCGTGAGTTCTAAGCCTAAGATGATTCTGGCAGAGATTTCCACGTGACGCCCAGCTAAGGGGATATTTAAAAGAAGTTGGTTCTAGAGCCTTTAAAATAACCATTCTTTACAGAATATCTCATCATCTATTCACCCTTCCTTCAAGAACGGTAGCCCTTTTCACCATTCTTTCAAGAATTATTTGCTGGAGCTGGACTTTGTGACAGGTGGGAATTGCGGGTCCTGTGTCAGTCCTTCCTTGTAGCTGATTATCCTCATAGATGTGAAGTGCACATGTGTGAGACAGGTGAAATGTGCGATTCTTGTTTCAGTGTAAAGACTGAAACAGCATCCACACTTTTCACCCTTGTCTTCAGAATGATTTGATGACTCAGCTTGGAATGCAAAACAGTTCTGGCAGAAAAATCTATGTTCAGGCCTGAGAACCTGGGCTTTTCGAGGAGTATAAAGAAGAACTTCAGATAATAATCATAATCTTATGTGTTATTTCACCATTATTGCACCATCTTTAATGGACTGAAGCACTTTTACGAGCAATTTTAGAGGATTGGATTCATGAGACTAGAGCCTAAGATGCTTCTGGCAGAGATTTCTACATTCATGCCCAGCTAAGGGGATATTTCCAGGAAATTGATCCTAGAGCCTTTAAAATAACCATTCTTTAAAGAACTATCTCATCATCGATTCACCCTTCCTTCTAGAATGGTAGCCCTTTTCACCATTCTTTCAAGTATCGTTTGTTGGAGGTGGCCTTTGTGAGAAGTGGAAAGTGTGGGTCCTGTATCAGTCCTTCTTTCTAGCTGATTATCCTCAGAGATGGGAAGTGCACATGTGCGAGACAAGTGAAAAGTGCGGATCCTGTTTCAGTCTTAAGAAACAGGATCTCTAGTCTTCCTTCTAGCTGATTATTCTCAGATATGAGAAGTGCGCACGTGAGAGACATGTGAAAAGTGCGGATCTCCACACTTTTCACCCTTGTCTTCAGAGTGATTTGATGACTTAGCTCAGAATAGAAAACGATTCGGGCAGAAAAATCTATCCTTAGACCGGGGACCTGGTGTTTTCGTAGAGTATGTAGTAGAGGTTTTGCAATAATCATAATTTTATGTGTTATTTCACCATTATTTTACCATCTTTAAAGTTCTGCAGCACTATTACCAGCATTTTTAGAGGATTCGTTTCATGAACTCAGAGCCAATATTATTCTGTCAGAGATTTCTATGTTGATGCCCAACTAAGGTGATATTTCCATGAAGTCGGTCCCAGAGCCTTTTAAATAACCATTCTTTAAAGAATTATCTCACCATCGATCACCATTAGTTCAAGAAAGGTAGCCCTTTTCACCATTCTTTCTAGAATCGTTTGTTGGAGCTGGCCTTTGTGAGAGGTGGAAAATGCGGGTCCTGTATCAGTCCTTCCTTCTAGCTGATTATCCTCAGAGATGAGATTGCGCATGTGTGAGACAGGTGAAAAGTGTGGATCTTGTTTCTGTCTAAAGACTGAACTGTTCACCTTCGTCTTCTGACTGATTTGGTGACACAAGTCGGAATGGAAAATGGTTCTGGCAGACAAATCTAAGCTTCAGCCTGGGCACCTGCGTTTTTTGAGGAGTAGGTAGCAGAAGTTTTGAAATAGTCATTATTTTAAGTGTTTTTTCACCATTATTTCACCATCTTTAAAGGACTGCATGTCTTATACCAGCATTTTTAGAGGACTGGTTTTTTGAGCTCAGAGCCTAAGATGATTCTGGTAGAGATTTCTATGTTGATGCCCAGCTTAGTGGGTATTTCTAAGAATTCGGTCCTAAAGTCTTTAAAATAACCATTCTTTAAAGAATTATCTCACCGTGGATTCACCATTATTTCAAGAACGGTAGCCCTTTCTCCCACTGTTTTAAAATCCTTTGTTGGAGCTGGCTGTTGTGAGAGGTGTTAAGTGCAGGTCCTGTGTCAGTCTTTCCTTCTTGCCAATTATACTCAGGTATCAGAAGTGTGCATGTGCGAGACGGTGATAACTCGGATGAAAAGTGTTTCAGTCTAAAGACTGAAACAGGATCCGCACTTTTCACCCTCGTCTTCAGGCTGATTTGATGACTCAGCTCGGAATAGAAAATGGTTCTGGCCGACAAATCTAAGCTTAGGCCCAGGCATCTCAGTTTTTCGAGGAGTAGGTAGCAGAAGTTTTGTAATAGCCATTATTTTAAGTGTTTTTTCACCATTATTTCACCATCTTTAAAGGACTGCAGCACTTTCACCAGCATTTTTACAGGATTGGTTTCATGAGCTCAGAGCCTAAGATGATTCTGGGAGAGATATCTATGTAGATGCCAGCTAAGGGGATATTTCCTAGAAGTCAGTCCTAGAGCCTTTAAAATAACCATTCTTTAAAGAATTATCTCACCATCGATCACCATTACTTGAAGAACGGTAGCCCTTTTCACTATTCTTTCAAGAATCGTTTGTTGGAGCGGGTCTTTGTGAGAGGTGGAAAGTGTGCGTCCTGTGTCAGTCCTTCCTTCTAGCCGATTATCCTAAGAGATGAGAAGTGTGCATTCACGAATCAGGTTGAAATTAGGGAACCTGTTTCTGTCTTTAGACTTAAAGTGGATCTGCACTTTTCAGCCTAGTTTTCAGACTGATTTGATGACTCAGCTCGGAAAAGAAAATTGTTCTGGCAGACAAATCTATGCTTAGGCCAGGGCTCCTGGGTTTTTCAAGGAGTTGGTAGCAGAAGATTTGAAATTATCATTATTTTAAGTGTTATTTCACCATTATTTAACCATCATGAAAAGACTGCAGCACTTTTGCCAGCATTTTTAGAGGATTTGTTTCATGAAGACTCAATCTAAGATAAATTTGGCAGTCAAATCTATGTTGATGCCCAGCTTAGTGTATATTTCCAAGAAGTCGGTCCTAGTGCCTTTAAAACCACTTCGGTAAGGCACTCACTGGCTGAGAAACCTTGCCCACAGACAGGAAGCATAGTTCGCAAGGTATTTTATGCTTTTCATTGACGATGAATGTGCTTTGCTCTTGTGTGATGAGGAAAGCTTTAAAGCACTGAAAACTTGTTTTACTTTACAGGCAGCATTACTTGTAATGTAAATCAAAATAGGTAACATACATATATGTTCTTATTACGTTATTTTTAATTGTTCAACATTTTATTTTGATAAATGAAAAATTAGAAAGGTCAATTCAAAATTATTGTTTTATTTCACTAAAGTTGACCCTCGGCTGTGCGCCTTCATATCATGGTTGTCAGCTAAAGTGGATGATTGGTTGTTCGCATTCATCTGTGGCTATTGACTATAGCCTACACTTGTATGGAAGTGGTTAAGGAAAGAAGCCATCTGCATAACATAAAAGTCAAAAGTAAAGGAGCAATTTCTAATTTAGAAGCTGCAAACAAGTTATCCAGATGATTTAGCTAAGATAATTAATGAAGATGGCTGCACAAAGCAACAGATTTTCAAAGAAGACAAAGAAAACTTTCTATCGAAAGGGTTCTCTGTAGGACTCTCATAGCAAGAGAGGAGAAGTCAATGCCTTGCTTCAAAGCTTCAAGGCTGAATCTCTTGTTAGGGGCTAATGTAGCTGATGATTTTAAGTTCAAGTCAATGTTCATTTACTATTCAAAAAATCCTAGGGCTCTTAATAATCATGCTGAATCTACTCTGTCTATGCTCTAGAAATGGAACAACATACCTTGGATGACAGCACCTCTGTTTACAGCATGATCTGTTAAATGTTTTAAGCCCATTGTTGAGACCCCTAGTGCTTAGAAAAAAGATTTCTTTCCAAGTATTATTGCTCACTAACAATGCACCTGGTCACCCAAGAGCTCTGATGGAGATGTGCAAGGAGATTAATGTTGTTTTCATGTCTATTAACACAACATCCATTTTGCAGACCTGGAAACAAGGAGTAATTTTAACTTGTAAGTCTTATTATTTAAGAAATACATTTGTAAGGCTATACCTGACTTAGATGGGGATTTCTCTGTTGGATTTGGGCAAAGTAAACTGAAAATCTTCTGGAAATTATTCATGATTATAGATGCTGTTAAGAACATTCATGATTGATGGGGTGAGATCAAGATGTCAATATTAGCAGGAGTTTGGAAGAAACTGATCTCCAACATTCATGGATGACTTTCAGGGTTTTAAGACTTCAGTGGAGTAAGTCACTGCAGATCTGGTAGAAATAGCATGAGTACTAGAATTACAAGAGGAGCCTAAAGATGCTACTGAATTGCTACAATCTCATAATAAAACTAGACCAAATAAGGATTTGCTTCCTATGGAAGTGCAAAGAAAGTGGTTTCTTGAGATGGAATCTACTCCTGGTGAAGATGCTGTGAACATTGTTGAAATGACAACAAAGAATTTAGAATATTATATAAACTTAGTTGATAAAGCAGTGGCAGAATTTAAGAGGATAAACTCCACCTTTGAAAGAAGTCCTAGTGTGAGCAAAATACCAACAAACAATATCTCATGCTACAGAGAAATCTTTAATTTCATAAGAAGCAACTCCTCATCACGTCAAGTTTATCATGAAGGAAAGAGTTAATTGATGTTACAAACTTCATTGTTGTTTTATTTTAAGAAATTGGCACAACCATCCCAACCTTCAGCTACCACCACAGCCCTAATTACAGTAGCCCTCAACAAAGAGGGAAGACCCTCTACCAGCAAAAAAGATTATGATTCACTGAAGGATTAGAGGATTGTTAGCCTTTATAGCAGTAATGTATTTTGAATTACGGTATGTGCATTTTTAGACATAATACTATTGCACACTTAATAGACTGAAGTACAGTGTAAACATAACTTTTATTTGTACTGGGAGACCAAAAAAATTGTTTGGCTTACTTTATTGCCATATTTGCTTTAATGTGGTGGTCTGAAACTGAGTCTGCAATATCTCTGAGATGTGCCTGTACAAAAAAAGAATAATAAGGTATGAGCTGATCTGGGACAAAGAAGATGAGTTAAGGTTTAAAGTGCTCACCTTTAAGTGACAGTAATACATGCACGTGAACATTAATAAGATTTCAGTGTGAATAATGCTTAAACCTGTTCTTGCAAAAACATCAGGCATGGGTTAGCATATAGCAGGGCAGAGAGGACACCATGCCGGAACCCTGAAGCTCATTATGGTTGGAAAGATGGAATAACTTGAGACACTTAAAATACCTTTAGACAGGCTAGGACTTCTAAGACATTAAGGGAACCTATAGGTAGATTTCAGTGGCATGGACCAGGAGTTCAACGTTTGTGCAAAGACTCTGAGGGAATAATTATGGCATTACATGACGTATTTCAGAAAGTGAAGCCTTGGGATCGATCCTCCATTATATTAGGCAAGATGCAGTCTGAGAAATTCTACCAGGTTTCTTTTTTTTTCTTCAAATTTTTTTCAATGTGACTCACAGTAAGAAATACTTTTTTTATAGTTCAGTAGACATATTTATATAGATGCATATATTTAGCTAACAAAAATATCTCTAGAAGGAATATTTGCCATTACTATAGCATTGCACTCTGACATTTTTCTACCACATTATATTTTATTTTTGTATTGCTGGATACAACTAACTAAATTGATTTCACAACCCAGTAATGAGATCAAATTACTGTTTGAAAAGTATTGGCTAAAAGGACATTAGGGGAGGTGAATACTGGCAACCTATGTGCCCTAGAGGAAGGAAAGCACTCAGGTAGCCAATAGGCTATGTTGGTCCATTATTAAAAATATGTGACTTGACAGTGAAAGTGAGTTTAGGGCCATGAATCAGCTGGGGTGTTATGGGCACAGAGGTGATGTTTGATGTCCTGGATTAGATAAGTTATTTGGAGGGAGAAAAGCAAAAAGAATAAAGCAGAAGATCAAAACTTGAACTCTGCTGAATACCCACAGTTCTGCAATGGAGCAAGAAAGAGGAACTAAAGAAAGACCATTATACATTAAAATATATAAATATATATACAATAAATTTAATATAATTATTTCGAAGTCAGGAATCATTGGTGTGTTTCATATGAAAGTTTTTTAAAAATCAATACTATTGTCAGTGTATGCTGTTATGTTGTGGGCTGTAAAATGATTTATTCTTCTCAGTGGGGTTGGGATCAGTTTCTTGTCTAAAAATGGTTAAACAAGTCCAGGAAAGATGCTGTATTCTGCCATCTAGTGGTCTGTCTTATTATGTTACCACTGTAAATTGGCAAGTACTAGGGGGCAAAAGAATAAAAACAAAATTTACCCAAAGACACATTTCAATTATGGTATATGCTATGTGTATATTGGAGGCCAGCCAACAGAGTTAGGGAAATCAAAATCTGAGGTAAAGTCTACTCTTAAAGTTGAGTTGGGGCACTCTTTCAGAATATTCCTCCTCATAAAATTTTAGAAAAAAAAATATAAATTAAGTAGGAATAAGCCTAATATGAAATGAATAAGATATGTATGAAGGAAATTATAGAAACATACTAAAGAACATAGAAGAATAAAAAGATACATTATACTTCTAAAGGAGGATTCATTATTATAAATATGCATACCCCTCCCAAATTAAGCTATAAATTCAAAAAATCCCAGACAATTTCAAAAGATTTTTGTTTGTAAATTTGAGCATTATAAATTGTTTTTAAAGTTCAAATGAAAGAGAAAATGTGAAACAATAACTAAAAAGAAAGGGAAAAAGGAAGAAAAGAAAAAAGAACTTGCTTAACATATAAAAAAGTATTATAATAGTCATTAAGATATGTAAAATTATATGGTAATAAACAAACAACTGGATAGCATGCAGAGTCCAGAAACAAACTCATGACAAGTATTGAAACTCAGATGGTGATTAAGGTGACATCTCAAGTTGATAGGGTAAAAAAGCAATTATTTAATGAGCAGTATTATATTTATTATGCATTTGGAAAACATAAAATTATTGTGAACTTTAAGCCACATGCCAATATGAATTCTTTATGCTTAGATAAGTGTACAAAACAAAACTATTAAAGTATTAAGGAGAAAATGCAGAATAATTTTTATAACCATATGTTTGGAGAAGTCTAAGCAAAACAGAACCCTGCAGCGATAAACAAAAAAGGTTGAACACATTTGAATATATAAAAATATTCAATTTCTTGTGATGAAAGACACCATAAACAAAGTTAAACCATAAGTGACTGGAAATTACCTTGAGAATCTAAAAGTGTTTCTATACATCAATAAGTAAATAAATATCTAGAAAATGGGCAAATGATCTGGACTGGGTTTACTGAAATAATACAAATGGCTGATAAAGTGATCAAAAGATTCTGAAACTTAAGAAGGATCAGAAACACGAATTAAAATTAAAATAAGATTTTTTTATTTTAAAAGTTTGATAACATCAGAAATGTATACTGTGGGAGAAAAGGCACTCTCAAATACTTTTGAAGAGTGATAAATTGTTGAAGTATTTTTGGAAGGCAGTTTGACAGAAACTATAAAATTTTTAAATGCTCTATTTTTGACATAGTAATTCTACTTCTGGAATCAATTCTAAGGAAATATTCACATATGTGCACAAAGATATATGCTCAATGTTTCCATTAAAAAAAATAATAATGAAAAATGGAAAACACTTTAAAGTGAAGTAACTTTCTCCATTTGTTTTCCAAAACAGCACATTTCCCTGGTTTGCTCACTTTTTGAATGGCCGCTCAGACCCAGTGTATTTTTTGGTTCCTCTTCATCCCCAACCCCAGCACCTACTCACGTTACAGTTCCCCAAAGCTCAGTCTTCAGATCTCTATCTTTATTTCCTTCCTTGTGACCTCTTCCAGGATCTGTTGGTTCTTTGACTCAATGTTTACTACCCTCCCCTCGACTCGACTCACTAAGCTGGTGACTCCCCAGTTTATATTTCTTGCTCACATTCCTTCTCTAAACTCCAAACTCATACTTCCACGCTTGACTTCTTTTTATCTATGCTTAATATGCAACTCAAACTTAACTTGAAAAACAAAATTTTGATCTTCTCTTCCAAACCTGTTTGCACCTTATTCTTCTAGATCTCAGTAAATAAAAACTTCATCATTCCAGTTGCTAATGCTGAAATCCTAGAAGTCATTTTTGAAACCTCTTTCTCTCATGTCTTTCATCCAATTTGTTAGCAGTTTGTATAGCCCTATTATTGGCTGTGCTTTCAAGATGTATGAAGAATGCAATCACTGCTCACCTCCTCCATTCCTATTATTCTGGTCTTAGCCACTATTGACCATACTTGAATGACTGAAAAAGCCTCCTAACTGGTCTCCTGACTTCCACCCTTATCCCTCTGTCATTTGTTTTTAGTAGAGCAGGTATAGTCACCTGCCACCTTTCAAATCCTCAAGACCTCCAGGCATAGTCTGAACGTAGGGCCCTCGAGTTATTTCTTTGGCCTGTATTTTGTCACTTATTCCCTCACTTATTTCAAACTTTCACTCAAGTGACTCATATGTCACCTTCTTATTAAGACTTTCCTGACCATCTTATTTGAAATTACAAGATTCATCACCATCTGACGTAGTGTACATTTTGTGCTTTTATAAATTTGTGTATTTATTTTCTGTCTCCTCCAACTAAATTGTTTTTTGGTCAGGTTTTTGGTTAGCTTGATTGGCTGATTTTTATTTTTATTTTATTATTTCTCACTAATGTATCTTCCTTGCTTAAAATAGTTATTTGGCACATAGTAGGTGCTCACAAGGTATTTGCTGAGTGAAAGAATAATGGAAGTCCATAAATAGGAAAGTATCATAAGACAATGATCTTTAAAATTTTGTAACCATATTCATCATAAGAATTCTGAGAAACTGAAAATAAGTATATGTCATGAAGTATGACATATACTTTAATTATGTTATATTTCAAAATATATGGTTTCTGATGTTTTAATACTGTAGATATATGCTTTAGATATATCTTTATAAAAACTTAGATGACAAAAATTTACTTATTTAATTTATGGAAAATGTCTGTCATATTCTAAATAGCAAAGACAGTTCTAACTTTGCATCAGAAAAATTTGACTTCATTTTCAATTCAAATAAATATATAAATATCAATTTCAGTGGCAACCATTTCACATCTGAATTCCAAATCTGAACTATTTCTTTCAGTCACCCACTTCAATATGTTAAAACCCTCTGTGCCTTGCTCTTCCTGGCCTCTTTTCCCAGGAGCTATGTGTTCTCCAATTGTCCCTTGATTTGTACTTCAAAATCTTTTACAGCTGAAGCGATTGCATCATAGTGACTATGGGGCATTAATGAGAGGTATGCTTTTCTTCTGTAATAGTGATTGATTGTGAAAGTGGAGGGAGGAGAGGAAAGCAGTCAGAGTGCAGGGGCATCCTCAAGCAAATAAATTTTAGGGAAAAGTAAATTTGAAAGTTGAAGATCTAGAAATCAATTCCTGGAAAACTTCCTATTACCATATATTCCTGGAAAGCTTATGAGCAACCTTGGATATTCAGGCACTCAGATCTCATTCTAAAGTTAAATTATACTGTGGAATTCTACGCAAGAGTAATAATGAAAGAGGTATATCTATATGTAATGATATGGACATTTGTAAGAAATAACTTTAATAATAGTAAGTTGCACAATAATGCTTTCCATTTGAAATATGTTTTTAATTGACATGTATACACATGTCAGTACATAGAAGGAGGGGCACAGAGCTATACAAAGCCACTGATAGTGGGTACCTCTGAGGAGTGATTGGGGAGCATGGAGTGAGAGATTCATATTTTGCACAGTTAACTTTCTATGTTGTGAATTGTAAAATTTCATCGATTAGTTAAGAAAAATTAAGATTAATTACAAATTAATTTAAGACAAATTTTTGACAGACTATTACAGTGCTGATATAACCTTTTAAAATATTTTCTTACAGTAGTTTGTAAATATTAACAATAGCTTTACAAAAATGAAAGTCAGTTACAACAAACTCTTACTTGCCTGCTTCCCTTTCTACATTGTTGTTTTCCTATTGCATACCGTTGATAGTTACTTTTGGCTCTGTTACAATTCTTTGCACCTATATCTGTCTCCCTCACTAGATAGCATGTTCCGTAAAGGACTGTATCTTTTCCAACTTTACAATCCCCACACTTCACGCAATGCCTGGTGCGTGGTTGGTTTACAATGACTTTTTAAATGAATTAATGAGTTATTCAATTAATGGAAGTGAATGGCTTGTCCCCTGTTCTCTTCTTTGTCAAATTGATTCAAAACAAATGAATTTTTGTTTTATCTTGCATGCCTAATGGTCTCTTCTATACTTATTGGATAGTAAGTTCTGGACATTTAATGCATTTACAGACATTATCTCATTTTTCTTCTCTGTGGTGAAGATTCATGGTTAGAAAATAAAACTTAGCTTACACATAGAGAAGTAGAAATACACAACGACAAAAAACATTTTTTTAAGCCACAGCCATAGACACTGTAACCATTAGACTATAATTTATAGAATAGCATGACGATCCATAGATAACTTTAATAGCCAACCCAACAGCTCCTCTAATGGCTCTTATAAGGTGCTATTTGAATTTAAAAGGTGTTTAAAAAGAAAGACTGAGACTGGGCATTCTTTCTTTAATAACTTAAATGTAACTTATTAAATTATGCTTTAGAAGGTTTCTTGAATATCATTTAAATAAGCCCTTAGCTAGTTTTTTAAATCTTTTAAAAACACACCAGGGAGAGTCATTTCAATAGAAATATGTGTTAAAGAGAAAAGTAGAATGGTAATCTTTATGATAAGGACATGTGTTTATATGTATATATTTATCAAAGTGAAAACAAAATGGAAATTTATAAAAGCAAACTTTTTCTTTGTGTTTGTGTTATTATAGTACTTTTGGTATTGAATATTGTTAATAGTAGCAGTTGATACAATATCAATGAAGCAAGATAAAAAAAGTCAAGCAAAAACAAGAGGTAGGAAATTTCATCACCATCCTGATGCCTCCTTCAAAGATATGAAACTTTTGCTGAAGAGAAATAATAGAGTCATTTCTGGACTTTAAATAAATTATGACAGAACTTTGTGTGGTAGCCAGGGTCAGGACAATCTCTTACATCTCTAGTTAGTGCTGTATTTTCCAGATTTATTTCAGTCCTATGCACACACACATGTCATATTTTCAGAAACAAAAGTTAATATAGAGTACTGTACCCTCAGTATAGAGACCCTTAGACCAACAGGTATGGTCCACTTTAAGAATAGTTTTATAGTTTTTCTTCTTCTTTTTTTCACTGTATTACTCAACTGAAATATAATAATCAATTAAAAATTTTCAGAAATATATTCCACTATACAAAGACAAATAACCCAAAATAGAAGCCAGAAAATACTAAATATAAGTTTGATAAATGATAACTAAATACTAGGAATTTAAATATTTTACACATCAATCAGATATGCAGGTTTATTTAAGAGTAAAACATTTTTCTAAGTAATCAGTTGGAGAGAAAATAGAACCCGGGAAATACACTCATATTAATTCTAATACCGTACCTACGGGATCTCAGTTCAGAAAAAGAATAAGGAAGCAAAACCAAAATAAAAGAAAGAAAAACAAAACATAAAAAGTAAGTAAGAAACCTCCCACAGGAAGTAGAAAAATATTCTTCAATATAAAGTAAGCAAACAGATGCTGAGGTACTTATATTATTTATACATCTCTTTGGAGATCAATGATGAAATATATCACATCAATTCATGAGAGGATACAATAATATAATCACCTCAACTTTTTGCTAAAAGGTTATGTATTAAATATAATTTTTATTCTTGATAAAATATTTTAAAAATCTAGGTTCTTTTGGTTCAAGATGGCACATAGGGAATATGACAAAATATCTCCCCATCCACACTAAACCCATTAAAATGATATAATTTGAATGAAATATATTAAGAATGAATATATTCTTAACCACGCTCAAAAACAAATAAGATAACTCTTCATGAATGAAGATTGGAGAGACATTTCTAAAAGAGTAAAGCAAACTAAATACCACAGTAAATTTTGCTTCTTTACTGTCATAAGCTGAAACTAGTGCTGCATTGCTTAGAAACAAATTATGAGGCTTGTCTGCCCAGCAGACAACTCTAAAGCTAACCCAAATTCAAGATCAGTATTGGTGCTATTGTGAAGCTACCTCACTAAGAGAAATTCCCACCACAAGATGTGAAAATATGACTTCCTCTGCAAATAACCAAGGAACACAAACAGCTAAGTAATACTAACATCTTTATAGAAACACATAAACTCAAACACCAGAACTTATGACCAAGTAAGTTAGGATAATAATGCAGTCTAAAAAATATTTTAACTATTTAAAATTTACATTTAATAATCTCATAGATCTAAGAAATAACTTCCTCCAATAAGCAAGAACCAGACACTATAAAAAAGATAAAGAACAGATAGTTATAAAGAAAAAATTAAGAATTGTAGAAATTTTTAAAAAATGTACTTTTATTTTAAAAAATTCAATAGAGGAACTAAAAATGTGCTAGAAAAACGGAGCTGAGAAATTTCCCTGACAGCCCCAAAATATGGAAAAATTAAAAGGCAAGAATATATCCAGAATGCCGATATTCAGGTAAAAGAAGTTCCAGAAGAAAAGAGAGAATGAAGGGGAGACAGTATTTGAAGAAATATATAGCCAAGAATTTTCAAAAAGTGAAGAAATTCTTGACTCTTAAGATTAAAGGAGCTTTTAATTACAAGATTAATAAACACACTCAAGAACAAACACTCCTCCTCCCCACTCCCACCCGCCCGACACCTGAAAAATGTTATTCCTATATGTCCACTTAGGTGTTGATCCGTTAATACCAATTTGCTGGTGAGTACATGTGGTGCTTGTTTTTCCATTCTTGAGATACTTCACTTAGTAGAATGGGTTCCAGCTATATCCAGGAATATACAAGAGGTGCTATATCACCATTGTTTCTTAAAGCTGAATAGTACTCCATGGGGGGGCGAGGAGGGGATGGGTATATACAAACACAATGAGTGAGATGTGCAACGTTTGGGGGATGGTCATGCTTGAGGCTCTGCCTCGAGGGGGGTGGGGGGCATGGGCAATATACATAACCATAATATTTGTACCCCCATAATATGCTGAAATAAAAAAAATTAAAAAAAAGATTAAAGCCCAACTTTATATATATTAAATATATATATTAAAAAATAATAAAAAAGAACAAACACCCATGACTAGAAATAAGAAAATGAAACCTAACAGGAAATAATGAAAATAAATTAACTTCTAAGGATAAACTTTACACAGAAGAGAAAAATAAATCACAAAGGAATGAGAAATAGAATAACATCAGTAATACTGTATTCAAAAGGACAAAAGTAGCAATATCTTTATACTATGAGATAAAATAGCTTTGAATATAGAATTCTATATCCAGCTAACCTATTTTAGCTGGTTAAACAATTTTTGACATGCAATAATTATATCTATAGATCCTCTCTGAAAGAGCAAATAACCAATATAGTGTACCGATATAGCCTATCAAGAATAAAAACTAACTTAATAGTAAATATTAACATGCAGGAAGAAGTAGCAAGTAAACAAATCAGCAAATGAGATTAGTAAATCTAAATATTGTTTGTTTAAAAAATATCTTTAAATGACAAAAGGGTAACTAAACAATTAAATATCAGCATGGGGATTGAATAGAGGTAGAAATATATAAGATTTTATTAAAATAGTTTTAAATGTTTATATCAAATGTTTAAGGATAGTTATTAGAATAATGAAAATAGAACCGTTATCTTTCAAAAATTAAAGAAAAACGAAAAGGAGCACTGGATCTATCTGAAAGGAAGCTAAAAAAATATGAGCAAGGAGAGAAAACATGGTAATTCATAGATTTTTTTCTATATCCAATTTTTAAATTTTAATATAGTCAAATATATCAATCCTTTATATGTTTTGGTTTTATGCCTGTTCAGGAAGATTTTTTCTACCCAAGAGCTGTGATAAATTTCATTACAATTTTTTCTAGCAATTTAGATTTTTTTATTATTGCCATGTGGATACTAGTTCCATCCTGAATTTGTTTTGGAATACTAAATTAAATATGAATCTTTTTTCCCACTAAAAAATCAATGTTTATGATTTCTTCACTGATTTATAATGCCAGTGCATGAGCTTTTTTCCAAACCTTTTTTTTTTATGTTGTGGTAGTTATTGTAACTTTAAAAAATATGTCTTGAAAATTCTCTTTTTTCACTTTTCAAAATTACTGTTGCTTTTATTCTTACATGATAAAAGAAGATTTACTAACATGAAAGTAATTAATTAAATTAGCAAGTAAAAATATCACTAAATTTGGACAATTAAATACTGATAATAAGACTTCATAGATTAAAAGAAAAGAACTTTCCACATATGGATATTTGCAATGTGTCTGACATATGATAGATTATATAATCAACCTACAAAAAGCTCTTATATATCCCCAAGAAATATACTAACTCCCCAACTGAATAATAAGCAAAATACATGAATTCACAAAAAATAAATATGAATTATTAATTAAACATGTGAAATAATGTTAACAATCTAAGAAGTTTAATAAAAATAACAAAATATTTTTCACCTAAAAACTTGCAAACCATTTAAATTACTGAAGCAAATTATCTTGTAGGAGTGATCAGAATTATAAACAATGAAATTTGTTTATCCTCAGTTATAAGATTTAAGCAAAAATGATTTATATGATCTGAACAGAAACCAGAGTATTTCAGTTATAAGATTTAAATTGGGAAAATATCTCAATGATTTAAAGATAATGTGAAATATTGGTATAATACAACATCATTTTCTTGAGAAAATAATACATTTAGATAATACTTAGTGGTATAGTAAAATGATCGAGACAGCATGTAAATTTTAAAAGAGCAAGATTTATTAAAAAATAGTCCGTTATGGGTTTCTTTCCCCTGAACTGTTTGTAAGACCCTCGCTTTGAGTAACAATGGTGCCTGCAGTTTTCAACTCATTGAAAATCAAGTTCTGATCTTTTCCTTTTAAAATTAAAAAAAATGTTATACCAGTTGTGTTTTTAAAGTAATAACTAACTAATAACTTGAGGCAAATGAGGAAAGGGTCATTACTTTATGCTCCTGTACAGAACATGTGGATTTCACACCACACACTGATTTCCCCTTCTGTCCCATATCCCATCCATTCCACATCTTTGTCTCTTCCAATTGCCATAGAGAAAGATGAAAGAAAGAATAACCACTCCGAAAAATTCTCATGTATCTTATCTGTTGGCTTCCACCCCCTGTTGGTTGAGTTACACATGTGTTAGGTGAACTTCTGCCAGTGTCACAGAAGCCCCAATACAGAAGGCAAAACATGCTTGGAATATCTTTGAAATGAAGCACTATCAGGGCAAAGTGAAGTTGAGATCCATCCTGAATGATGTGTTGCACTCATGACTGGAACCAGAGGTAAGGTCAAGAGAATGTGAGGCAGAGAACAAGAAGTGCCTGAAATAAATCACTGCTTGCACCACTAAATATGTTGGTACTCTACATTAAAATTAATGTGTCATCAAGTCTTTAAGGTGGTAACCAGCCACATACAATTGCTAATGAAAGATTTAATACACAAGAGTCAGTGGAGCAAGCTACAATCACTGCTGCAACAATTGGCCCCAAGGACGTAACTATTGTTTATCATCTTTCCTCTCCATCAGCCATTGTAGATGACCCTCACCCTCAGCTGGGACTTCAGAAGGCCTACTTTTAATGTCTGGTATGGAAACTCAGATCTTCATCCCAGAAAAGTGTAAGACACTAGTTGTCTTACCCTTGACAGACTATGATTGCTGTATTTTCCCTTTCATGGTTATCCCTGGCCTGGAACAACCAAGAAAACACCCTGATGAATCCCTTGGGGACTCATATACCCATCACTTCCCACCAGTGCAGCTGTAGCTTTTCATGATAATCAGTGTAGATTTCACCACTCTAACTTTTCTGCTAGTCTACTAGGTGAGAAGCCTAGAGCCACCAGGTGTGCTACGGTTTTGATATTTTGGTCCTCTCCAAAATTCAGGTGTTGCCAATGCAATAGTATTAAGAAGTGGGTCTTTAAGAGATGATTAAGCCATGAGCAACCCATAATCTCATTAATGAGATTAAGGCCTTTTGAAAGAGGCTTCAAACATTTGCCTAGCTAGCTCACTTGCCCTTCTGCCTTCTGCCATGTGAAAATGCAACAGGAAGGCCCTCACAAGACCAAATTCTGTCACCTTGATCTTGGACTTCCCAGCCTCCAGAACTGTGATAAAATAAATTTTGTTCTTTATAAATGACCTAGTCTCACGTATTCTGGTATAGGAGCACAAATGGACTAAGATAAAATTCATAATCATACTTTCAAATTTAGTAGAAATCTTATTAGTGGGAAGATTTTTCTCACCATGAACCAGAACCTCTAATCTAGCAAAGCCAAAAGTTGCAGTTATGGGTAGCACAAATTCTGCAATTGGATCACTGTGAGTCAGGATGAAATGTGAGTTAGGCCAAGCCTGTTTCTACACTCTGTTTTGTTTCCTGGACCTATGAATTAAAGTTCTTAGGGATATAGCACCATATATTGAACTTTGGTTCAGAATATATATATATATATATAACATCCTGGTGAAAAATACTCCAATCTAGCAGAATGTTATTCCAGGGCCAGTACCCCAGGTGAACATTTAATAGGCCATTCCATCATTTTTCTAGGGCAGCTGCTTCCCAGTGATGCAATATGTAGTATAATCAATAGATACCTTGACTTTATGTCCACTGTTGCAATTTCTTCACCATAAATGAGTCTTTTGGTCTGACATAATATTCTGTTTGTATATAAGTTTTTGTGTGAGCTCTTCTTGCTTCTAGAAGATCACTGTATTAGTCAACATGGGTTACTATAACAAAATATCATAGACTTAGTTACTTAAAGATCAGAAATTTATTTTTTCATAGATCTAGAAGTTAGAAATCCCAGATGATATTTCAACAGGGTCATTTTCTGGTGAGGGCTCTCTTCCTGGCTTGCAGATAGCCACTTTCTCATTGTGTACTCACATGGTGGAGATACAGAAAAAGAAAGAGATGAGATATATCTTGCTCTTCTTATAAGGCCACCATTCTGATCAGATTATGGCATCACTTAATGTTAATTACTCCTAAAAGCCCCATCTTCAAGTATAGTCACATTGGGAATTAGGATTTTAATATATGAATTTTGGCATGGGTGCACAATTCATTCTATAACAATCACTATGGATGGGGAAAGTAAACCTATAACTAGAAGAGATGTCAACTCCACTAAGGGAAAATTGCTGCTTCTTCCAAGGAATAAAAGGCCTTATGTAATCAAATTTCCACCAAGTGACTGGCTAAATTCTTCAAGGGATGACATTATATAAAAACAAAGCAATTGTCTCCACTATTTTCCAGGTAGAGCATAGAGCAGCGGCAGTAGCTAGATCACTTTTTGTAAGATAATGGTGTATTTATAATAGCACCTCCAATTCTGCCACTGTGGCTACTCCATTTACTCAAGCATGGGATTGACCAAGTAGAGAGGGTTACTGACACTCACCAGAGGAATTATCCTATTTTTGCCTAGATTAAGTACCTCCTCTTTAATGGTTTCTGGTAGGCATTCATATGAAATCCAAATAACCTTACACTTTATTGTTTTTCTCATCAATGTGTTTCTTCCACTCATTTCTTCATCTCACATATGTGGTCTTGTTCCTTATAGGCCAGTCAAGTGAATTTCCACTGCCCAGGAATCTATGCAGATATTTACCTTAAGCCATTTCTTCTTCCACATAAAAAGGATGATCAACTATATAGCTTACAGCTCTGCTCAATGAAAAAATTCCACTCTCTGTCACTCAGTGAGCCAGTAGTGTGGTAAAGTGAATAATAATGCCTCTTGGATATCTAATAAGTATCTTCAAATGAAAAGGTTGAAAATAAAACTCTTAATTTCCCATGCCCCAAACTCGTTTCTCCCCTGTTTTTTCTATCACAGTAAATGATATCACCATCGACCCAGCTGCTCAAGCCTAAAGTTTACAAATCCTCTCTTCCTTTTGCTGTGTTTTTTTTTCTGATTAATCATAAAGTCATGTTAGTTCTATCTCCAAATCCACCTGCTTCTATTTCTATTACTATCATCTCAGTCCAAACCACCACTATCTTTTGTGTAGAAAAAGTCTTCTAACTAGTCTCCCAAATTTTGGTTTGCCATCTCCAATTTGTTTATTTTTAAATAACTCAGTTATCCTTCTAAAATGAGATCAAATTTTCTATTCTCTTGCTAAAAAATTTTCAGTATTTTTCACTGATGCTAGAATAAAATCCAAACTTATTGAAACGAAGCCTACCACCCCTGCAGAATTTGACTCTTATCTATCTTGCCAAAATAATTTCAAATGTCTCTACCACAGACAGGTTCCCTACACTCTTCACAATGGCCATATTTCTGTCACTTAAGTATGCCAAACCCTTTCCCACATGTAGACTTCTTTATATATCAAGAATGTCTCCCTCAATGCATTGTGTTGCTTTCTGTCCTCATTTTATTCTATCAATTATCTGGTTATTAATACATGTCACCTCTTTAACACAACCTTTCCTGACATTTTTGCTACATTGGTCTTCTCTAGTTACTTTCATCTCAGCTCTCTATTTATAACTATCATATATATTTGTTTACTTTTTATATGACCCTTAACCATATGATAACATAAGCTCCATAATCTCATTTGACTTGTTTACTTCTATATTTTAAGCACCTATTACATTGTCTGACACATAGTAAGCACTCAGTAAATGTATATTGAATAAATAAATATATTTAATGGGCACTTACCATGTGCCAGACATGTGCTAAATTATTAACATGCATTAATTCATTTAAGTTTTATGTGGACTCTATTTGCAATTACATTTTACAGATTAAGAAACAGGATTAGAAAGTTTAAGTAACTTGCCTGAAATTATGCAGTTTAGAAATGAGAGAGCCAGTGTTCAAGCCCTGGTGTTTCTTACTCCAGAGTCTATGCTCTTAACTGTCTGCAAGTATGTCCACCAAAATATTAACTATGATTATTCCCAATTGCTTGTTTTATGCATGGCTTTTTACCCCACTCTTTCTTCAACATTTCTATATTTTCAAATTTTAATTTAAGGAGCATGCATTAATTACTAAATACAAGAAAAATAAGAGATTAAATATGTTATGTCTAATAAGCTACTGAAATATTTTATCTATGTTACTAAGATCTGGACTAAGTATTAAATACAAATTTAAAATGGTAGGGCCATGTTGTGTAGTGCTTGAGCAAAAGAATATACCTACTAGTTAAGATCCTTCACGTCCTGGCTCACAATTGACTTGCTCTTTGAAAAAGCCCCAACCTACTTCTGTCACACCTTCACACTGTGCTGCTTTAGCATTGCATTCTACTTAGTTTATATAATATCGCTTTATGTTGCCTTGACTTACGTTCCTTCTAGGAATCTTAAATGGAGTTGTGTTTGAACTTTTCTGAATTCATTCCTTCACGAATTTATTTATTCACACATCAGCAACTATTCAATTCAGTTCATTCATCCAAAAACAATTATTTGGGTTTTTACCATGTCCAGTGTTTATGCTAGGCACTGTTTATTTTTGCACATATACTTAGTTCATTGATTTTACCCCTATTTATCCCAGTGAAAATTTGGGACAGCAAAAGAATGAAAAACTAGGTGGCTCTTGTCCTTAAGTAGCTCACAGTATGGATATAAACTCGATAATTATTACATATAAATATTAAAAGGATCATAAAGAGGTCTGTGTTAGGAGTACAGAATAGAAAAAAGCATATTTCTTGAGTATGAAAATCAAGAAAACATTGATGGAAAGGATGTAACTTATCTGAACCTTGATGTGTCTTCATAAATTTTAGAAGCACAAATGGCAGGACAACATTTCAGGAATTCTCATGTACTACTAAGGGGATTGATTCTTGAAGTGCAAATCCTTCAGCTCCATGTCAGTTGTGATCCCTGAACCTCAGTTACTAATTTGCATTCAAATTAGTACAGTGATCTGTTTTTGTGTCTTGTTTTTGACATCTATCTAATCGAGAGGATGGTAATGTTTAATTCTGCCCTATGAGAAGAATTAATTAATGAAAATGGTTTTGTAAGATCTATATTCTATAAAAGACATTATTTTGTTATAAATATTTATAGGTATTAGTTATTTTCAGCATAGCTGAAATTAGACTCCAAAGAAATCTTAACAAAAATTGTGTTTTAATGTTGCCTCCAGAGTATGTGGTCTTGTTAAATGTTTATTACCATGTCTCAACAATTCAAGGCCCTTTAATGTAGCTCTTAAAAATAAAATTAGTAATGATTTTACAAGCTAAGTAGTTCATCTCATTATTCATAGCAGAGTGGAACACATTTTCCTGGAAAAATGTAATTCTTTCAGCTGTGCTTGAACTATCACTTAGAAACCAACTTCCACTTGCAAGGCCTCGATGATCAGGGATCTGAAAGACAATCTTCTTTCTGCCCATAGGTGGCGCCACATGAATGCAATATTTAAACTTTTACTGCCTTACTCATTTAACCTGAAATCAAGCAGATAGATGTTTTTCTTTTTATTCTTTTCATCTTTTTTTTTAAACCAAGAAGATAATTTATCTCAACCATTTTTTTCGGTTACTTCTTTTTCTTTCTTTATTTTCCTTATTTGTTTCTCCATTTATTCCTTCCTCCTTTCTTCTTTCTTAATTAAAAAAAAATCATACAAATGCATGTTTTTTTAATACCAAATTGTCAGAATCAGAGTTTTATAGTTGAAAGTATCCTTGGTGATGTTCTAGTCTAGTCTCTTCTGTATAGGTTTTTAGAACAAAAGTCTTAAGTATTTCAGAGTTCATCAGAAATCTTGCTTTCCCATTTGACTAGGTATGTAGCGGGAACCTTGAGAAACAGCATTTTTTCTTTTTATAAAATAAGTTTGCTGCCCTCTGTCCCCTCAAGAGAGTGTTTTTCTCTCCATAATCAATGCAATAAACATTATAACTCTATCCCTCAATGTCAACTATCTTATAAGATACTCACTTTCCATCAAACACACCCACACACACAAGGTTGTGATGATGGTAATTTAATTGTTTGCTCAACAAATATATTTTAAGCATCTTCAAGGTATCAGCAATTTATGTTAGGTATTTCTCTCAAACACCTTTCTCTTCTAACAGTTATTAAAATGGCTATGGCATCA
Organism: Cheirogaleus medius; assembly: GCA_008086735.1. Classification (NCBI taxonomy): domain Eukaryota; kingdom Metazoa; phylum Chordata; class Mammalia; order Primates; family Cheirogaleidae; genus Cheirogaleus; species Cheirogaleus medius. The sequence goes on from VBSM01000272.1 coordinate 42,761,614, forward strand.
GTGGTGAGCTGACGTCAGCAGGAAGAGTGGTAGGAACAAAGAATAACTATAAGAATGAGAGAAAATAAAAACAAATCTCCACGCTTAGACTAAAAGGAAAGAGTTAGAAAATGGCCTTTATCATTTAAGCTGTCTAGACATCATTCCCCCAATATCACATAATTTTATTAAATCCTTAATTTTATGAAATTCATTACTTTACTTTCCTAGGGAAGTCAGAATCTTTCAGATCTCTAAAACAAGAAAAAAAAATGCTTTGAACTGACATCCTGAGGGCTCATATTGCAAAAGGCATTGCATGTGAGTTTGTGACAAATTCTTATGGAAGTAAAACACATCATCTTTGTTTTTGAGGAATTTAAAACTAAAGTAAAGGTGCAACCAACCCTACTGGAAAGACATAAGAACTCGAAGATTGTCATGGAAACATAGCACACAGCCTTATACAATTATGGTTGCCTTGAGATAGACTCGATTCATAGAATTCAGTTAAATGCCTTTATGGAAGGCTACTTGTAGAAGGCAGTTGGAAATGTCCGGGGGGGGGGGGGGACAAAAGCTCAACTCGTTAACAGGAAACATCAATGAATTTGCATGGAAAATCCAATGAGTTTGCATGGGCAGCATTCCACCTAAAAAGGAAGGACTATATGTAAGCTCTAGCGACAAATCAATTGCTTCATTTACATAGGAAAGTAAATATTTTTTTCTGGTCATAGTAGATAATATGAGTTGAGATAAAGTGAGACAAAATGTTCTGAAGATAGTAAATGAAGGCAAGAGAAACCAAGGTGGTTTTACAATGATTTAAGCAGTAATTTGGAAACTCATAAAACAGAACTTTTCTTTTGCATTTTACTACAGAAATTTTAAAACCTATACTGAAGTAAAATAATATGATGCATTTCTATATGCCTATTATTGACTTTTTGATAAATATCAACATTTTACCAAATATTTGAATGAATGTTATTGCCACTGAGTATGTGAATTATTCAGGCTTCTGCTGGCGGTAATTTGAACTTTGTTAGCTTATCAGACAGAAATAGTTTGAAAGGTATATTTGTAAGCCACAATGGATTTAAACATTCAGTGTAAGTCAAATCAGTTCTGTTTTCAAATTGGCTTCCCACAGACCAGAAACAGGAACATAATAAGAGTCAGGTTTTGAATACAAATGTCTTGTCAAAGGAGCTGACATGAAGTAGGAAAGTGTCCATTGGACAGTTCCTCTCACTGGACACAGACAGAAATGTAGTTTAATTGTTTCTAAAGAAACCAAATATTTCCAATAATAATGGCTGCTTTGTAACTAAGTTCCAGATACTGGAAATGGAAATAATTTTTGATAAGAACTCTGCCAGATGCTATACTGAATATTTTATCTATGTTATTTTACTTAAGTCTTTAAAAACCTCTAGAAGGAAGTTATTGTTTTCCCATTTTATATGCAAGTTAACTGAAGCATAGAGCTGTTAATTCACTTATTCATGACACACAACCAGTCACGGTAGATCTAGGACTATAATCCAATTCAGTCTGATTCCCAAGTGTGTTTGTTTCCCCATACAACCAAGAAACCAGAGAGAAAAAAACCAGGTCTCACTCCACATCACACTGTCCAGGACTCAAAGCCAAAACTACCTCTAGGAATGATGAGATGGACCGTGCTGAACAGTTTAGTGCTCTGATATTCAGAATATGAGTACGGAGTCTAGAGAAGAAGGCATTTTTCTCATCAAAAGGAAGGGGGACTTGGGCACAATTAGAAATCTGTGTCATTTTACATCATCACTTAATGTGCTTTTTTTCCTTTTGTGTGTTTAGTTTGTGTTTCCCTTCAATTTTCTAATGAGGTGCCAACTTGGTTGTGAAAATGAATTTGTGCACACATAGGTCAACACAGAAAAGTGTTCAGAAAGGTGGGCGGGATAGTGGTAGAAGCAGTTCCAGAGTGGTAGACCTAGTGAACTGGACAGGTGTTGAGGAGCAGCCTAAGAGGTTTACAGTGAGCGCAGCCGGGCATGTGACTCCGTTCTCGGATGGACTTTTCCTCGCAGTTTGTTTTTGTGTGTTCCCTATTATAAGCATGGCTTCTCTGTGGAGTCCAGATAGCTTTAGGAAATCTGAGTTTTTCAAAGTGTGATTTGTTTACAATTAATGATATACAAGATTTTAGGAGTACATGGATAAACAGTTTTTTTAAGATAGGCATTAAGTTTCATGTGTATTAGGAAAAAGCTCTGTATTTGTGAATTCATGGATATTATCAGTTAGAACAAAGCTGCAGTTTTACAAATCGATAAATTTAGAGAAAAATACTAAGTTAAAAATACTGTGGGTATTATATTGAAAGACTAATATAAAGCATGCCTAAGCACGATATTAATTGCCAAATAAGGATAGATTAGAAGAGGAGGAAAGAAATGATGAGGAGGTGAGTGTAAGATGATGAGGAATAAAACTAAAAATCCATTTCCACAATATAGTAGACCATATGTAAGTGACATTTCATAGAACTTCCTTATCTTGTAAATGGAAAATCTGAGGTCTAGAGGATAGAATCACTCAAAATCACACAGAACGTTATAGAGCAATGACTGGAACTTGGGGCTTTTGCTTCATAATATAGTGATTTTTAAAAAACACTAAACCATTCCCTTCTCCTTAAAAAGGGAAATATTTTAGTTACATATGAATATTATTGTGACTCAGTTTATCATGTTGGACACTCTCATTTATACTCATTTATACATCATCTATTGTATTCAATTTAACTCAAAAAGAGCTTATCTGGAAGATATTCAATATTTTCATGATTTCATCTGAAAGTAGTCTGTGGGTGGATCCAAATGATTTGAAAACATTTTTAAAAATTGTTCATGTAATTAAATTAAAGTAGTGTTGGGAAAAAAAGTAAAGTAGTGTTGGAGGCTATGACAGAGAAGAAATGCTATTTAATAATAAGAGCAGAGCAAAGTATTATAGGGACCCAAGTTGAATTCTGGTCCTACCTGATCCACAGAATAATTTTAAGCATTGTACTTAGATTCTTTGGGTCTTGGTTTCTATAACATGGGAACAAGAATAACCTTCTTGCTAGACATATTTGAAGATGACAGGTAATAAAAATTACCAGTACGGCTCCTAACACCCAGTAGTTATTAAGTGTGTGGCAGCTGTTGTATCTGTGATGGGGTTTAGCTGACAGTAAGAGAGAGGAGAGGGATTGCTGTTGGATGCTCTCAAGGCCAAGAACTGGAAGTATTTGATGTGATGCTAAAAGACTGTGGACTCATTTTCCTCTCCTTAGAGGTTTTGGTGGTTATGCTGTTTCACTTAACATTTCTGCAGAGATACTGAGAATTTAGATACTGAGAATTTCTCAGGCCAAAACCAAATCCTAGTGTCTGGGTTTCATGAAACTGCAGTGTTGACAGCTGTTAATGAGTATTTTCAGCATCTGGATTATATCAGCTTTCATTGAATCATAGAACTTTTATCTTTCTCACTTTTACAAAAGCGGCTTTAAATAGTATTGTTTCCATGTGTCTATAGTTCATTGCATAGCAGGATGTAGAAATGTAAATTGCTTTGTGGGAGAGTAAATACATTTGTTTGACTGATGTTACCAGCAGACTACTCCATTTAATGTACATTGTTCTTAAGGTACTAATACATTTCTTACATTTGTACAGCTCTTATGAACTCGCAAAATACTTTCACACATATTCTTTCATTTATTTTTTTATGACAATAGTATGTTGTAAGTACTAATATTCTCATTTTCTAGATGAAGCAACAAAAGCTCAGAGTTAAAGTGGTTCAAGGTCACATGACTAATGAGTAGTTAATCCAGGTCATGTGACTCCAAATTAAATACACTTTTTTACTCTGTATCTTTATTTGTTATTTTCACCATTCAGTATAAAATGAAACATGAAACCACAAAGAAGTCTCAATCTTATTTGACATGAAACACACACATACACACACATTTTGAGTGATACATGCACAGGGAAGAGAGAGTTTGAGATCACCATGAGTGGGAGTGGTCAGGGCCATATCACAGAGTAAGCAAGAAGAATATTTTTAGAGTGTAGAAAACCAGGCACCCATTTTGGATGACTATAATAATGAACTTGGTCTTCACCCCCAGGCTCTAACTCTCATCCGTAAACATTCCAAAAGGAATAGGACATTGAATTCTTGGCTGGAAATGAAACAAGTAAATGAATCATCTAAAAATTCAAGGTTGGAGTAGGTTTTTGTCTGATTAGAATGAGAGATATCCATGTTTACGGGCTCCCTGCTGATGGAGTACCCCACAGTACCCAAATCTGGGATGTCTGCCACCTTCCACATTCTTCTACTGGCAGCCTTACTCATAACCAGGGTTCAGCAAACCCAACCCTGACTTTTTTGAGTCATTATGGTGGGTGAGGAAATAAAGGAAATGAAGCTGAATTATGATTTAGAACTGGATTTTTTCTTGGTGTTATAGCAACTGTATTAGTACAACCTTGAACTACTCATTTCATATGCCTTCATTCCAGTTTCATCATCTATAAAATGGGGTAATGACACCTTGCCAGTCTACCTTTGTTAAAAGAATAAATGAGGCCCTGAAAATAATAAAATATATAAAAAATCACACAGATGTAAAATGTGTAAAATACACAAATATTATATTATGATTTCCAAGGATCCTTTTTATAAAAAAATCTCCTTTATTTTTCTTTTAGCATGCTTAGCATGCTACTCCTTAAAAAATATACTTTTTTGCCTCATCATAATTACAAATATCTGCTGTACACAGAGACAATTGTGAAACTATCGTATGCAAAACTTAGTGAAAAGGCCATTTTTTTCTAAGCCTCCTCTGCTGTGAAACTGTTAGTTGTCATTTTAAGTAGGGTTCACTTAAAAGTTAGGGAGAAGCATTTGGTGAGTCAGGGAGCATTCGTGTATTACTAGGTATGAGGGTTAATATGGAGGGTTGGGGTAGGAGTCAGTGAAGAAAGGGGAAAATTAAAACTAAAAGTTAAAGAATGTCATTCCCTGAAAACTTGTTAACATAAACTAATAACAACCAATCACTGTGTGACACTTTACTCTCTACCACCATGCAATTGAAAATGTTCTCTGTGGGCCAGCAGCGTGGAATATCATTTGGGAGCTTGTTAGAAATGAAGATTCCCAGGCTCTACCTCAGGCCTACCTAATTGGAATCTGTATTTTAGCAAGATATCTGGGTGATTTATATGCATATTGAAGTTTGCAATTCATTGGTCTATGAGGCACTGTCAGATACATTTGATTATTATGAAATTTTGTTAAAAAAGGTATTATTAATACCTTGCCCCAGACATGGCTAGGTGTAGTGGCTGAGGTATTTAAGTGTAAACTTTCTGGTTCTGAAGCCTGTGCTTCTCCCACTGCAGGCATCTTCTGTTCCAGCAATCTCTTTCAGATATTATGTATGTAAGGACCTCTCTTAAAACAAGATCTGACTTTCAGCAATTCTTTCTGGCTTTAAAATCCACTATTTTTTCTAAGATAACCTACTCACATCACCCTGCCGCATGATGCAGGAACCACACAGAAGCAGAGGAAGAACTGCTTCCTTTTGTGGCACATTCAGACCTTTTGAAACTGTGCCAAGGAGATGACAAGGGGAAGTTCCCATTTTACATTCTTCTTATTTTACTTGGGTAATTGAGGTTCTTAAATGACATCAGACTTTCTGAGAACTTTCTGTGAATTCATTCTTGGCTGATCCCATCATCAGAATGCCACGATTATAGTATTATAGGGTACCACCCCTGGAATTGCTCAAACCCAGTAGCTGACTAGACTTCTTTAGTGTGCCTCGGGTGGCCCCTCGGAGCAAAGAGTCTGCTTACTTTGGTAGGTGAAGGCCTGATTCACTTGCTTACTACAGGTGCTTGAAATGTGCTTCTAGATGTCCTCCAGTTTTCTCTTTCGTGGCACATTCCCAACCTTATCGCAGAAAACATGTTTGGGATAGCAGTAAACAGGCAGTGGTTTGAAAAATTTTATTATCAGTGATTTATTACAGCTGACAACTGTGAACTGTGAGATTAACCACACTTCATTTAATGTAAAATACATAATGTATATGGGGGAGAAAAGAAAAAAGAAAGAATAGAATACAAACCAAATAAAAAAAAAGAAAAGAAAAAGAAAAATCCAAGATCCAAGGAAAAATAAAGATACCAGGATTGTGCTCTGAAACATCCTGGTACACCAAATGTGCCAACCTTAGTGCTATCCAAAGATGAGGCTTTTATCATGTCCCTTAAAAATTTCCTTAGTGAGTTCAACTGGCTTTGAAGTGTAGAGTCCTGGTCCTACAATATCTCCCCTTCTTAGCATCTACCACTAGGATGCAGCACAGATAACACTAACAAATTCTAGAGAGCTTTAAGGCAAGGGACCTATGGAAATCCTGAATAAGTAGCTAGACTCGGTGTCATTCACAAAATGAGAACAAACGTCCGATGGTTGTTTCTGTTTAGTTCATATCAATGAATAATGCCATTTTATTCCCAAGTCTTTCTATTGTTGTTTTTACTTCTTATTTTTCTGAATATACCCTGGTATATTACCAGGGTTACTTAATGGGTTAACAACCCATTAAGGGTTGTTAATCCTATCCATCGCTGAAGCCACAGCCACCTTACAAAATGCATTTAACTCTTGCACTGTTATTCTGCCTATCCACAGATGCCCACAGATCTTTGCTTATAGTGTTCTTTCAGCCTGAAATGTTCTTCACCAAGTCTACCTTTCCAAATCCCAGGCATCTTGCAATGCAATTCTTTTCTGAAGCCTCTCCTGATTACTCAAATCAAGCATAATCACAGTTCATAGCTTATGTCTCTGCTAGAACACTTAGTTGTTCTGCTTATTTTAGTTATTTGTATAATTGTTAGCCTCTCCCACTGAGCACATATCAATCTGTTTTACTAGATTATGTTTTACTTGTATGTATGATTTTACAAGCTCTTATAAAACCAATTTCTTACACATTTTTGAAACACATGGGTGCAATAATAAATCGCTGTTGGAAAGGAAATGTCTCTCTCAAAGTTAAGAAAGAAATGTCAGGCCTTGCTCTTCCAGTCTGGAGTAAGCAAGTCACAATTATAACCTTCAAACCCTGTGGTCCTTTGAGGTTGCTTCAGCACCCCGGAGGCTGTATCCAAACCTGTAGGACTTGTTCTCCAGCCTCTATGAAAAGAGCTCTTCATTTGAAATAAAGGTTCCACCCTTTCTCATTTCATGAAACCTAATGTGTCACTTAATACAACATAGATCTGTGTCATAGACTGTGAGAAGTTTTATATCTTTAAGAAATTAGTATTTGTGGCACACATGGTTAAAAAACATCAAGGAAGTTAAAAGAATAGTTACTTTGATTAATTCTGTTATTTTCTCTACAAACTTATATTTTAAGTTCTTTCCTATATTGCTACAGAAATAAAATGATTTAAAACAATTCTGACAAAAACTAGTAATTATTCCATGACTGAGACTGTTACAAGGAAGATAGCTTTTAAGGGTAGGTTCCAAAAAAACATATAAAGAGTCTATTTAATATAAAGGAATCCAACAGGGCAGAAATGTAGGATTTAAAATGGAGACTTAAAAATTGGAAAGAGGACCTTGGAATGTCAAAATATTTCTAATGAGACTAAAGACAAGACTACTCTGAGAGCTACAGAATCAAATACTTCACAAAATCAAAGGGCTTCGCAATAGTCATGCTCAAAGAAGGGTATTCTGAAGACCTAACACAAAGGTGGCACTGGTCCCTGCTTGATGTTGTAAAGTTGAGATACCAACAAAAAAAAAATAGATTCTTTATAGTTCTCTTCAGTTTTTTTTATTCAGTCGATAAACATTTTAAGAGCAGTCAGACTTGTGAAAAACTAGTCTATTTGTCTCTAGAGGGAAAGGTAGGATTAATTCTTTTAGTAATTAAACAAAGTAAGTAGAAACCAGATGGCTACAAGTTACAAATATATATAAAGAACATTTTAATAAACAGGATTATGTAGGAAAGATTTAGGCTGTCTTGAGAGATGGGGGGTTCACTCTGTATAGCTCTATAGAGGCTAGAAACCTCTTTGACCACATCAGGTGCAGTCAAGCGTAAGGACTAAGAGTTGGATTCTCAAGCCAGATGGAGGTCAAATCTACACTCTGTAGCTGATTTGGGGCATGATATTTAACTTCTCTGTGCTTCAATTTCCTCATCTCTAAAATAAGGATAATAGTATTGCCTTAATGATGATTTGTTAGAATTAAATTAGTCAAAATATGTGAAAGACTTAGAATAGTGTTTGGCACAAGGCAAGGGCTCTATATGTGTAGCTTCCTTTATGGTATTATTATCTCTAAAATATTTTTCATTTTAGCAATTCCACTCTCAGATATACTCAGAGATTCAAAATGCATTATTAAAGTGGTAACAAAGACATAAAGCTACATTTTATGGAAAGACTATTATGTTCTAAGCACTTTACATATGTTATTTTATATAATACTAATTTAATTCATTAATTAAAGTATATATTGCATATATTATCTAACATATATTATATATGTATATTTATTTCATATATCCCCATGAGATAAGTACCATATTTTTAATGACATGAAATGTCATCAATTATAAGATGCATTCCAATTTCAGAGATATTTAGAGTGTGAATGCATGTATATCTTAGAATCAATGACACATGGAAAGCTTATTTCCCTTTTATTTGCCTTTATTTTTTAACAAATAGGAAGTAAAGGTTAAAATAGTTTAGAAAATTTGTTCTAAATAATACAGCTTGTTGTTTTAAGAATTGGGATTTGACTTGAAAACATCGGATATATTTTACTAAATTTCAGAGCTATGATAACAACAATAAAAATAGTAAAGAGAGTGAATCTTTCCCAACACACAGAAATGATAAATACTCAAGGTGATGAATAGCCCAAATACTTTGATCATTACACATGTAACAAAATATCATATTTACTTCATAAATCTTCAAAATATTATGTATTAATTAAAAAATTTAAAAAGTTCAAGAACAGCAATTACTCTGTCTGGTTTGATCATCACACATTATATGCATATATCAAAATATCACATGTACCCCCACAAATATATTCAACTCTTATATATCAATAAAAAAAGTTCGAGGACAGGAAAAAAATAGCAAAAGAAGAACAACTAATGGAATATGAATGATTTGATAATATAAACATTAAACATCCTCATGTAAACCACAAACCAAGAAAAAAAATCTATGAAAAGAATTAATATATTAAATATATGTAATTTAACATATGACCCAAATACATTGTTTATCACATCAATATTTAAAAAATTTTTCACCACTAAGATGATCACATGGCAATAATATTCACTGGGTGCTGGTCAGGTGGGGAGTGGGTAAACGCACAACTAATGGATGTGGAGTGCACTGTATGGGGGAATGGCACACTTGTAGCCCTGCCTTGGGTGAGGCAAAGGCATTATATGCAACCAAAATGTTTGTAGCCCCATAATATTCTGAAATAAAGAAAGAATATGACAAAAAAATTTCAGTTTGAAAATAATTTCATATTTACAAAAAGTGGCAATAATGATAATAGTACAAGGAACACCCATATACCTTCCATCCAGATTTATCTGTTAACATTTTATCACATTTCCTTTATTTGTTTTGGGGGGATTTTGTTCTTTCTCATGCTGTTTGTGTGGGTAAATGTATTTCCTAAACGATTTGAAGGTAAGTTGCATGTATCATTGCTTCTAAATACTTCAGTGTGTATCTCTCAAGAAGAATAGGGATGTCCTCTTAATAAACACAGTTCTGGTTACCAACTTCATAAATTGTCATTTATTGTTTTCCCAATATTTTTAGTCAATATAATAATTTCCTTTATAGCATTTTCCCCTATATTATGGAATCAGTCTAGTGTCTATTATTGTATTTAGTTGTCATATACCAGGACTGAATATTCAGGTTAGAATGGGACTTTCCCAATTTGAGCACTGAAACTCCTAAGTCCCAGGAAACCCCTTACTTAGTTCCAAGCAAACCAGGACAGTTGGTCATACTATGTCATGTCTCTCTAGCTTTCCTTTTTGTAATTTAATTTACTTTAATTTAATTTTAGAGTATTATGGGGGTACAAACATTTTGGTTACATAAATTGCTTTTGTACAGTTTGAGTCAAAGTTATAAGTATGCCCATCACCCAGATAGTGTGCATTATACCCGTTAGGTGTGAATTTACTCATCCACTCTTTCCCCCTCCAGCCTGCCTGATTTGCAATGAGTTTTATTTCCATATGTGCACATAAGTGTTTTTTGATTAGTTTAATACTCAGTACACGTGGTGTTTGTTTTTCCATTTTTGTGAAGACCATTCTTCTAAGTGAAGTATCTAGCTTTTTTAAATCTAGAACTTTTCTATAGTTTTCCATGGCAATTGACATTTTTGAAGTTACCGTCTGCCCCATCTTTTTCATTTGTTTTATAAGAATGTTCCTCATTTTGTGTTTGTCTTATATTTTCTCATGATTAGATTCAGACTATATATTCTCAGAATATTGCATATGTAATACTGTGTTTTTCTCAGTATATTACATATAGAGGCACATTTTATCTAAATTTATGTCATAGGTGATGTTAATTTTGTTCTTCTGGTAATGATGTTGTCAACTTCTCCATGATGGAATTACTATTTATGTTTTCTCATTGTAACTAATAAGCAGTCTATAGGAGAAACCCATTAAGACCATGCAAATATCCTGTTTCTCATCAAAATTTCTTCTAGATTTAGCATTCATTGAAGATTCTTGCTTGATCTAATTTTACCATGATGGTCACAAAATCTTGTTTCATATATTTTGCTCATTATGCAGAATTTGCAAAATATGGAAACATAAAATGAATAAAGGAAAAATGTAAATAAATATACATGCAATAATTTTATGTATTCTATTTCTTTCTTTTCATGAATGTGTACATAATAGGAATCATATATTTTGTGATGTGATTATATAACTACAGCACTCCCTATGCATTTACCAGTTAGCCTTTGTCATTTTGCTGTAAGCAAGAGACCCCTCCCTTATTAACTAATTAATCAATTTTTAGTATGGACTTATAAATATCAATTTTTCAGTGGTTTATAATTTATCATTGTACTTAAATATTTTGGTGCTCAAAATTATTCCATGTTTGGCCATTGAAAGCCCCTTCAAGCTGTCTCCTGTGTCCTTGTAGCATGCCAGATCCGTCCTCCTTTCTCCTTCTCTCTCTCCCTTCTTTTCCTTCCTTCTTTGCTCTATCTCCCTTCCTTCCTTTCTTTCCTCCTAGAACTTTCTTACTTATGGCATAACAAGATGTTCCAGGCTCATCTCTCACTCTGATCCTGTCCCAGCCCTGAAATCAACCACATCTCTTAGGAGCCCTGGTTTGTTTTAGTGGGGAATTTTAATAGTCATCAGGATCTGGAAAGTAGGTGTGTTCATTGCTACTAGAGTAGAACCCACGATGGCCAATGCTTTCTCATGCAGGGATGAATGTGGAATGAACACAAAAAGAATGCCCTCTAAGGTCAGTGGCAGGATAACATCACTTGATATAAGCCATTTGTGGGGAGATAGAATTTTCAAAGAGTGAAAATGAGCCTATTCTGTGAGATATAACTTAGAAAAATTGATGTAATAAGCCATATGAATAATTGTGTGTCTTAAACCCTAAACTCTGATCTGGGTGATTTCTATGCTATTGTAGAGAGGAAATATGAAAATGCAATTGTGATTTTAGTAAGCGGAAACGTAAGTGATTATTTATTGTCATGTTTGGAGAAAGTCTGAATAGAAGAAGGAGGCAAAGTTATCTAGAACAGCAGTCTCTAACTTTTTTTGATTGTACATCCTGTCAGTAAAAATGTTTAAGTGCACTTTTGTGGTACTATACTAAGCAGCATCAAAAGAGGTCACAATCACTGTCACTGAATAGCATGAAATTTTGTAAAGTACCAGGTCAAGAATAAAATGCCTTTAATGTGCATGTTTTTCCCAATCACTGAAAGAAAAGTACACAGAAAATCTTCATTTTCTGTATGTTTAGTATTCAAATTTCTTCTGTTAAATAAGATTTATAGGAAGCCATTGATTTGAAATGAGCTTTTGCAGTAGACCCAACAGACCAAACTAAAATGGAGTCACTCATTCTAATGTTCCTCATCACCAAATAGAAACTGAGTTGTATATCTGACCTTTGGAGAAATCAGGAGAGAGAGACATACCAGCCAAATTCCCAAATAGGCCAGTTTTAGCTGGCAAGATAAAAAAAAAAGAAGCCCCGTCTATTTACCCTTTATAAAACAAGTAACTTTGAAATGACCAATCAACATTGATTTTCTGTTTCTGCTTTTCTGGGCTTTTTTCTTTCTATGAATCAACCTCTGCTCAGCTCATGGAAACATTCTATTTTATGGAATGAAGAATTGCTCTATTCTAGAGTTGCAAATAAAGCCAATAATAACGATCTTTAAACTTAAATTTGTTGTAATTTTATTTTTTGACAATTTTTAAACATTATGGCTTCAAACTATCACTAGCTAATATCTCAAGACACATGGCACACTTTGGGCAATGCCTTCTTCTAAGAATGATGAATGCAAGTTCACATATCAAGTACACTTACTGGGAATTACTAGTTTTTTGCTATGTCAGATATAATTAGATTATGCAGGAGAGAAAAAATAATTTTATCTCTACTCTTCATAGTTCTTAGTTGAATGGACCCCTGTAACAACAGAGAGATTAATAAAAGAAAAACATACAGAAGTTTAGTATATGAATATCTCATGTACATATAGGAGATAAGCAGGAAAATGAACAAATGTCAAAAGATTTGTGATAAGCAAAAATGTCTCCAGATACTGCCAAATGTTTCCTGGGAGGCAAAATCTCCCCTGGCTGAAAACCACTGCCTTAAAAAGTATTAGAAATGGAAACTGTAATTCTCTACCTCAAATCTGCTGTATCAGAAACTCAGAGAGGATTTAGCAATTTGTTTTAACAAGCCCTGCAGCTGTTCTGAAACAACTGAAGTTTGAGAACTCCACTGGCTTTATCTCTTCCTAGGGCACGTGTAGATATAGAGGATATAAATTAGTATTCCTTAGTGTAAGGACCCATAGATTATCTATATCAGAATCACCTTTGTTGTACATTAAAGCAACATCTAGGAGTCCACACTAGAACTTTTAAACCAGAATTCAAAAGGGGCTAGAAAAGGGAGAGTGAAATGGAAAACAAGGATCCAGGGCTTTCCTTTTTTTTTCAATAAACGTATCCCAGGGACTCTTATGTACACAGATGTTTGAGCACCACTGACTGGTATAGACTCTTCAGACTTTATTTGTAGCACTAATATCCCAAATTTCAGTTTCATGTTTCCAAAACAGTTTCCTGATGACGAATTGGTTTCTGGGTTAGACCTACCTACAGCAGTTTCTCAGCCCTGATAACATATTTGAACCACCTGGGTGCTTTTAAAAAATACCAACGCCCAGTCCCCACCTAAGAACAATTAAGTCAGAATCTCTGGGGGTGGTAGTTTTGAGTCCCAGATGATTCTAATATACAATTAGGCTTAGAAATTACTGGCCTATTAGAGAAAATGCACTAGTCTTACCAATGGTGCCTTTCCAGTTGGTTCAATGCTTACATTTATTATTGTAAGTTATTTTAATATTCTAGTTTGAATTTCATACTCTTTTTTTGTCTCTTAAATCCATTCAAGTTCTGGGGTCCTGATCAAACTATATAGTTCTGAAAAACACAACTAAATATGAGATCCTGGAATACAATGGTATAAGTGAGATATTCCCCTTCTCTCCATCCCTCTTGTTGGCCTTTCCTCTATTCTCCCTACTATTTCTTATCACCCATTCAAAATTCAACTAATTTTCAGGGTTTTGTTCAATTAATTATAATAGAGAAACATCTGCAAATCTCTAGCTTCAAAAATAGAGGCACTTTGATATTCACATAAACAAGCCTTTATGTTTAATTTCAGTTCATAGGAGACATAGAGGATAGAGGAACAAATTAAGACCCATAAGCAATGATTTAGACTAATCCAGAAGGCAGACATTTTATAGAGTAACTTGCCAGTCTCTTCAATAAGTCATAGTTATGAAAAAAATTTAAATGAAATGAAATAATACATTGTGACTGTAAAAGGAAGAATGATTTATATTAAGAGAGATTTAAGAGATATAACAAAGACAATATATCGGACTTGGCCTTGATTAGATAACAGTTGGACAAACCAGCTTAACATGAAATTATTGCTGCGGTGATCGGAAGAATTTGAGTATGATCTGGGTATTAGATGATGTTAAGAAATTATTCTTAATTTTTTGGATGTTATTATGGTATTGTGGTTACATAAGGAAAATCCTTATTTAAAAAAATGCAAAACAAGGAAAAAATCCCATAATATCTATAATTTACCTTAAATTTATTTAGTCAAAAATAGGTGAAAATATAGCAAAATATTAACAATTATTCAATCTAGATTATAAACATGAATATTCATTATACTGTTTTCTTTTTTTTTATTTGCTTAAAATTTTTCATAGAAAAAATAGACGAAAAATTTTAAAAATATATAAAGGCAGATTAGACAGTGGAGAAACCTCTGGAATGGGAATAAAACCACCTGAGTCTGGTCTTGACTCTGCGTAGTCCCCTCTCTGGGCTCCGGCAGCCTCCTATGCCAAAGAAGGGGTTAGACCAAGGCCGCTCCTGCTGTCATCCTGTGGTGACTGTCCTCCTACACAATTTTATGAGAATCTGGTACAGTAGCCAGAAGTTGTAAAAGCAAAATATTGTCCCTAAATATGATTTAGGACATCTCTGGGTGTCAGCAATTAGGCATGGAGAAGTTTTTTGCAAATATTTTCTATTGCTAAAGTTTCAGTAATGAATATTTTTCCATTTCTGCTTAGAGTTTGTGAAGGATTAGAGTCCTGTCAGCAAAAATGGGAACACATGAGAACAAATTCTTATGTGAAATTATTCAGAGCAGAAAACACATGGTGCAGCCCTGACTAAAGTGTGAAAAAACTTAAAACTTTGTGTTATTCCAGACAACTATGTAAAGAAGAATAGGACCATTGTCTTTTAATCACAAGAACAGGCTGTTCTAAAGTTCTCAAGGTATAAGCTTCTTCTGGAAGTGAGAAGGCTATAAAACATTTCAGTGCCATTTATTTGAGCAAATTCTCACTAAGCACCTCCTGTGTGTCAGCCCTTTTTTTGTGGGCACAGCAGTAGGGGCAGGCAAAACAGATATGTATTGGCATCCACTATGTGCCAGGCACTCTTGTTGGTATGGGGACACTTTACATTCAGTGTTTCAGGTGGTGATCATAAGAGAATATCTGTCCTATCAGAGCTTACATTCTAATGGGGAGAGGCAGTCTATAAACACATAGATAAATAAGAAAATTAGAAACACGTCAGCTACTGAGAAGTGCTATTTTAAAAATGCAGAAATGTGAAAAAGACTGAGGGAGGCTGTTTTAGGGGGTGGCCAGTGAAGGTTTCCTTAAGAAGATGATATGTTTATTGAGACCTGGATAAGAGAGAATCAGTGGCCAGGTCTGTGAGCTCTTTTCTTTTGTTAGCTGACTTAAACTTCACTGCAACTCTATGAAGAAAGTACTGTTATTTATTACATGCATATTACAGGTGAGAAAACTAATGCACAGAGACAGTCGACCATTCACCTGGTACTACAGTGGGGTTTGACCTAGGAAGTCTTGCTCCAGAGCCTGCACTCTTATACTATATCAGCACTTAACAATCTGGGGTAGTAGTATATACTGGAAGAAGAAAGAGAAATTGCAAAAGCCTTAGCAGAGAAATGAGCTTGGTGTGTTTGAGAGATCCAAAGAAGGCCAATGTGGCCTTCTAAGGCAGAGAGTAGAGGCAGAAAAGGTAGGCTTGAGCCTGATTATATAAGGCTAAAATTTTATTCTTTAAAAGGTTTTTAAGCAAAGGAATGATATATGGTTTCCATTTCTAAATGATCACTCTGCTGTACCAAAGATGGATTATAAGGGGGCAAAAGTGAGGCAGAGAGATCCATTAGGATGTTGCTGTCATAGAACAAGCAAGAACTAATAGTGGCTTTAATTAAGTTTATAGTGATGACATGGCAAGGCACATTTGGAATAGGATTTAATTTTAAAGAGATAAATAATAAGACTTCCTGATGTGTTGGATGAGAGATGTGAGGGTAGAAGAGAAATCAAAAATAATTACTAGGATCTTGCCTGAGCAACAGGGTGGGTGGTAATGGCATTTACTGAGATAAGCCTTTTGGGGGAGGGGAAGGAATGGGAGGAATACATATTTCTATTTTTGCTGTATTAAGTCTGGGATGGTTGCTAGACATCAGAGTCTAGGTTTTGAGTTTAGAAAAAGTTGACTTCGTTTATTATAGGCAAAGAGAAAAAGAAAAATTTTGATAAGTATAATTTCTTCTGAAATAAATTTAGGTTTTGCACTTTTAAGAAAAGGCTCGTGTGCCCCAAAATTCATTATTCTAGATCAAAATGTATAAACAGGTAGCCCAAGGGTATGTTTTGTTTGGCTTCAAAATGTTTTAAAAATTGGGATTTTCCCATAAAAATACTTTCTTCTCTTAAATAATAGGAAGGATAGGTCATATTGAGCCAACATTTCTACTTTGGGAGCTCTCTGCTTTTCTATAGACTTATCTATTCCCTGTTGTTTGCTTTTGCCTTGCCTTTATGACATTTAAGTTCATGATGCTTGAACTAGATTATAGTCTTCCCTCTGCTACTTACGATTGTTTGATATTTTTATGTCAATTAACATTTCTGATTCTCAGGTCCTCAACCATAAAACATGGGCTGTGATTAACTCACAAGTTTCTTTTGAAAATTACGTTATATAATGGTGTAAAATCATCTTATATTGGTAATGTGCTGTAAAAGTGTAAAATATTACTTACTTTGAAAAAGTGGAAGTTCAGATTATTGATTTATAACTATAAAATGAGAGCTGGAAATACTTAAATTTAATTATTTAGATATTTGGAAAAGCGTCAAATTACTCTTAAAATATAGTCTAATTTAAAATAAAAGGGAAATGGAAAAGATTTGGTGCCTAAAATGAGGAGAAGAGATTCTTTGAGGGAAGATAGGCCCACAAAATATTGACAATTTAAAACATTTGAGTGGGACAAAGATTAAAGGGCAAAACGGAAGAAAGAAAGGGTAAAGAAACCAGAGTCAGGAACCACAGATTCTTATCCCAGCTTCACAGCTTCTCATCTGTGTGAATTTAGGACTGGGGATAACAGAAGTGAACACTTTAGTGCTTTACATGTATTATTTCACTTAGCACAATCCTATGAGGTGGGTAGCCCTACTCTTGCCATTTTAGAAATAAGGAAACTGAGGCACAGTCTAATTAAGTAATCTGCCCACAGTTATGCAGCTGACAAGCATCAATGTTTGCAAATAAAAGAAAGTATGATGAGTCATTTTACTTCTCAGTTTCTTGGAATTAAATGTGAAAAAAAATAAGTATTTTATAAAGAATTTTCTAAAGTGTTATAAATATGTACAGAACCTATTATTAACTCTGAGAAAGAACCATGTTTTGATATAATTTATGTAGAATGCCTATAATAATTTAGAGGCTATACCCACATGATTTATCAAAGTCTGGAAATTACAAACCAAGTCATCAGGTTTGGCAACCTATGAAAATATATGCACAGATAACAAGCTGTTTAATAGTTTATTTTAACTTTGTTAGTGCATGCATCCACCTGACATATATATACCAACATTATTTCACAAGTATTTTTAGCTAATGCAAATTGCAATGTCTTTTCCCAGCACAAAGCCACACAATTAGGCACTTTACGTGTCTTTATCGTTGTTGTTGAGGCCCCAAAATATGTTAGTAAAAATTATATCCTAACTTTTCAACCTCCCCAGCATCCCTTTAATGCTAATATATCCATTCTTTTGACAGTCAATGAGTAGAACAAAAAGTTGGAAGGCAATCTGAATTCTAGCACTTTCTCTGCCACTAACCCTTTGAATAAACTTTGAAAAGTCAACATCCCTCTCAGGCTCTCTAAAATGAGAAGGTTGGGCCAAGTGAACTCCAAGTCCTCCACCTGCTCTGATATTCTGGGATTTTGTGAAATGTAGGTATAAAGTGAAATAATGTCCTCCCATTGTTATTAGCAAATAATTAGTTGAATTCTCCATTAAAAATATACAAATCTCTAAGAGTTTCCAACAGGACTACCAGGCCAAAAATGAACCATAGGGTACTCATTCTTATTCTGAAGTTGACGTGGTTTCTGCCTGAATGCAGGCCTTATGTGCTTTCCTGGCTCCCAAGTGCTCCAGTCGAATGGCTGCACTGAATGCTAATCATGGACTCCAGCTGTGCAGGGTGAGCCTTGTCTGATTACATCAGCAGGGTGGACTGGAAGGCTCGATTCAGTTCAGAGTAGTTATTCAGCAGTTCAGTGACACATAGAAGGTCATGGACTTCAAAGAGAATGCTGAATGCAGAGATGAAGGCCTGTGCAGAATGGCCCAGTTAATGATCACACTTCATAATTTCACGGTGTGCTGATTCTCCCAGACATGGTGCTCAGCCTAACTCTTACTGGTTTGGCTGGGGAATCAGGAGCCTTCACCCCAGTGTCCCTCCCTAATTCTTTAGCATGTTTAACTGAATATCTTTCTTTGTGTAATTTGTTTTGTGCAAGAGAACAATCCTGATTATGTTGTAGCACTTTGTATCATGATTTTCCAAGTGCTTTTGACATCCATTGTTCCATTTAGCATCTCACTGAGCCTGTGAGGTATGCAGGGCACACATGATGGGTTAGACCTTAGAGACAAAGAAACATCAGAGAGGGGAGAACTTGTCCTGAATTATATGGCTAGTAAGTGGCATGTTTATTCCCAACCAGTGTTCTTTCTTCCCTGCCATAATCCTTCAACCTAACAGTGGAGAAGACATTTTTAAGATTTGTCATCCCTTATGTACTCTAAAAGAAGGGGTATAATTCTGCTATTATATGATGTGGTTAATAACATGTAATAATGATCATTTCTTGCTCCCTTGTGTTATACCTAAGGTAGGTGCTATGTTAACTACCCATGTAGTTTCTCTTTATATATAGTGGATTTTAAACAGTGTTCTGTAGAACAATGGAGATTTTGCAGAGGCCTCTTGAGAACCATCAGTGTGGCCAGGGGGAAGGGATGAGTAGGTCAGACTATAGGCTCCATCCCTGCTCCAACTAGAACACCTCGACCTTCATCTGTTTTACATATTGAACTTCTTCATTACATTGTGAACAAAGGAGTCTCTAGCCAGAGTATTTGAAAGCCAGAGTTGTCATGCTCTTTTCAAAAGGGGGCATATTGTATTCCAGCAATAAGCTTTCATGGGATAGCAGGAAAGGGCCCTACTAGACTTTGACCTCAGGCAGGTCTGTATTAAAGACTCAGCTCACTGGCTATGAATGAACTGAGTAACCTCTCTGAGCCTTGGTTTCCTCTTTTATAAAGTGATAATAATACCTTCTGTTTTAGTTTGCTAGGGCTACTGTAACAAGATACCACAAACAGAGTGGCTTAAACAACAGAAATTTATTGTCTTACAGTTCTGGAGGCTGAAAGTCTGAAATCAAGGTGTGGGCAGCGTTGGTTCCTCCTGAGGGCTGTGAGGAAGGGATCTGCTCCAGGCCTCTCTCCTTGGCTTGTAGATGGCTATCTTCTCTCTATGTCACTTCACATCATCTTCCCTCTATGTGTGTCTTTCTCATTGTTCAAATTTCCCCTTTTATATGAGGACACTGGTCATGTTGGATTGGATCCACCCTACTGCAGTCTGACCTCATTTTAACTAATTACATCTATAAGAATTCCATGCTCAAACAAGGTCACATTGTGAGTGGCTGGGGGTTAGAACTTCAACATATGAATTTTGGAGGGATAAAATTCTACCCATAACACATTCTTTATAGGATAGAAATTGGATGAGATTTTATACTTAAAGTGTTTTACAGAGTACCTAATAAATAACAGCTATTTAACAGACATGAGTTCACTTCTTTTTGTACAATGCAATCCCTATTGCTAACTTTTTTTTTCAAACATTCATTTCTGTTCCTCTTTGCTATGATCATTTCTAACTTTACCTTTTTTCATAGCATGCTATTATGCCTTTCTGTAAGTGCTCACCTCTTCTGCCTATTCCCAAGAAAATTTGTAAAACCTAGGATGAGGTTATGTAGGCCCCATGCTATATCTTTTGTGGGAGATTGTCCTAGGAATGAGAACCAGACAGATTTTTTTAGATCATTTTGGACCCTCCACCTCTCTTTTTAAGAAGCTGAGGCTGATCATGTTGGCCCCAGGTACTGCTGTGTCTGAGGGAGGTGCTGGGAGCTAGAAGAATAGATGTGAATTCGTTAAGTTTGGCCATAAGGAAAAACTTCTCCTAAAATGTCCCATAGAGGTAGTGTCAGAACTATCTGAGAAAAGTTTATAAACATGTCTGAGCATGAGGGAGTGGTTTGAGAAGCAGATGCCAGATTCCAAAGAAAGAACAGCTCTGATGGAACAAAAGTTCACTGGGGTAAACAAAGAAAAGAAAAATACAACTGTATTTTTTTTTATTCAAGTTTGTCTAAAACCAACATGTCAGCAGTACCTTTAACAAGTGTTTGGTTAGTCACCCCTCCCTTGAAGGGGGTTAGAAATGTGGCTAACTCCCACAGTAATCTGGCATATATCTGGAGATAGCAAATATTATCTACCAAGAGAATTGCTCTAAAGTGATACACTTCAAAAGTTCTACAGGTAGTTACAGGTAGCATTTCTTTTGAAATAGCAGCAGAGACCATAGGCTGAAATATGAAAGTTAGAGTCCAAAGACTGGGCAGATCCCAGGCCTGCCTCTGCTTTGCTGAATATACCTGACACACATCAAATGGCCAGACAGAAGCATATCATTATGGGCTCTGGAGTCGTGTTTTGCTTTTAATGCACTCAGGGAGCCTCAGGAGAGAGAGATAGAAGTTGATGCTGGGATAGATGTGTCTTCAAGATGAGACACGCATTGAGAAATATAAAGGACATGACCCTTTGCTCAGGCTGCTGTTTGAGAAAATTGGGTCACTGAATTGGGAGTTCCTTTAATAAGCCTTTCCTTAGGATCTTCCTGCCTAGATCTCTGAGTGTCTGTGGGTGGGAGTGAAGGCTTTGGAAAGGCTAAGAGAACACTTAAATGAAGGGATTGAGTAGGTGGATTTGAGGCTGGAGGCTAATTGCTTTATGCAGGTGTGCGTGTGTGTGTCTGTGTGAGTGTGCTGACCTGGTCTTGGCTAGCTCAGCTGTTGTTTTGGAAGGCAAAACAACAGCTTTTAATTCCCCAGTGTACCATCAGCCAGTATTCCAGCTCCACAATGGTGGTGGTCTTGGGAATCACAGCAGGCCACCTACGAAGAAAAGAATTGAAAACAACATCTAGCCCCTCAAGCAGGTTTTGCACTTAAAATCTCAAAACATTCAGAAGCAGGAAATCTGTTACAGTTTATTATCATGAAGTCCCTGGAACAGGCATTAACATCTTGGAAGGAGCAAAGCTAAATCAACATGAGGCATAGTAACATCAACAGTATACAGCAATAACAACAGTAATTTACACTTTCCATCCCACTTTGAAGAATTTTTCCCATGAAGGTTTCCTGAAGGGGAAAATGCCCTTGGTTTGGAGTGACTTAAATTACTGTTTTGACTCTGGCATTAGCTCT
Source organism: Cheirogaleus medius (assembly GCA_008086735.1). Lineage (NCBI taxonomy): Eukaryota > Metazoa > Chordata > Mammalia > Primates > Cheirogaleidae > Cheirogaleus > Cheirogaleus medius. The sequence goes on from VBSM01000272.1 coordinate 42,783,570, forward strand.
ATCATTTTGTACAATTACCTTTACTTCTCTGAGCCATGTTGTCTCATCAGTAAAAATGAAGTGAATACTGCCTACACAGGACAGCCCTCATGATTGGCTAGTCTTGTATATAAAACTTTGATATGCATGCCTTTGGGGTCTTCTTCATAAATTCTTTCCCTAGGCCAATGTCTATAAGAGCTTTTCCAACATTTTCTTCTAGAATTCTTATAGTTTCATGCCTTAGATTTAAGTCTGTTATCTACTGTGAGCTGATTTTTGTGAGAGATGAGAGGTGCAGATCCTGTTTCAGTCTTCTACATGTAGCTATCCAGTTTTCCCAGCACCATTTATTGAATAAGAAAGGCGATCACAGCAACAACAAAAATACATAAATGGGACCTGATCAAATTAAAAAAAATTCTGCACAGCCAAGGAAACTGTCACGAGAGCAAACTGACAACCTACAGAATGGGAGAAAATATTCACATGCTATGCATCTGATAAAGGGCTGATAAATAGAATCTATATAGAACTCAGAAAAATCAGCAAGAAAAAAATCAAACCACCTCATTAAAATGTGGGCAAAGGACACGAACAGAAACTTTTCAAAAAAAGACAGACTGATGGCCAAGAAACATGTGAAAAAATGCTCAAAGTCTCTAGTCATGAGGAAAATGCAAATCAAAACCACAATGAGATATCACTTAACTCCAGTGAGAATGGCTTTTTATCAAAAAGTCCCAAAACAATAAATGTTGGTATGGATGCAGAGAGATAGGAACACTCATACACTGCTGGTGGGACTGTAAACTAGTACAATCTCTATGGAAAGCAATATAGAGATACCTCAAAGAGCTACAAGTAGAACTACCATTTGATCCAGCAATCCCACTACTGGGCATCTACCCAAAGGAAAACAAGACATTCTGTAAAAAAGACATCTGCACTCAAATGTTTATAGCAGCACAATTCACAATTGCAAAGATGTGGAAACAACCCAAGTGCCTATCAATACATGAGTAGATTAATAAAATGTGGTGTATGTATACCATGAAGTTCTACCTACTCACAAAAAACAATGGTGATCTAGCACCTCTTGTATTATCCTGGATAGAGCTGAAGCCCATTCTATTAAGTGAAGTATCCCAAGAATGGAGAAACAAGCACCACATGTACTCACCATCAAATTAGTATTCACTGATCAATACTTATGTGCACATTTAGTATTAACATTCATTGGGTGTCAGGCAGGTGGAAGGGGATGGGTACATTCACATCTAATGGGTGCAGTGCACACCGTCTGGTGGATGGACATGCTTGAAGCTCTGACTTGGGTGGGACAAAGGCAATATATGTAACCTAAACATTTGTACCCCCATAGTATACTGAAATAATAATAATAATAACTTTGATAAACTGAAAAATTGGAAAGAAATTAAATTGTACTACCACTATGTTTAGTTTTCAAAATCCATGAATAATTTCACAGGAATAGAAGAGTAATAACCCACTTTGATTCTACTTTAGAAAATCAAGATTCTCTACAGATCGCTTTACCCAAGTTGCAATTGGATTTTCATAATCAGCATCAACAAAGCAACCAATTAGCTGTATTTTGCCACACTAGAGCTTGAGGGAGCTACAAAGACATGGCAGGCTGGCTGGAGAGGCAGCATCCACATGAGGATCAGGTGGGAAGGAGCAATGTTAATGTGCAAACTCACACTGGTATTTTATGTATAAAGATTCCTCATGTCTAATATCGGGCTCATTTTGAAATCCAGAAGACACTATGGCCTCCACATGGATAGCTTCTTTTGCACTTTTCAGAGGAGCTTTTGATAATTGATGGTTTCTACATTACACTGTCTTCCTTATAGAGCAAAGTGATGAGTTTCATCTGGGCATCTCTCTCTTCAATAAATACTCCTCAGTGGTTCAGTGAAATTTGCTCTTTTTCCTTACCTCAGTTTTGAAGAAAGTATTATGGCAAGAATAGCCAAAAAGGATGGTAATAATTTATCTTCAGAGACCTTGAAACAGAGAGAAGAGATGCTATTAATATTTAGAAATAAGTACAGCCTTTCTATAAAACACAAAGTTCTGAGATTTTAAGTCTTCACCTATCATCACTATCTCTAAACACAAAAGTGAAAGATAGCAAAGACTCTCCACTTTCTGATTCTGCCCATAATGGGGTCCACACCACCTTGTGCAGTGTGAAAATAGCCAAGTACAACCCCCTGATCGCTATATAAACCCGAGTAAACACTGGCTTCAGTCCCTAACATGTGGCAACACCAATGGTGTGCAATGAAGCCCAAAGCTTTTCCCTGCCCTTCCCTCTCTATTGTGAAAATGCTTGAGAGGGAGGGAGGCACAGTGTAGTGGTTCTCACACCTCAGTGCTCCAAATGAAAACTTGTTCCAAATGAAGATGCCTGGGTCCTATCTACAGAAATTGATTCTTTAGCCTTAGAGAAAGATCTAGGAAACTGATTTATTGATATATATCCTGGGTAAATCTAATGCAGGTGGATACTAAACTTTAAGAAATACTAATATGGGATCTAAGAGCTCAGGATTCAAATAAGAAAAGTCTAGGTTTAAATCCCAGAGCCCAAGATTCTCTGTTATTCACCACAGAGTGAGTTCTGTTTAAGCCTTAAACAGGCGAGTTGTTCTGCCTGTTTAAGCCTTTTCTTAAAATAATTTTTAAAAAACCTTAGACAACCTAAATTTAACTGAGTTTATTTGAGAAAAAGAGAAAACAAGCAAAAAATGATTCACAAATTAAGCAACCCTCTGAACCAGAACAGGTTCTAGAAACTTCTGAGCTGTAAGATTAGGCAAATACTGTTAGGCAGTATTTATTTATGGATAGAAAATGGAAGTGAGGCAAGAAGAGCAACTTAGTTACAGCCTATTTGAATCAGGTGGCATCTACAATTGACTAGAGCTCAGCTGCTGTAACTCACTGAAACTTAGCTATCTGTTACATTAATATACTCCCAAGTTAATTAGTTTTATTAGCATGACTCCATATCAGTGTGGTCAGTTGAGCCCAGTATAAGAACAATGTCCAAATCAATGGCTTCCTACAATTTTTATTTAAGTTTTCTCAACTATAAAATGGGAATAGTGACACCTCACAGTGGTGTAAGTTTAGGGGAGATGATGTATGCAGAGAACTTGGCTCAGTGCCTGCCACATATTAGGCACAAAATCAACCATGGCTATTATTTGATATAATGTTGAGCCTAAACTCTGGCAACTCTTAAAAGTTTTGACATCTTGAAGTTTCCAATTTATTCTTTTTTTTTTTTTTTTGAGACAGAGTTTCACTCTGTTGCCCAAGCTAGAGTGCCATGGCTTCAGCCTAGCTCACAGCAACCTCATACTCCTGGGCTCAAGCAATCCTACTGCCTCAGCCCCCCGAGTAGCTGGGACTACAGACATGTGCCACCATGCCTGGCTAATTTTCCCTATATATTTTTAGTTAGCCAATTAATTTCTTTCTATTTTTAGTAAAGACGGGGTCTCACTCTTGCTCAGGCTGGTCTCGAACTCCTGAGCTCAAAGGATCCACCCACCTCGGCCTCCCAGAGTGCTAGGATTACAGGCGTGAACCACTGCACCTGGCCTCCAAATTTATTCTTGAGTTAAAAAATAATAATAATAATGGCATTATTTTCCTCAAAATGATGGTGAAGCACCATAGTATGCGTTTTTTTTTTCTTTCAGTCAACTCCAAATAACTTCTTTGTAAAATATTAATAGCAACTTAACTTGAACATTGGGACATGATACATTTGTCCTTCAGGAATCTGCAGTTTTATGAGTTGGGTGCCAATCCAAGTTTTTGAGACATGTATCTGGGTAGCTATACTCTTGGTGATATAATGACAATACTAGTTCTGTCTTCTTCACAGGAATGTAAGAATCACATGAGAAAATGCAAGTGAAACCAATTTGAAAATTGTGCAACATGCTACAGATAATAGGACTGTTATGATATGGCTTGTGTTCAGAAAACCAGAAAAGATAACACGTAAAAGAAATAATAGGCCATTTCATAAGGAAAGCTCAGTGTTATGGACTGATCACGAGTATAGTCACATGCTACCCACTGTCAGGTAACCAGGAAGCTGGATGTCCACGTGGCAGGAGTAATGAGGAGTCTGATTCAAGAACCAGATAGAAGGCCCAGATCAGTCATTTTTAAAGTTTCCTTCTATGCAGATATCAGAAGATTTAAAAAAAATCACATCTAATGATACATTCAAGAAAATAGAGAAGGAAAAATTCTTGCAAATTTTGCAATTCAACTGGCATGCTTTTTAGACGTAAATTTAAAGTAAATAAATATACGTATTTAAAAACCTGTATTTTTCAGGCAGTAGCTCAATCAAGTAAGAAAACAAAACCAAAATTACAGACTGAGTTGTTTACTAAATGAAAACTCTAGCCTTCGTTGTGGCTGCAGGATTTGGATCTCCTAGAGCTATCACACCTGGCTTGTTGAGCAATACATACCTGTGGCACCGTGAGTCAGATGGAGCATTAACTGGCAGGTCAAGAGAGTCAGGAACACAGTCCTAAAATGACGTCTTTCCACCTGTATAGGAACAACACTTGCTGCCCACAGACTAATTAAACATGGTGTGCATAGAAAAGGGTAAGGAAGAGAGGGCAAGAGGCCCAGGACTGGGAGCTTCTCTGAAATAAACATTTCTGTTGTAAAATCTGCAGGCAGTTAGGCTCCTCCTTATGTGCTCTCAATACTTTGCATGTATCTGCACAACTCATGGGATGCTTGTTGTGTATCTTTTCTCCATGAGGTAGGGAATACACCTCATTTAATTCTGTATCTTTAATGGCACACAATGTCATTGGTTCTGTCACACAGAGCTCAGCATAGGGTTATTAATTGAGCACAATAGCACAGATTAAGAAATATCCCAGGTCCAGAAAATATTACCAGTTGGAAAATCTGTGTCCTTTTGGAAACCTCCAGCAATACACATTAACTTAGGCACAGTAGTAGGGATCTTTAATGTAAAAGGACCATGCAATCTGGTAGGCAGAACTCAGAGTAGCATCAAGCTCTATAAAAGCTGAAGCTCTTCTCGGGAGCCAAAGAGGAGCCATCACTGGCTAGCAGCAGGACAAGGATATCACTCCAGCCTTCCTACTTCCCTCGCCCAAAGAGATAGATAGTAGCACTCCTGATATGAAAGGCCAATCTCAATTCCTAAATTAGTACAGTGAATTCTGGCTTCTGCAGTCACTACTCTTCTGAAACTCCTTCTTCCAAATTTTATTAGGGAGCACATTTGGCCAATTCTCTGTCAACAATTTCCCTGACCTATCCAGATGATTGGAATTTGCTGACTATGTCTTTCTTTCTTAAATCTCAAATCCTTTATGTTCTAAAGAGAATATTCTCTCCTGGTATTCTTCTACTTTACAGGTGGATTCTTTTCTGATTACTTTGCAGCTTTTTCTTTCTCCTACCTCCAAGACATAATTATTTCTCATGTGACTTGGCTTTTGGCTCTCATCTCTTCTCTCTGAACAATTCCCTTTATAGAAATTTAATCTACTCCCTAGATTTTAACTACATTAGTACTCAAAAAAGTGCCTTCATGCAATCCACGTCTAGCCCTCACTTCTGCTTTAGTTGCAGATTTCCAAATGTTTGCAAGACATCTTTTTGAAGATGCTCCCTCTTCAGCCTCTTCTTGCTGTTGTATATCACCTACACAAGTTTGCAAAGTCTCTCCTTTCATCTAGGCTTCAATTTTTTCATGAGTAGAAGAAATTATTCAGGAATTCAATGTATCCTTTAAATTTAGGGTGAAAGTTTTTCCCAAATGAAATTCATAATATTTCTAAATTCTTGGCAACCATAAATTTTCTATCATTTTTGCCATTGTATAATATTTCTAATGCTCCAAGCCAAAAATATGTTGAAAATTTAATACTCAGTTACCAATATTTCTCTGACAAATTTTGTTATCTTTACCTGTTTCAGGATTTGAATGGCCATTGTTGGAATAGGCCAAGAGAAGAGAAGACCTTGAGTCTCAGAAGGGAAAGTCTAGAGCCTGTTACTAGTAAAAATTGTTTTATGTGCTGCCTAACACATACAGGTCTGTCTTTCTAACCAGACTTGAGGTTCTAGAAGGAAAAATTGATACTTGATTCATTTTTAGTCTCATCTTCTAATACAGTGTCTGATGTTTTGTGTCTGCTCAGAATTTGTTGAATTATTTAAATTTCAAGTTCTAGGCTTTTTCCATTAATTCTCCCAAATTAGTATAGCAAGATATTACTTAATCTAGACAAGGACATGGAAATCTATACTTTTCATAGGGTTGGAAGAAGGGGGTAGAGGATCAAACTCAGTTTCCAAGTGACCTGCACAAGGAAAAGGAAAGAGGCGAATCCTATTTAGTCTCTAGGAGAGTCACAGATTGAAGAAAACAGCGCTGTAGTCACTTGTTGTGGGGTAGGATACTTCTGCTGTCTGTCTTGGTTATATGACTCTTACTGAGAATAGCTGGGCAATGACTCACGGCAATTTGTCAGAAGCCAGAGAGAAGTTGAGACAGAGAGCAAGTCTTTTCCTGGCTCTATGGCACATTCCATGAAATGTCTTTCTGAGCTCCTTGCTGTTAGTTTTGTTTAAACAGAGGATGAGCAACTGCAGGGCAAGGATGCTGTAGTGGGAGGAACCTATAGGGGAAGGAGCTGAGTCTTAGATGGAATTGAACTAGATGGCTTTTGAGTCCTCATGTAAGAATTATACTTTTTTTCAACTATTATATATTTTTGAAATCCTTTTATCTTCTAATCAACTATTATATTTTAAAAATATAAGCCAGGTCATTTATTGGGCATTATATTGGGTAGTAAACAAGGTTCTTTCTCTATATAATTACAGCCAATGTTTACATAGCACTTACTATGCATTGAACAGAGTTCTTTTTTGTATATATATTCTTTAAAGCTTCATACAAGCCCACAAAGGAGCTATGGCCTTAAGTTCCATTCCACAGATGAGGAAACTGAGGCACAAGAGATTCAGGAACTTGCCCAAAAATATTCCACTAGTAAGTAGCAGAGTTGGGGTTCAAACCCACAAGGCCTGGCTTCAGACTGTATACTCAGACTCATTATACTGCACTGCTAATTTGAGCTTTTTGATAACTATGTAACAATAGGGTTACTACTCTTCCTTTATAGATGAGAAACTGAAGTGCACAGGTGTACGTCATGTGCCCTTGATCACAATGGAGTCCCCTCCAACTTCCCTGTTGCTCTGACCTCGTTCTAGTCCTGCTCACCCCATGGCTGAGATCCTGCAGAGGCTTTTTGTTTCTACCTCTGACCTCTCCCCTTCCCACTCATCTTTCACACTGCTGCGTGATGTCATGTAGGATTCTCCATTGGTGCCTTCTTGTCTGTGTCATCATATTCAGACATGTCAAATTCATAATCTGCCTTTCTCAACTTTTTCAAACTTATCTCTCACTCTTTAAAATATAGACTCTAGTCCCATCAAATTTATTTCATCATTGTTCCACTTACATATTTTTGGACCTTTTTCCTGTGAACACGAATACTAATGTGTCCTCACTAGGCAATACATTCAGTGTACATAGTCATCAAATATAAATTTCTTAATCTCTCTCCAACATTCATATTGGCCCCCTGTCCTCTCTCTTTCTCCAATCTACTCTCCTTTGCAGGACACCACCACAACTTTAGTTCAGATCCTCACAACCCTCATGTGAAGTACTTCTATATTTCCTGATTGTTTTGCCACTAGTTTCATCTCTCTAAAATCCATTCCTAATAGTGCTGCTAGAAGCTTTGTAATTATGCTAACTTCCTATTTTGAAACACATGCCTGGTAGACTTTAAAAGCAAGGCTGGGCATTTGAGTACAGAAAATTTTTATGTAGGGTATAATAATATTGGAAAAACTCAGGCTTGCTTGGACTGTCTGACTCAGAATGGTGTTGTAAATCACACTTAGGACATCAAAGTTACTTGAGAAAGGGCCAGAAAAAGTATTTGCTGCTATAGTTTCTTTTATTCCTCATCCCTGTGATGGCTCTGTTTTTGGAGAATATTGATAGGGAAAAAGCCAAGGGGAGCAGAGGAGAATGTTGTAGATGGCAGGGTGGTGGCACAAACAGAGCTGAAAAGCTGTGGTCTAAACCTGGCTGCCCTGAACTTACAAAATCATGATGAGAGCTTCTGACTCTTATTGTAGGAGGTGCCTACAGCCATCCAGCTGCAGGAATGGATTGAAAATGAAGAAATTGGGTCAAGTCTCCTGATCCCACATTTAATCTGTTAAATCATATTTCTGTTTCATTGAGGCACTATGTGGCTTCCTCCATTGTCTATGGAGTAGATCTTGACATACTTCACCAGATGTAAACTACTCACATTATGTCTACCAGATCGATTTGAATAATTTATTTCCATTCTCTCTTACTTTCTCTTCTGGTATTACAACTACACATACGTTATACCTTTTGAAATTGGTGTACAGTTCTTACATGTTCTGTGGTGGTTGTTATTTTATTCTTCTATTTGCTTCTCAGTTTGGGAAGTTTCTATAAGTCTATCTTCAAGCTCACTGATTCTTTCCTCAGCCATGTTGTCCAGTCTACTGATGACCCCATTAAAGGCCTTCTTCATTTCTTTTACAGCATTTTTGATTTGTAGGATTTACTTTTGATTCTTTCTTAGAGTTCGCATATCTCTGCTTACATTTCCCAGTTGTTCTTTCACGTTACCTATTTTTTTCTGGTAAAGCCCTAACATATTTATTATTGTTATTCTAAATTTCCTGTTGGACAATTATAATCCCTGAGTCATAGCTGAGTCTGGTTCTGATACTTGCTTTGTCTCTTTAGCCTGTGCATTTTCTTACCTTTTGGCATGTCTTGTTTAATTTTTTGTTTAAAGCCAGATATAATAGGGACTGAGATAAGTTGGTCTTTAGTGTAAGGATTTATGTTAATCTGCCTAAGAATCAGCTGTTTTTAATGTTTGCTATAGTGTAGGTAGGTACCAGAGGCTTTGAATTCCTATAGCATCCTTGTTTTTGTCTCCCCTCTTGACATTGGGCTGCCTTAAGTACTCTTCCTCAAGGAAACTCTGTGTCTCCCAGTGCTTTCAGCTGTAACCCTTGTTACTATCCTGGTACCTATTGCTGTGGTGGTAAGGCACGGGAGAGAAATATGCTATAATCTTATAATTAAATTTCAGTCTTTTAGTAGGTCTTTGTCTCTGGCTATGACTTTCACAAGAGTTTCTTCAGTGATATATCCTCCAAATGGGATAAGACCCTTTTAAATTATTACTTTTTTGGAGAGTAGGCTTTTGTTATGAAGAATGCTTATGTATTTCACAATGATCACTCTTTCCATCCTCCTGCCAGAACCACGAGAGGTTCTTCAATTTAGGAACATGGCTGCATTCCTGGAGGTAAAACACACAGAAGTGCGGGGATACTCCTGAGACCGAAGTCCCCAGGATTTCTCATTTTCATGCTAGTCAACATTCAGTCTCCAGCAATTTATCAAAATCCCCATTTAAATGTTCCTATCACTTCATAGCTCTATTAGCTTCTGCTCCAGGTAAGTGGATCTCGGCTGTGTCTTCCTGAACTCATCTGTCTCTTCAGGATAACATTTTATCCATAGTCTCACTTCTCTGATGGGTCCAAAAAAAGTCATTGATTTTTAATTTGTTCAGCTTTTTCTTGTAAGAACAAAAGAAATGACTTCTAAGCTCTTCACATTGTTGGAGCTAAAACCAAAAGTACTCTGAATCCCTCTTGATTAGTCTAATGCCACTGAATGTGGAATGGTATAAGAAAATGTATGTTCTGCATCTTATTCAATCTTGTATTCAGCTTTGTGCCAAGCATAATAGAGTTCAGACTCAATGCACTGCAAAGTATTAGTGTTGAATTAACAGAAAAGGACAAACCATCTCACATATCAGAAAAATGGTACACTTATGTTAATCAGAGGAATCAGTGAAGATTCCTACGTGTAATAATTGCATAAATCATAGGAGAGACTAGTAAAATGCAAAAGAATAATAATATTTTGCAGTGTTAGATATATGCAACTGCACTCTTGAATAAAATTACAACCTTAGACACAGCAGGTTATTATTCATACTGCTTATAAATCTGAAAAGGGAAACCCATAAATTAATACCAAACAATAGCACCCACACACCTATTTCACATATCTGCTCATTCCCAAGTACCAGATTTTAAACAGCTGCCCAGAATTTTGGCAGAGAGCATCTTAGATGCTGCCAAGATCATGAGAGAGGAAGTAAATCTTTACCCAACCCATTCCAACTTTCAGTATTCGAGATCATACATTTCTGAGTGTTCAGGGAACACAGAGTTGGGTATCCAGAACAATGGTTGACAAGGAGAAAATTTCATCATGACTGAGACCAAACTCTGTAATATAATTTCAGAGTTATTTTTCTGATCTCTAATGGATGGATTAAGAAGCAGTCAAGATAGCGTAGGGGAGAAAAGATTTCTTTCTGCACCCATTGTTAGGTTCATGGCTGAGGCACCTACAACAAAAGCACATAAATTTACGTAAGTTTTAGGTGACACAAGAGCCTTCAGAAATGAAGACCCAAAGAAATAGGGAAATCTGTTATGCTTAGGTTTGATAAAGTGCACAGTCATGCAGAAGTATGTTTGGGCAAAGGGACTATGATCCAATAGGAGGAGGGACTTAGTAAGGCCTGTCTGTTCAGATTCTTTTCTGTGTCCCTGTGTCCTCAGAGATAAGAACATCTTTTTTTTTCTGGGTAAAGGGAGAGTACCTCTTGAATGACAATCTTATGACCTATTTTAGAGAAAGGTCAGAGAATTCCTTTATAGGCTGCTTCAGGGAGGAAGGGTAGGAAAATGTCAGAGATCTTCCTGCTTTTATTGTTTATCAAATGCCAAGGTGCCATATTTTGAGGTAGCATGTCCTGAATCCTATCAGTAGGAAGAAGAAATTTGAACATTGTCTAAAAAATAAGTCCTCATTCCATGCCTGCTACATTTATGGGCTAACATTCCATCAGGAATCCATTAGAGTCCCAGAGTGATTATGCTAAACAGGTATTCTTTCCCAGTAGTTGTGGAACAGAAAAGTCTGGTTGTAGCTGTAGGAGATGTAAAAAAAAACAACAACAACAACAACAACAACAAAAACTAGCTTAAGACAGGAATTTATGAGCAAATTTTAAAGGGAGCTCGTGCTCTCAGGAGAGAATTTAATTTTTTCCTCAATATAAAGCAAGACTCAATCCCATAGAAGTTGAAAGTGATCCATGTCATTGCATTCAAAATTGAATTTCAAGAAATAGTTGTGACCTTTATCCTAGGAAAGGAACATATAGCAAAAGAATCTTGATTGGAAATCAAGAAAGATCTATGTAACCACTAGCCAGGTCAGTAAAGACCAGAGGCTGGCATGATACAAGTCCCCTGTGTGCTCCTTTCTAATAATCACAAATACCCTCTTCCTGAAAGGTAATTCCTACCTGACTTATAGGATAATTGTTTCTTTGCTTTTTTTTCTTTTACAGTTTTAACATATAAATATGTTCCCCTAAGATGTTATTTAGGTTTGTTGTTACTGAATTTTATAAAAATTGATTAAAACATGTATATTTTTTTGGTTGCTTCTTTTACTCAATATTATTTAGTCACATTTATCTATGTTGCTGCCTATAGTGAACTTTGTTCAGTTTTTGTTGTATGGTTTTCTATTGTGTGACTATACCACATTTTATTCGTTTGTCTTTTATTGATGGAAAATGTCATAAGCTATGTCACAATTAATATTCTTGTACATTTAGCCTATTGCACACTTATAATAATTTCTTAGGTTTTATTCTTTACTAGCTTTTGTGCAAATAAACAAAGACCAACCAAATGAGAAAAGCAAAAGCTATTTACTCAGATCTTACTAAAACAAGGGAGTCAGCCATCATCAGCGTATCAGAGACCCACAGGCAGGCAGAGGAATGGAAGAGTTTCACAGTGGAACAAAGGAAAGGCTTCAGATATGCCCTGATGGAAGCCTGTTGTCATAGAAAAATTGTAGATAAGCTAACCAGAAGTGGGGCATCCTATGTGCTTGATTCTAAATTTGTATACAAATAACACAGATGCAAACTATATAAAATAAAATGTTATTTAACAAAATAATAAAAAATCAATACATCTATGAATATTTAAACATATAAATAAAAACTTTATCTAATTGACATATGTAAAATAGTATACTCTACACTTTAGAATATATATTCTTTGCAATCACTGAAAGAACATTTATAATAATCTATCATTTTCTGTACCATGAGGAAAATCTCAGCACATTTCAATAGACTGGTATCACAGTGTCCATTCTTTCACCTAAATGCAATTAATTCTAAAATTAATAATTTTTTAAAACCCAGAACAAAAATTATCACATTTTGAAATTTAAAAATTAGCTTTTAAATAACTTATCAGTCAATCAAATAAAAATAGAAATTAGAACATATAACTGAATAACAAAAATACCACATTTCAAAACCTACAGCATGTAGGTAAATCTGTATTTAGAGGGAAATTTTTATCTTTAAGTTTATGTATTAGAAATGAGGCAGAAAACCAATGAGATAAGTGTCTATCTCAAGAATTTTTTTTTAAGGAATAACAAGTTAAATCCAAATAAACTAAAAGGAAAGACATAGGGAATATAGATATCAATGAAATAAATAACAAATACACGGTAGAGAGGATCTAAAAAGTCAAATCTTGATTGTTAGGAAAGACTAATACAATTGCTGATCCTTGATAATATTGTCAAGGGGGAAAAAAGTCAAGAAGGAAAATAGGTTTCAGATTAATGATTAGAAGAGAGAGTGCAGGCAGACAGTGAAGAAAAGATATTATTACCATTGGTAGCGCCTCAGCCAATGTCGGTTAGCAAATGTACGTTTTTGCAAAGTAGTTGTTTTAAAATGATCTACTTTTTTTCCCCCCCAGAAGTATTTACTATACCAGCTGAATTTTCCTTATGAGACTACTCATAAAATTCTCAATTGCTAATTTAAAAAATGTGTTTTATCTTCTCTTAACGTTCTAATATATAATACAGATTATAGTCTCTTCTTCCTTATAGCTCAATAAAAAAATAACAAAAACTTCCCAACTCTTTGTTGACTGAATTGAACCAAAACATTTGAATTTCTCTCTGTGATTACAGTAGGCAAAAGAATGTGATTTGAGTTATTTTTCTGATATATCTTATGACTTATAATGAGACTGTGCAAGTATGCAAAACACAGGTATAAATTTTTATATCCAAAGAATTTTAAGCATAAAAGGTTGAAATATTTAAGTAATAACCCTAATATCTGTATTTTAAGTTGAGTAATTGACTAGATCTGATCCTTAAATTTGTGCTGTTAAATTTCAAGCTTAAAATATTCTAGAATTTAAACCTGGCCAGCAAATTAGAGGGCAAGACATAAAAATACAATAAGAAGCACTGCTGTCCTGCCTTAAAACTCTCTTTATTGCCTTTCAAATCTAGCCATTCCATAAAATTGTTTCCAATCCTTTTCTCACTCTTAGCTAATACCTCTACTTATTTTTATTACTTAAGGCAATCAAACTATCCTGTGCTCCCAAATAATGTTCCTGACACCTTTGCTTATGTTGTTCTTACCTTTTCATGATGAAACCATAATCATCTTTCAAGGCTCTTTCCGTAAGTCTTTCTAAATCCTCTAACAAAATGTGATCTCTCTTAATTTTTTTGTAACCTGATAAAACATTTCTTGTATTTCTTCTGACTTTTTATTTAATAATTGGGCATCATCATTTGTGAAATTTTCTAATTTTGAAAGTTTTAAAATCTGGACTATGCCTTTAAAATATTTATATCCTTCTACATAACATTATGAGTAAAATTATTGACTATAATTGAATTGAATCAAATGGTTTGGAACTAAAGAGAGGAAGTGAGGAGTAAGAAAATGGGAACTGATAAAGGAAGAAAGGCATTAGAAAAAGACATGACTGGGTGAGAGGAAGGTGAAGGAGTTTGCCTGTAATAGAGGAGAAAGAGTGAGAGAGAGAGATAAATTCTCCCTGGAATCTCTCATATATATATATCAAATTATGTCAGGGTTTGGAAAGAACTTGAATTTGGGTGCCTTAAGACCTTGGTTTGAAGCACATATCTTCCTGAAAACTTGGTATCTATATTTGTAAAATCGGAGTTATAATTTATTAGATTCTGTGTATATGACTAATGAAATAATTACATAAGATGTTTAGCTAATTATTGCAGAAAGCTCAGTTTTGATTCAATGCCTATTATTTGAAGGAGAAATTTCATTGATATGGAGAAACTTTTCCTAATAAAATCTATGCAAAATAAGTAGATTTATAAGAATAAAAATAATGAAAATATTTATGAAATAACAAATTTCTTACATTTCAAGTATTGTGGCAAGCATTTCACATGAATATACTATTAATCCTCATAATAATTCTGTTATCGGCCCTACTTTGGATCTGAGGAAACTGAGGCACTGGGAATTCAAACAATTTACCCAAAATTACACTGCTGGTGAGAGCTAAAGCTGGGATTCAAATCCAGATCTCTCAGTCTTGGAGTCTGTGCTCTTGGCCACTATACTGCATTATTTTGGCAGAAACAAACACTGAGATAAGTTTCCTTCAACCCAGAAAAGTCATGGTGAAAGTACCTCTTGGAAAAATTGTTTCTTTCTCTAAAAAATTCGGCTAAAATAAGGACAGTTGGTAGTATTAGTCAGAGACCCAATTAAAGGAGACTATGTTTTCCCCTGATAAGTATCAAATTAAAATCATTATGTTGAAATTAATTGAATATAGTTTGAAGCCCTTTGCTTCTGTCCAATTTAATTGCAATAACCTTACAGCAAACTAAGTCTGCAAGGAAAAGAGACTTAGCCATACCCAAAGTATGACTTCCCTGGGATATAAATCTAAAAGCAAGTATATTTTTAAATTATGAAGTCATCTAAGAGGTTTGGACTAAACAGGGCTTTTTGGGCTCAGCATTGCTGGTAAACTGCTAAGACTACAGGAAGGAATCATGTGCACAGCAGAGAAACCTTGCAATTACAGTTGAGGGAAATACTGATATCTTTACTCAGTAGTTGTTGAAACAACAGAACAACAACAACAACAAAAAACCCTCACTGGAGACTTTTATCTTAACACCATTTTCATATTGCTTCATCTATTCTTATGTAATCCATCTAATCTAATACAGATGCTCCCAACAATCATCATATTCCAAAAGAAATTCCAAAAGCAGCCAAAGATAATCTACATGGTACACAATCATTAGTGGTCTGTGTAGGGAGTAAGTAATTCATAGTCAGTTTTCTTTGTTATATTGTTCTTGATTTTTCCTTCTAAACAGTACCCCTATTCAGTTTCAGTGGTAGGCTTGTAGTCTTAGCTCTTGCAAAGAATACTCATGAACTAATCTATGATAATAGCTTTATTATTTTGTACCCCTGGAATTAGTCCTTGTCTTGAAAAGTAGGAGAGCAGGCCTGGACCACAAAGTTCCTTGGGCATAGCTATCTGATTTCTCCTTCCAACAGTTCCAGTCTGGGAAGAGTACACTTGATTTAGGGATGAGTTGAAAGTTTTGGCTTCTAATCTGTCTTTTAATCTATTTTTGGTCTGTGAAGAATTAACAAAATGATACCAGCAGAGGAGTCTTGCTAGGTCTGGGCTGGATGTCTAAGCTAAAAATCAGATTATCAAGTGTCTTAGTCTGTCCAGGCTGTTGTAACAAAATGCCATAAACTGGGTGGCTAATAAACAGCAGAAATTTATTCTCACAGTTCTGGTGTCTGAGAAGTCCAAAATAAGGCACTGGAAGATTGGCGTTTGGTGAGTGTGCACTTTCTGCTTCGTTAGACTGCTGTCTTCTTGCTATAATCTTGTGTGGTGGAAGAAGAAATTTTTCCTGGAGTCTCTTTTATAAGGAAGGACACTAATATTACCGGTGAAGGCTCTGTACTCAGGGCCTAATCAATTTCCAAAGGCCCCACTTCCACATACTGTCACACTGGGGATTCAGTTTCAACATGTGAATTTTGAGGAGACACAAATATTTAATCTGTAGTATCTGTGGATTAGGCACTAATGAATATTATTAACTATGCCTTGGTATTAAACTATGCCCTAAATATTAACTATGAAGTGAGGCCAAGCACTAAGAGTGTGTGTTTGGGCTCCTCAGTCTCCACCCCAAAAGAAGAATCTATTGAATTTCTTACTTTTTCATTTTCTCTCTAATCCTTAGAGAGAAATCCTAGTCAAGACACTTCAGTCCATCTGAGTTTATTTTTTGTTTTTATGTGCTTACCAAAATAATGATTCTATATTGATCTTAATCCATAATATATTTTTAGCTAAAATAACATTTGTTATAGTTGGAAGATGGCTTCATGTTAGACAGAGCTGGTCCTGAGCTCATGGATGACTTGGTGATGTTAGCATCACACAAACACTATTCTCACCATAACTACATAGGTATAAGGGAACCCAGCCTAAGTTCTGCAGAGTTTAGCCAAGAGAAATTCTCAGAGCTGCTGTCTGAGAGTGAGATGTCATGAATATATCTGGTTAAAGTCATAAATATAAAAGCTATAACCTTTGTGACTGGCTTTCCTCCTTCCCCTCATTGTTTTTGTTTCCTTCTTTCCTTCCTAGCTTTCTTCCTTCTTTCTCTCATAATTTGCCCTCTTCCTTTATTTACTCAATAACATGGTAATTTATTCACTCAACTAGTTGACACTATGCCAGTGTCTCAGGTACCATGCTAAGCACTACAGATTCAACCACTAGAAAAAAAATCCCTGCTCTCTTAGAGTCTAGATCTAGCAAGAGAGACAGAAATTTATCTAAAATCATACAAATAAATATAAAGTCAGAACTTTGATAAGTGCTCTAAAAAGAAGTGGAAGATACTTTGAGAGCATACAAAAGGAAGAAGGCTTTTCTTAGGAAGTAATGATGAAGCTGAAATCTGAAGGAAAATTAAAACTTAATAAAGTATAAAGGAAACAGCTTTTAAACACAGGGAACAGCATATGCAAACAGCTGTTGGCAGGGATGCTTATCACACATTCAAGAAACTAAAAGAAGGCCAGTGTAGCTAGAGTACCAAGAAAGAGTAAGTGTGGAAGCATATGCTACCAGAAAGAGGTGGGGACCAGACAATGCAGATTAATGTAAAAAATATTTGTTTCTATCCTAAGAGAAATGGATGGGCATCAAATGTTTTAAAGATGAGGATACTTAATCAGATT
Organism: Cheirogaleus medius; assembly: GCA_008086735.1. Lineage (NCBI taxonomy): Eukaryota > Metazoa > Chordata > Mammalia > Primates > Cheirogaleidae > Cheirogaleus > Cheirogaleus medius. Next base: position 42,800,993 of record VBSM01000272.1, read on the forward strand.
TCTATTTGGAAAAGATTCCTTTTGTTTAAGTGTAGAAAAATGGAATAGAGAATGAATTGTCTGGTTACAACCAAGAACACAGAAAAGACTCAGAGTAAATTCAAGGAATTAAGTTTAATTCAGTGAACTAGTTATCTAGTTAATCAGCTAGATTAAAAATAAAAGTGATGTAAATGAGAGTTAAGAACGGCTGAGAAAGTCCCTAACATGCTGTGGTTGGAGGGGCACAGAAAGGAGGCGGTGAAGTGGTGCCAAGGTCCAGGGTCTACTAATAGAAGCTGGAATCATAAAAAGTAGGAACTACATCACAGAGGAGAGGCAAACAGTCCCAGAAAGGTAGCCCAATGTAGGGAGCGAATATGGAAATAGCTGGCTTCTCCCTTCCTACCGTCCTCCAATCTCCTGCCAATATTTCCCATTGGCAGAGCTAGCAGGAAGCCAGCCAACACATATCTGAGTTCTCAAAGTCGGCAAGGGTTAAGCTCCCTACAATACCAAGCACATGAGAAGAGTGAAGCACTGAAGTGGGGGACTAACAGGCCCAGGACTGGCAGAGAGGGCAGGAGTGGATGGCAGGAGGGGTGTGCATATTTGGAGGTATTGAAATAGTTTAGTGGCTTAGATTAAGGTAGTGGCAGAGAAAATGGAGAGAAGTAGATGATTTAAGATATATTTAGGAGGAAAAAACTCAGTTAAGACTTTGTGGCAGATTAGATTTGAGCATTAAGAAAAAAGGAAGTATTATAACAACTTTAACCATTTTCTTTGGGCTAGTTTTGTGGTTTCTGCAGAACTACAAAGCTGCTGCTCAAAAATAATCCCTGAGTATTTAACCAAAGTGCTCCTCCAACTTATAAAAAACAAGAAAGGGTAGCCAACAATTGGCTGGATGTCATGCAGTAGAGAATGGGGGAGACTGGCTGCTGCCAGGGCAACATTGGTTATTGCTACCAGGAGGCACAGGAGTGAATGGCAGGTTATATAACCAAGGGACAGAGGATTTATAGAATAATACATCTCCTGGATATCTCCTTAGGTTGAAATAGCAGTACTGTTTTACAATTACATAAACCAACTCTTTACACAAATGGGAAGGATACCATACCAAGCAGATGTGATAATAAATGCTAGTGGTGTGTGTGTGTGTGTGTGTGTGTGTGAAGTATTTGAAAAGTATTTTAAGAATTTCTACAAAAAGACATGTAGGTCATCCAAAAATAAGGCTCTCAGGGCTTCAGAACAGAGGTGGAGACTAAGCTGTGATGTGGAGGAATTCATGAGCCAAAACAGGAATGGCTGTAGATTGGTCCTATGCAGTTGCCACTGCATTTAAGAAGGAGAAGTGGAATGGACAAGAGAGCTCAGTAGTCACTAGACCTGTCCTCGACAGCTTTTACCTGGTAAATCCTCAGGGGACAGTCAGAACCTCAACTCAAGATGTTTCCACTACTGATATTTTATATATTTTTAACTTTAATAACAATGTGAGCAAAAGATAGCTATAGCAATTTTATTAATAATAATCCAACTATATAATGATAAACTACCTCTCTGGCTCAATAAGAAAAATATTAATTAAATGCCTACCATATATATGGCTTTGGGCTAGTTCCTGAAAGGACTGAAAAGAAATATAGGGTGCAATTTAGCACAATTACGACAAGATCCTTTCATTTTTAATTTTGGTGACACTATTTATTAGCTCTAGCAACACTAAATTCCAAACAAATTCACCTTCCTGCTACATATTGATATTTCACATATACTAAAACCTCCATTTAAGTTCATGGAAAAAATCTGTTTTATGAATCAGAAAAAGTTAATATACAGGCATATAGGCCACAGGATTTGAAAAGATCAAGTAATGTGAATATTATCAAGTTAGAATGAAATGGGGAGTTCGATATAGACAAAAGCATTACTAAATAGTAGGTTGTATCAAAGCAGCAGCAAAATGCCATCCTGACCAGCACACAATCTCTGAAGATCAACTAAATAATTCCAGGAGATACATTCTTGTGCCAGAAACTAGATAATATTTGGATGTTTTACATAGGAAAATACTTGAAAATCACTGAGTAAACAACTGGGTGACTTGCCAGAGCTGGAAACTGAAGATGCAAATGCCTTGATAGAAAATGTATGAAGGGCAAGTAGACCAAAATGTTGAGATTGAGATCTCTGATTTTGTGGAAGTGTTAACATCCAATTTTAATTCTACATGTACAGAAACAATAGTGTCACACTGGAGGATAATGGAAAGATTTATAGATAGAACCAGGCCCTTGCTTAAGATACTTTATACCCATTTTCAGGGTCTAATCAGGAATTTTGGCATCCTAAACAAGCAAGAAGCAGGTCTTCAAGCTGAGGCAGTGAGGGCGGAGCAAAGGGAGCAAGGAAGTGGTAGGGATGCTGAGTGCATTGAGAGTATTGTGCAATTCTCCCTCCCTGGAAAGTTTCCTTACCTTGAACTTGGGTCCCAGCTGCAGTCAACTCCTTCCCTGCTAATGGAAGTGGTCTGATCAGGTGCTTTGGTCATCTAGCCACGCAGGGAAAGGAATGGCAGAAGGGAAGATGTCAAGTGTTTACTAGGTAGGGAGAGGACTTAAAAAAGTCTACACTCTTTAAAAATCATTACTTTCAAAGTTGGAGCCCTCTGACTTTTGGTGTTAAGGTCAAAGTCTGATATATTCAGTAGGAATTAATCTTCTGTTTACTTTGTGTTGAAGAGTGGCTTCCTGTGCCCAGAAATAAACTGTAGTCATGAATGACTGAGTAGTGTCTTGACCCCTAGAAAAGCAAAAGAACAAAACCAGTTTAATAGCACTGTGAGTACTGGCCACGTGGTCACTGCGGGTGCCGGTGCGTCTTCCCTCTCTTACTAGACTCTAAGCTCTCTGTCTCTTACAAAGTAGACTATCTAACCTTACATTGTGGGCATCAGATACTTAGTGACTATATTAATAAGCAAAAATTCAGAATTTTGAAAGAAAAGATTCAGAATCATCCTTCTGAATAAAGATAATATATTGGCTCACAAATTTATAAAATGTCAAAAAGTCAGACCCCCTAAGAAATGCATATATAGACGATCCCCAACTTCCAATGGTTTGACTTACAATTTTTCAACTTTACAGTGGCACAAAATCAATATCCATTCAGTAGAAATCATAGTTGTCGTGCAATACTGGGCAGTGGCAGTGAGCTGTAGCTCCCAATCATCCACGCATTTTCAACTTACAATATTTTCAGCTTATGATGAGTTTATTGGGATGTAATTCCATTGCAACTCAAAGAGCATCTGTATTTCAGAGAGAAACACAACCATCTTTTTGGTAAAATAAAAAATTAATGATAAATAAGAAAATCTGGGATTTTAAATAGGAAAATTTAAACTGATTAAATTAATAAAACAAAGTTAAGCTACAATACTGGTCATATTATTGCAAATTCATTAGTTGCATGGAGCAGTGCTGCTTGCCATCATCCTTTGGATAACAAATTTGCATTACATATTAGGTGCTAAAAAAATTCAGTAATCTAATTTATGGAAATATACCAAAAAAATTAAAAGAAGGAAAAGAGCTATATACAAGATTATTATCAAATTGAAACTAAAAAATAATTAAAATGTTCAATTAAAAGGGAATATTTAATTAAAATATGCCTCATCTATTTAATGGACTATTACCTAAGTAATAAAATAATAATTTTCAAGACTAACCAGCACCATAGAAAATGTTAATACAGTAAATGTTGAATGAGAACAACAGAACACTAAATTAAGGGTATATTCTTGCTGGAGTAATGAAAATAAATTAATCTCTATGGACAGACACTGGAAGATATATGATGAAGAGTCACTTTTTTTCTGTTGTCTTGTCTTTCTGCATCAGCCCATAAGAAAAGAACTTCTAGCCTGTTTGAAGTTGCTACTCATAGCAGGAGGGATGACTTATCTGATTGGTTAGTTTGGGGGAAGAGGTCATTGCACACTTACAGCCTTTCCTTTTCTCTTTTGGGGCATGGGAAGGATTCAGGCTGCAGGCATTTTTCTCCTTGTTCCAGTATTCACCAGTAGAATACGTAAGCCCTCGGGGACAGGCTCTGACCCTGTAGAATATTCCTGCCACTTTCCCACTCCACTGAGTTTGAGTAGGTGCATATATCAGTTCCATGGGGGTAGGAATAGGATATTATTTGGGCTCAATATGTTCTCCATTACACATTTTCTAATCAAGCTTTACAGCACAGGTTAATATTTTTATTTCTATCAGAGGACTGGGGATATCACTCAATTTGTTGAGAACTAGATACCATGGTGGTATGATTACCACTGTCAAGCTGAAAAAATTGAAAACAACCCAAATATCCACCAATCGGTGAATGGAAAAACAAAATGTGCTATGTCCATAAATAGAATATTATTTAACTATAAAAAGGAATGAAGTTATGATATATGAAACAACATGTGTAAAACTGAAAATAGTATGCTAAGTGAGAAAACCCAAACATAAAAGGCCACATAGTGTATGATTTCATTTATATGAATGTTCAGAATATGCAAATCCAGAGAGACAGAGAGTAGATTAGTGGCTGCCAGGGGCTGGGAGAAGGGAACAAAGGGAGTGACTGCTAATGTGTATGGAATTTCTTTTGGGAGTGATGAAAATGTTCTGAAATTAGGTAGTAACGATATTTGCACAACTTTGTGAATATACTAAAACCACTGAAGTATACGTTTATAAAGGCTGAATTTTATTATATGTGAATTATATCTCAGCTTTAAAAAAGGATAAAAATTGGTAAAATAGATAAAATAGCTAAAAAAGAGATAAAATAAAATTCCAAGGGTTTTTAAAGCTCTGTGCCAGAAAATTGGGACAAAGACCAGATATGTTTTGTAATTGTACCAAAACCATAAACCAACAGGATGTGTATTTCAACATTTCTAGGACATGCTGAACAATAACAGCAGACTACACACTATTTTCAAGAATGTATTGAATATGTACTAAGATAGACTATATCTTGGGCCATAAAACAATCCTCCACACATTTAAAAGATTGAAATCATACAGTATGTTCTCCAACCACTAGAAATTAGTAATGGAAAAATAACAGGAAAATATTCAAACACATAGAAACTGAAAAACACACTTCTAAATAATTCATGCATCAGAAAAGAAGGCTTCAGGAGAAAAATCAAACTGAATGAAAATAAATATGCAACATACCAAAACTTTTGGAACACAGCTGAAACAGTGCTGAGAGGTAAATTTATAGCAATAAATGTGCTCATTAGGAAAAAGGAATAATCTCTTATTAATTATCTATGCTCCTACCTCAAAAACCTAGATTAAGAAGAGCAAATAAACTTAAGGCAAGCAGAAAGAAGGGAGACATAAAAAGAAGAAATCAATGAAACTGAAAGCAGAAACACAATAGAGGAATTCAGAAATAAAGAGCAGTTTCTTTGAAAAGTTTCATGAGATTTTTAAGCCTCTAGCAAGACTGACAAAGAAACCTAGGTGGGCATGGGCAATATACATAACCGTAATATTTGTACCCCCATAACATGCTGAAATAAAAATAAATAAATAAATAAATAAATAAAATAAATAAAAAGATGCAGATTATCAGTATCAGGAATGACACATGGAATATCACTACTGATGCTTTAGACATCAAAAGGAGCTAAGGAAATTCTAGGAACAACTCTTCATGACTAAATTTGACAATCTAGATAAAATGGACCAATTCTTCAAAAAACACAAAGTACCACTACTTACAAAATAGGAAATAAATAAATGATGTATCTCTATAACATTAAGGAACTTGAATTCATAAGTTAAAAACCCACAAAAAAAGAAATCTCCAGGTCCAGATGGATTCATCAGAGAATTCTGCCAAATTTTTAAAGAATTACGACCAATTTTATACAGTCTCTTTCAGAAAATAGAAAAAAAGGAAATGTATCCTAATTCATTTTATAAAGCTAGTATTACCCTCATCCCAAAACTGGAAAAGGTACAAAAATACAATTTCAAACCAACATCTCTCATGAATATAGATACAACAATCCTTAATAAAATATTAACAAATAGAATTCAGCAATATATTAAAAGATTATACAACATAACCAAGTGGTATTTATTCCAGTGATTTAAGCTTGTTTAATATTTGAAAATCAATCAATATAATCTATCATCTTAACAGGTTATAAAAGAAACATTGCATGATTAAGTCAACTGATGCAGAAAAAGCATTTGACAAAATTAAGCACTTATGATAAAAACTCTCAGACAAATAGGATAGAAGGGAACTTGCTCAACTTGATAAAAAGCATCTAAAAAAACCCTACAGTTAACATTATACTTAATGGTAAGGGACTGAATGTTTTCCTCCTAAAATTAGGAAAAGGCAAGGATGTCCATTCTCATGACTGTTATTCAATATTGTGCTGGAAGTTCTAGTCAGAGCAATAGGCAAGAAAAGGAGGAAAAAAGTACACAGATTAGAAAGAATGTAGTAAAATTGTTCCTATTTACAGATGGCATGCTGTTTAAATCTCAAGAACCTACTAAAACACTTCTAGAGCTAATAAGTTTAATAAAATCACAACATACAAAATAAACATAGAAAAATCAATTTATTACTATATTCCTGAAATGAACATGTAAACACCAAAATGTAAAATATAATACTTTTTAAAATCACTTGAAAAAAATGAAATGCTTAGTTGTAAATCTAAGAAAACATGTACAGAGCTGGTATGCTGAAAACTACCCAATACTGATAAAAATATCAAAGAAGATGTAAATAAATGTGGAGACATATCATATTTATGGATTGGAAGACTAAATAAGCACAGAAAGGTGTCAATTTTCTCCAAATTGATATACACATTGAACATAATTCCTATTAAAGTCCCAACAAGTTTTTTTTATAAATTTGGCCAAGATTATTCTAAAATTTATATAGAAAGGCAAAGCAATGAAACTAAAACAATTTTGAAAAAGAATAAAGTGGGAATAACCAATCTTCTTCATTTTAAGAATTATCATATAACTACAGTGATCAAGATAGTGTGGTGTTGGTGGTGAGGGAGACACATAGGTCAAGGGAACAGAAATAACCCACTTAAATATATCCAGTTGATTTTTGACAAAGGAGAATGAGCAGTTCAACAGTAGTGGAGCAATTGGACATCCATAGATAACAAACAAACAAACACAAAAAAATTTCGACATAGGTCTCACACCTTATACAAAAAAAAAAAAAAAAAAAAAAAAAAAAAAACTCTCAAAATGGATTGGATCACAGACTTAAATTTAAAATGTGAAAGTATAAAACTTTTAGAAAAAAACATAGGAGAAAATTCTTTGGGATCTAGGGCTAGGAAAAGAGTTCTTAGACTTGAGACCAAAAGCATATTCCATAAAAAGAAAAATTGATAAATTGGATTTCATCAAAATTAATGACTTTTGCCCTGTGAAAGACCCTGTTATGAGGCTTAAAAGATAAGCTACAGAGTGAGAAAAAATATTTGCAAACCACATATCTGACAATGGACTAGTATCTAGAATATAAAAAAACTCTCAAAATTTAACAGTAAAAATCCAAACAATCCAATTAGAGTATTTGCAAAAGACAGAAGGAGGTATTTCACTGAAGAAGACATGCAGATATCAAATAAGCACATGGGGAGATACGGAAAATTACTAGCCATTAATGAAATGCAGTTAAAACCACAGTGGAATTTCTCTACATACTTATCAAAATGGCTAAAATAAAAAGTAATGACATCAAATGCTGGTGACAATGGAGAGTGACTGGATCACTCATGTATTGCAAGTAGAAATGAACAATGGTACAACCACTCTAAACAGTTTGGCAGTTTCTTAAAACTTAATCATGTAACTCCCATATGACCCAGAAACTGCACTCCTAGCATTTTTCTCAAGAAATAAAAATCTGTGTGCACGAATGCTTTAGCAGCTTTATTAGTAATAGTCAAAAACTGGAAACAATCCAGATGTCCTTTTAATGCGGTATTTGTCTTTGTGTGGCTGGCTTTTTTCACTTTGCATAATATCCTCCAGGTTTATCCATGTTGACATATGGCAGAATTTCCTTCTTTTCTAAGGCCAAATAATATCCCTTTGTACGTCTATACTGCATTTTCTTTATTCGTTCATCATTCACTAAATGATTGCTTACACATTTTGGCTATTGTGACTAGTGCTGCAGTGTAAATAGGAGTGCTGTGGATCTCACTGAGATCATGATGTCCTTAAAGTCACCTAACTTCCATCACCTTCACTCTGTAGGAAGATATATGAGTCCAATTGAAAAGGCACAGACTTGTCCTTGGGCAGAAGGTCTACATATATTTGAGAAGAACTTTCTCCTTTGTCTTCACTCAGGCAGTTGTTCTCAAACTTTTTTGTTTTACGACCCCCTTGTACTCTTTAAAAAGACTTCAAAAGATTTGCTTATGTAAATATCTACCAATATTTACTGTGTTTTCAAGTAAAATAACAAAAGTTAAGAAATTTTTATTAATATATAAAAGTAACAATATTAAAATCCTTACCTTTGAACATAAATAACATTTTGATTTAAAAATTGTATTTCAAAAAATTAAAAGTAACTAATGGGAAGAGTAGCATTGTTTTTATATTTGCAAATCTCTCTAATAGAAGACAACTGAATTATCATTGCTACTTCTGTGGTAAACCTATTGTCATATGCTGTTTTTTGTAAAGTATATGAAAAAATTCTAGCCTCACTAAGAAATGTAGTTGGAGAAGGGAAAAGTAAATCAGTCATTTTAGATTATTGTGAATATTGTTCTTTTTTCCCTTGGTACATCAATTTTATTTTTATTCATTTGTTTATTTTTATTTATTTATTAATTATTATGGGTACATAATAGTTATATATCCTTATAGGGTACATGTGATGTTTTGATACAGGCATACAATGTGAATTAATCAAATCAGAGTAATTGGGGTATCCAACACCTAAGGCATTTATCATTTGTTTATAATAGCAGCATTCTACTTCCACTCTTTTAATTATTTTAAAGTATATCCTCTAAAGAGCTAAAAGTAGAACCACCATTTGATCCAGCAATCCCATTACAGGGCATCAACCCAAAGGAATAAAAGACATTCTATAAAAAAGACATCTGCACTAGAATGTTTATAGCAGCACAATTCACAATTGCAAAGATGTAGAAACAACCCAAGTGCCCATCAGTTCATGAGTGGATTAATAAAATGTGGTATATGTATACCATGGAGTACTATTCAGCTTTAAGAAACAATGGTGATATAGCACCTCTTGTATTTTCCTGGATAGAACTGGAACCCATTCTACTAAGTGGAGTATCACAAGAATGGAAAAACAAGCACCACATGTACTCACCATCAAAGTGATATTAACTGATCAATACTTATGTGCACATATAGTAGTAATATTCATCGGGTGTTAGACAGGTGGGAGGGGTGAGGAGGGGATGGGTATAGTCACACCTAATGGGTACAGTGAGCACTGTCTGGGGGATGGACATGCTTGACGTTCTGACTTGGGTGGGGCAAAGGCAATATATGTAATCTAAACATTTGTACTCTCATAATATGCTGAAATTAAAAAAAGAAAAGAAAAATAAATAAATAATGTATATCCTCACTTGTTGATCATAGTCACTTTGTTGTGCTACCAAATATAGTTAATTCTATCTAACTATGTAACTGTATTTTTACCCCATTAGCCATTCCCATTTTATCCCCCCTCCTTACTACCCTTCCTAGACTCTGGTAACCATAATTCTAGTCTCCCTGTCAATAGGATCAATTGTTTTTAATATTTAGCTCTCATCTATGAGTCAGAACATGTGAGATTTGCCTTTCTGTACTTGACTGATTTCACTTAACGTAATGTTCTCTAGTCCTATCTGTGTTGCTGCAAATGGCAGGATTTTGTTATTTTTGTGGCTATATAATATTCCATTGTGTATATATACAATTTATTTATCCATTCATCTGTTGATGGGCACTTAGGTTGATTCTAAATCTTGGCTATTGTGAATAATGATGAAATAAACATGGGAGTGAGGATAACTTTTTGATATACTCATTTCTCCTCCTTTGGATATATACCCAGCAGTGGGCTTGCTGGGTCATATGTTAGTTCTGCTTTTAGTTTTATAAGGAACTTCCATATTGTTTTCCACAGTGATTTTACTAATTTACCTTCCCCCAAAGAGTACTAGGGTTCCCCTTTTTCCATATCCTGTCTTTTATTGCCTGTCTTTTTTATAAAAGCCATTTTAACTGGAGTGAGATGATAGCTGATTGTAGTTTTGATTTGCATTTCTCTGATGACTAACGATGTTGAGTATCTTTTCATATGGCTATTGGCCATTTGTATGTCTTCCTATGAGTAATGTCTACTCAGATCCTTTTCCCATTTATTATTCAGATTATTTGTTTTTTCCTATGGAGTTGTTGGAGCTCCTTATACATTCTTGTTATTAATTCTTTGCCAGACGGGTAGTTTGCAAATATTTTCTCCCATTCTGTGGGTTGTCTTTTCCCTTGTTGATTGTTTCCTTTGTTGTGCAGAAGCTTTTTAGTTTCATGTGATCCCATTTGTCTAATTTTGCGTTGGTTGCCTGTGCTTTGGGGTTATTACTCAAGAAATCAATGTTCTGAAGTGTTTCCCCAATGTTTAATGTTAGTGGTTTCACAGATTCAGGGTTTATATTTAAATCTTTAATCCATTTTTATTTGATTTTTTTTATATGATGAGAGAGAAAAGTCTAGTTTTATTCTTCTGCTTGTGCATATCCAGTTTTTCCAATAACATTTATTGAACAGACTGTCCTTTCTACACTATATGTTCTTGGCAACTTTGTCAAAGATAAGTTCATAATAAATGTGTTTCTAGGTTCTCTATTCTGTTCCATTGGTCTATGTGTTTATTTTTATGACAATATCATACTGTTTTGGTTACTATAGTTCTGTAGTATAATTCGAAGTCACGTGATGTGATTCTTCCAGTTTTTTTGTTTGTTTGTTTTTATTAGAGTGGCTTTGGCTATTCTGGATCTTTTCTGGTCCCATATAAATTTTAGGATTATTTTTTCTATTTCTGTGAAGAATGTGATTGGTATTTTGATGGGGATTTCATTGAACCTGTAGATTGCTTTGCTTTGAGTAGAATGGACATTTTAATAATAATGATTCTTCTAATCGACAAGTGTGGAATATATTTCCATTTTTTGTATCCTCTTTAATTTCTTTCTTCAATTTTTATAGTTTACATTATAGAGCTCTTTTACTTCTTTGATTAAGTTTATTCCTAGATATTTTATTTTATTTTTAGCTATTGAAAATGGATTACTTTCTTGGTTTCTTTTTCAGATTCTTTACAGTTGACATATAGAAATTCTACTGATTTTTATATGTTGATTGTGTATCCTATAAATTTACTGAATTTGTTTATCAGTTCTAAGAGTATTTTTTTTAGTCTTTAGGCATCTCTAGATATAAGATTATATCATCTGCAAACAAGGATAATTTGACTTCTTCCTTTCCAATTTGGATGTCCTTTATATCTTTATCTTGTCTAACTACTCTAACTAGAACTTCTAGTACTATGTTGAATAGCAGTGGTGAAAGTGGACATCCTTATCTTGTTCCAGATCTTAGAGGAAAAGCTTTCAGTTTTTCCCTATTCAGTATGATACTAGCAGTAGGTCTGTCATATATGCCTTTATGGTGTTGAGATAAGTTCCTTGTATACCCAATTTTTTGAGAGGTTTTATCATGAGGGGATATTGAATTTTATTAAATGCTTTTTCAGCATCAATTTAAATGATCATATGGTTTTCTTCTTTGTTCTGTTGATATGATGTATCACATTGATCAATTTGCCTATGTTGAACCATCCTTGCATCCCTGGGATACATCACCTTTGATCATGATGAATAATCTTTTTAATGTGTTGTTGAATTTTGTTTGTTCATATTTTTTGAGAATTTTTGCATCTATGATCATCTGAGATATTGGCCTACAGTTTTCTTTTTTTGTTGTATCTTTGTCTGTTTTGGGTATCAGTGTGATACAGGCCTTAAAGAATGAGTTTGGGAGTATTCCCTCCTCCTCAATTTAAGTATAGCCCAATTCCACTGCCTCCAAGCCAGCACAGCTGTAGAAGTTGCCCCAAGACTGCAGCCTTCATGGCCCACTGCCTTATGAATTTAGTCTAGGGCCCAGGCTGCTTTTTGTCAGCTGATGTTGGGGCTACCTGATACTCTGGGTTTTGGGGCAGAGGATTTCTCTCTAGCTAGGCTGGTTTAAATGCTCCCTCTGTGGGCACAGGCAGAATTTTGTCCTGTCCTATGCTCCCTTGTGCCAGGGAAGCTTTGAGTTTCAATGCAAAGCCCCATAATCACTTTACTGTCCCTCCCACAGGCACATGGATTCTCTCTCTACTCAGCGTGGTGGCATAGCACTGCTGGGACATGGGGGTGGGGTGGCGTAGGCAATATAAGACTGTCTTTTCTGCCCTTACCAGTGCCTCTTCCCTTGATATGCTGTTAAAACCAGGTAGTATGATTGCTCACCTGATTTTTGGTTCTTGTAAAGTTACTTGCTTGCATGGATAGTGGGTGAATTTGGTGTTCATGCAGAGGGATGGATGATTGCTGGAGGTTTCCATTAGACCATCTTGCTCCACCCCCTCCCTATTCTTTGATACTATAGTAATAACTTGATAAATAGCTTCTTAAAGATTAATTGAAATATGGACTGTGAAACTATAGCAATAAATTTTTCATACTTTGTTCCACAAAATCCATTAGTCTATTTTACATTTTAAATGGATATTTTACCCAAACATGATTTTGTAACATGACCCATTGTTCAGCTGTAAAGTATTAGTTCACTAAATTATGCAGATTTTCTATGTGATGGCACATTTAATTCCAAAATATTTTTTAGAATCACATTTGTTAAAATCATTAATCTTGTCAGAAAAGTCTTTATTTTTTATTGGCGAGTTGTCAAACTCATGGTGGTGGATATACTTTTTCTAAATTATAAACAGATAATACATTTTTATTTTACCATTGGCCACAAATACTTTCAGTTGTTTTCCTTGAAGTGACAGCCTTAGTTTATTTATTTTCAAGAAAATGTTTACCCAATATCCGAATTTGAATAACCATAGTTTGTCTTTCAGTCACTCTTTCAAGTAAAAATGATGTTCCATGAAAAAAATGCAACTGGTTCAACTTGCAGTTCAAATATGCATGTCAGTGTTATTCTTTGAGACAGCTGTCATATTTCAGTATGCAGCAGAAGTGCTTAATTGCATGTAGCCAAGATTGGGTATTTAATAATATTAATATATTTTACTGCTTTATGAAGGGCATTTTTTAGTGAATGAATGAAACTGATGTGGCAGCAAGTAATACAATGACTACGGATACAGTTTGGTGTCGCTTGGTCCCTGTTTAGATGCCAGCTATTTCACTCACCAATGCTTTTCCACCATTAGTGGAAAAGACACATACATAACATGAGTATTATTATGAAAATAGTTTTGACTTCGTGAATCTGCTGGATAAGTCTCAAGGTCCCTGAGAAGATTGAATATCAAACTTTGAAAACCACTGAATTTGGGTGATTATGCTATGAACCCAGAAAATACCTTTTCGTCTTATGATTCCCTTTATTACATTGGCAAGACCGTTCCATTTGTCCAACAAACCCAATCTCATTGTATCTGAGAGATCCAATGTTTCCATGGAGGGTACATGTTGAGAGTAATACCAAAAAGATGAATGTAAATTGAAGCTATTAAATTGTCTAGATAATTGAATAAAATATTTTATCTGTTTATGATATTATTTATTAAGCAGAATGTTTTAAAGCATCTGATTATTTTTGACTAGAACAGTATATTTGAAAAACATTTTATAAAAAATTCTATTTGAATGATCAATAATTCAAAATTTATCACTGATATAACTAGGTGTTAGTTATTATTATTCCCAATTACAGCTGAGGAAATCGAGGCTTCGAGAGCCTCATATTAATCAATGACTGCATCAAGGTTGCAGAGGTAGTAAGTGGAAGAGAACTTAATCATGAGGCTATTAAAGTGGCATCAAGAATTCCAGAACTGGTTAGAGAAAAGAGTCCAGATGGTTCATGCCAAAGTAGGCAGTTCATGATTTTTAGAACAGTAGCTGGCATTACTTTTCACTGGCAATGATAAACTTGTCACATAATCTATCCCTGGAATAAATTCACGACCAAACTCTTTCCTGAAAGGTCCTGAGACACAGGTGTCTCTTTGTGGGGATCTGTGAGCTGAGTCATGGTTACAGAAAGCCTGACAATCTTGCTACAGGGCCTCAAGATTGGACAGAAAGAGCAGGGCCTGAAATTGAACTTCAGAAATTATGACAGTTATACACTTGCTTGTCATCAAGTCTGACAGAAAATCTGAAAGGTGATTCTTTGGGAACTTGAATGGAAAAACCCTCTAGTGATTAATGAAATAAAACTTCATGATGTTCTGAAAGAGTCTCCAGAGGGTAGAGTATGCTTAAGAGAAGTTTCTGAATTATGATATCTGCTTTCCTGAATGTCAGTGAGTTTTTGTGTTTGGAGGTAGAAAAAAGGATGGCCACTTGTCCAGGATACTGGAAAAATAATTAAGCCTAATCTAAATTGCACCATTTGGCCTCCAGAATCTCTTTCAGCCCCAGGTAGAAGAGAATTTTGAGCAAAAAAAGCCACCACTCTTTCACTCTTCACCATTTTCATTTCCATAAATCCCCCTCCTAGCCTCAGTTCAACCCTGAAATTCTATGAAGAGGTAACTAAGCTGGACATTTTATCTTTTTGTCCTGCTATCTCACCCTTTCAGCAATGAGTACCTTAAAACAGAAGGATAATACTATATTCATCTCATACAGAGGATGTGGGGAAATCAGAGATAAATGATTGTTACAGTTCTTATTTATTAGGGAACTGTGAAAAAACTCATATGATTTATGTGTTGGGAAAAACAGAGGAAAAATTAATTCCTTATTAGTTATTTATTAAATGCCTGCTTTTAGTCTATGCATAGTCTAGAAACTGGAGATACAGCAGTGAATAAAAATAGAAAAAATTCCACATATCTATGAGAATATCAAAAATGTGCACATATACCAATGCGTAGCTATCAGTTGGTAGTAAGTATTATGAATAAAATAACAGATAAGATGTTAGAGAGTGATAAGGAGCTGGGTTATGTGCTATTCTATATATGGTGGTCAAGGGAGGCTTTTCAGGTAAAGTGACATTTAAGCATAAGGCTGAGTGTAATGAGGGACTGTATCACCAAGACACCTCGGGGAAAACTGTCTAGGCAGAGGGCACAGCAAAGGTGAATGGCCTGCAGTGGGAATATGCCTTTGGTGTAAGAGGAAGAGCGTGGAGATCAATGTGGTTGGTGAAAAATGAGCCAACAAGAGAAGATAATATCAGAAAAGAAACAAAGAACCATCTAATAAATAGGACCTTGTAGGCCATGGTCCAAGAGATAGAATTTGAATTTTATTTTGTGTAAAAGCCTTAGGTTATTTTGAGCAAAAGAGTGACTAAATACAAATTGAGTTTTGAGATAATCATGCTGCTGTCTGGAAATTAGACCATGAGTGGGCAAGGATTAAAGTTCAATGACCAATAACAAGATTTGATAAAATATTAATAGTCAAAATGAACTAATGTCCAATTGAGAAGTGAGTTATTGTCAGATTTGAGATAAATTTTCAACTATAGCTAACAGGATTTGATAATGGATTAGACATAGTGTATGAGAGGAAAGTCTGCAGTCAAAAGTATTGTCAAGACTTTGGCCCAGAGGCTGAGAAAATTGAGAAAAGAGAGATCCCAGATTTTTGTTTTGTTTGCTTTTTTGTGATGTAAAGGGGGTGGGCAGGGAGAGGGAGAAGACAAAAGGAGGAGGATAGTATCAATAATTTGGTTTTGCTCATGTTTAGTTAGAGATTTCTATTAGTCATCCTGGTGGAGATGTTGAACAAGTAAGTAGCTGTATTATCAAGTTGAGTTTAGAGAACAAACTGGAGTTTTAAACATGGGATGGTTTCAGGTGAGTTTTAGTTGAGAGGAAGCAACAGAAAATCAGGAAGCAGAAACCAAAGTAGGCTGCCTATGGGTCTGGGAGTTGCTTCCTGTTGGCATTTACCCTGGTCTGGGGATTTTTCAGCTAGGGAATTTTTTTTTTAATTGAAAATACTTCCCTCTAAACTACTTAAAATCTTAACTATGTCTCACTATGTTTGCACAGCTAAGTGCTGGCCTAATGACTATGTCAGAGCAGACACTCAGTTCAATTTTAAAAATGTTTGTAATTCATTAAAGTTGCTAAATCAGAGAACACTATGTAGTCGATTGTTGTAGGCATTTAATTTATAATTTTGGCTGAATGAAAGGCTGATTGGCATATAAGGATAATGCATTAATAGTTAAAATGAGTAAGTGTGGTATACAATTTCAATACTGAATGTAAATTAATTGAATTTTTAAATTTTCTGGACAATGCATGCTTTTAACTTACTTTTTTTAAATAAAGAGAGTTCAAAAAGCCATTAATAAAAACAAGTTTCAAGATACCCTGTTTAAGAGTTTAAAAATAATATTTTTACATAAATGATAAATTCAATAAATATTACTTAAGTTTAAAAACAATTCCATCTGAAGAACATTTTAAAAATATTTATTTTTAATTATTATGGGTACATAATATTTGTATACATTTATAGAGTGTATGTGATGTCTCATACTGAATGGGGAAGAACTGAAACCCTTTCCTCTAAGATCTGGAACAAGACAAGGATGCCCACTTTCACCACTGTTATTCAACATAGTGCTGGAAGTTCTAGCTAGAGCAATCAGACAAGAGAAAGAAATAAAGGGGATAAAGGGGGTGGGAAGAACAACATTTTTTTACCCTAATCTTATTCTAAGAACCATATCATTGATTCTGACATATTTAGGCTTTATTTACATTGTTCCTACCATATTAAATAGTTTAATATAAACTATAAGCCACATTGCTTATTAAAATCGGATTAAATAGGGTTTTTGAAAATGTCTTAAAAACTCAATAAGGAAGTAATAAATATGAAGATTAAAACATAATGTCTGTTACAAATGTCATGTTTTTTCTTCTCCAGTAAACTTGTGGAAACCATAGTCTTTACTGGCTTTATTTTAATCATCTTTTAACATATAGTGTATTGAAAATGGTAATACAATAGAGGGATTATCTCAGGGCTTGAACATTATAACAACTAAGAAAATTCCTCTATAAACTTTTACTGTATTATAGACAAGACACAGTTGTGCTCATATTTAAAGACTATAAGGTATCGATTGCCTGCGAAGAGCCAAATATTGAGCAAAACATTTTCTTCTAGTTCTCTGACAATCTCAACATGAACTTGTAGGTGTTGTCAGGTACATAATAGTACACAGAAATAATGACTGGGCTACTTTCATCAGGATATTGGGATTTAAAATATTTATGACCTACAATAAACCCAGAGAAAAAAGCATGAATGTTACACATTTCAGAGAAAAAAAAGTCTTTATAAAAGAAATTTTCCTTTCCCTAACAAACCTATAGCTTATGTTAGACTGAGAGGATTAACACTAATATTTTCTTTGGAGGATTTTTTTTTCTTTTTTATGAGCTGGACTCCCCCACGGTGAGGTGGCAGTTTATATTTTAAAAGATTAAATAGCAGAAAAAAACCTTCATCTCAATCTACTTAATTTCCTAGGATTCCTGGCTAAAATACTAGGCTGTTCTGTAAATGTGCAACCTAAGATCACGGGAGAGTTGGAATCTATTTGTGCAGCCAACTAAGCAAGACAGTGGAAAAATATCAGGACTTAAGCTTAGAAGATTCACACTCAAGTCTTAGCTCCATGGATTTTGTGGGCTTGGGCAAATCTCCCCTCCTTTTTCCAGGTCTCAATTTACTTATTTGTATAAAAGGAGGTTGTTGATTATATTAGAACTTTTTCAGAAGTAAGTAACAGGAATATAAGTCACAATGCATTAGGAAAATATAAAATTTATATGTGCATATAGCTAAAGATTCTAGAGTTATAACTAGCTCTAAGTATGGCTGGATCAAGGAGCTTGAAATTATGTAATCAGGCTCTGTTCCTCTCCATCCTGATGCTCTGCTTTCATTGCCGAGTTTGCTTCATTTGATTTTTGGCTCTAGGCTTTTTTCTTTTCATCTTCTAGAGAGTTTTCTTCTCTAAAAGTTATAATAAAAATATTGGATGGAGTCTTCCTTGATCCAACTTGGGTCATATACTCTGCCTTAAACTAATCACTATTAGTTTATTAATTTATTTACTAATTATTATTTGAGCTCTATTATGTGATAGACTCTGTTCTAGACATCTGTGATATTAATACAATAATGAACAAACTTATCTGCAAACATAAAATGTCACTGCCTTTATACAGCATTCATTCTAATGGAACAGCCAGGCAATATACTACTACATGAATAAAAAGGTAATATTCTGTTATTCTTGTCATATTACAAAGAAAAATAAATCAGTGATGTGAAGAAAGAGTCATGGGGGTTTATTGTATAGAGGGTGATCAGATAAGTCTTTTCTGATACAGAAAATTCTTCCAGGAGCAAAATAATGCTAGGAGAAAAGCAATAAGTTTAAGACAATTGTTTCTTGTGTCTCAGGTGCAGCAAGGAGACCAGAGTGGCCTAAGCAGAATGGTCTAGGAGGACACTGCTAAGGCATAAGGATGGGAAAGTAGTTAGTGCCAGATTTTATTTTAAGTGAGTTGGAAATCCTGGAGGATTGTGAATGGTAGAGCGACAAGAGAATTATCTAATTTATGTCTTCAAGGGATCACTCTTGCTGCTACATGGAGAATAGACTGTGGGACACAAGATTGGAAATAGAGGAATTAGTTAGGAGGTTATTGCACTGTTCTAAGTGGGAGATGATTGTGGCTTAGACTACAGGGGCAGGTGCAGAAAAATGGTCAAACTTAGAATGAATTTTGAAGGTATTGTTGACAGCATGTGCTGATGGATTAAATATTGTCCTTCAAGAGGAAGACCACAGGTTATAAGACAAGAAGAATTCATCAGACACATCAATATTCTTAGGGATGAAATGAAGATGCAAAGTTGAATATTCATGGCTAAGGCATTCTTGACTATTTTCCTCTATAATCTATAATCATATTAATAAAGATAATAGAAAGACTTGGTTAGAGAGGGTGTGTGAAATCCTTGTCTTCACCTATTTGAAGGGCTGTTGTGATAGAAGGAAGGCCTGCTATGTGTGACTCCAGAAGGAAGGATGAGAGCTGATCAGTCAAAGCTGTAAGAAGATTGATCTTGACTTAGGCAAGAGAAGACTTTTTAAGAGATAGAGCTGATAATAAGATAATAGGAAGGCCCACCTCATCAGGCAGTGATTGTCATCTTTTATTTGTTGGAGGTGTTCCAGGAGACTCTTGTCTTGATGAACAAATACCAGGAATGCTTGATTCCTGCTCTTGGAGAGTGGTTAGATTCAGAGTTCTTAGACCTTCTTCTAGTTAGAGTTTCTATAATTTCATTAAATTCTCAGTGTCTAGGTCTCAGGGGTCCTCAAACTTTTTAAACAAGGGGCCAGTTCACTGTCCCTCAGACCGTTGGAGGGCTGGACTATAGTTTTAAAAAAAACTATGAACAAATTCCTATGCTCATTGCACATCTTATTTTGAAGTAAAAAAACAAAAGGGCAAAAATGCCCGCTTGTGGCTCGCGGGCCGTAGTTTGAAGACACCTGGAGGTATTTAACAGAGTCTGGCCTGAGATAATCACTTTAATTGCTCTTTTTTTATTTGAAAAGAACCTCAGCCTACAAAAAAGCAAGGCAATTCTTGAAGCCCTGTAAAAAAGTTTTGATGCTCAGGTGCCATAATGAACTGTCATTAAAATTGCTTGGAGAAAATAGTATCTAAAAAGCAATACTAAGAAGACACTAGTGATTTTTATGGGGAGATTGTGCTGTATTTTATAATCTAGCCTATCATTATGCCTTTTAATATTCTGTCCTATTTTTCAACATGTATTCATCTAACACTTAACAAATTGCCAGGAGACTCATTTCTTTTATTGTTTGACTATCATCTTTCCAAGTAAAGAGCCTCTTTATATTTGAATCATTTGATTAATGAACTCTATTTTTTTCATAATTGAAGCCCATGTAATGGACAGAAAGAGAGGGATTGCGTATATCATATCTTCCCACTAATTCTTGGAGAAAGTTATTTTAATCTTTGTAGATAGCAAAGCACTTATCCAAATTCCTTAAGCTGAAATTTGAATCCTTGCTTTTGCCTCATCTCTGTTACGCTTTCTCTTTCACCTTTGTCTCAAGAATGCTGAGTCACTTACTATAACTTACATGTTTCATTCACTGCACTTTTGAACCCCTACACCTCTGCAGACCCTGCTTTCTACTGCGAAGACCTTTCTCTCTTTTGTCCTGATAGATTCTTGAAGATCCTTCAATGCTTCCTTTCTATCAGCCTTCGCAGATGCTCTTAGGCTATCAATTTCTCCACATCTCTGCTCCCTTAGCAACTAATACCAATAATTTCACCTCCATGCTAAACACCATTGCAATATGCTCATGCATTAGTTTCTCAAGGGTATATATTTCAAGTTAACACTGCTGGATCACAACAAAAGGGCATTTTTCAATTTTACTAGGTATTTTGAAGTTGGCTCTTTATAGTGGTTTATCAATTTACAATTTTAAATGAGATTTAGAATACATTTCTTCACATCCTAGCCAATCCTTGGTATTTTTAGCTTTTAAGATTTTTACCAATCTGAAGAAAGTGAAATTAATTATTTTGGGTTTTCCTTGATTATTAGCGGTCATTCAAAGTTATTCTCACATACGCGCTTTGTATCCTATTTGATTTATGTTTGTATCTTTCTCAGAATTTCTGTTATTGAGGCCCCTTTGTTTGGTCTTTTGAGCTATGCACTGGATGGCCTCTAGGGGGCATCTTTCACATAGACCACAGTGAGAATGATGCCACTCTGGGTTTTTGCAAGAAGGTGGCCTTGGGGTTATGTTTTACTCATCTCTCTATACCAGTTCTGTTTGGATGAGGATTTGACACATAGTAAGCACTAAATAAATGTTGCATTAAAAAGCAAGTTTCATTGACAACATTTCAGTAAAATTGCTTTGCTTCTGACATTTCATGAAAGAGTAAAATAGTAAAGTGGCTGCATCTAGACATTATTTTTATGGTATCTCCTTTTTCTGTTTTATCATTTTTTTAAAAAAAAAATCACATCATCAGAAAATGTGTTTAATTCTGTAACACAGGGCTCTCAATGCTGAGTTCATATATTATTCTGAAGGACATTCATGAAGCAGGATGACATCTGCAATTGGGGAAAGGACTCTACCTCACCAACAGAATGCTTGAAAATGTCAGGATAAAGACATTCATTTTACTAAAAAAATATATCCGAGAATCATAACTCCTTACATTTGTGCAGCATATTTTGGTTTAAAAAGGACATTCACATATGTCATTTGACTTCCACCAAACCACTGGGAGTTAAGATGGACACATATTATTACTGAGACTGAGAGATATTAAGTTGGCCAAGGTCACATAGCTAATGAGGCAGGCAAAAGCTGACTGTGATGGGCAGCAACATGCCATCTATGAAACTAAATGTCCCACTTCACTTGCTGCTTAACATGACCATGGGAAACCATTCTATCCAATGAGACATAAAAACAGAAATCTGCTGATAATTTCTTTGTTTTATTTTTTTTATTTTTTTTTCTATCATTTTTTTTTTGCATTTATTTCATCATATAATGGGGGTACAGATATTGTTAGGGTTACATAAATTGCC
>VBSM01000272.1:42823131-42915677 GCA_008086735.1 Cheirogaleus medius
GACGCTCTATCTGGCGGTGTTTCTCGTCCGCCATCTTGCTCCGCCCCCCAATTTCTTTGTTTTAAAACATTTCTTTATTACCTTTTCTATACACTATTTGATACAAACAGAATATATATGTAACATGTAAATATTTTTAGAAACAGAGTTCTTCATTTTAATGTAGTTATATACATCTATGTTTTAAATGATTTGTTTTTATGTCTTATTTGATAAGAAAAAATCTCTAATTTGTGGTAAGGAATTTATTCTCCTATATTTTCTTCTGAAAGTTTTTAAGCTTTATTTTTCATATTTAATTCCTTAACCCATATGGAATTAATTTTTGCATGTGGTATGAGTTAGAGAGTATTTTTTCCCCATGTAAATACTCTTTGCCTCACAGTATATATTGAAGCATTCCTCATTTCCCCATTGATCTGCAATACTATCATGTCTTATATCACAGTCTCATGTATGCTTGGGTTACAGTTTCATATACACTTGCATATTTATTTTGTTTATTATCTTCATTCCCTATCTGAGAGGTAACTTGCTGGAAGGAAGGGATTTTTTTCTACTTTATTCATGGCTGCTGGGTTGAACAACTCCAGGGGAACCCGTTCCACTGTGGCAGAAAATACCTGACAAATGTTAGATTATTACAATTATTACCTGAATGAATATTTATGAAGTCTGTGTGGTAAAAGTGCATCATCATATACTTGAATGGAAAATAAAGCAGAAATCAAAATTATTTTCATAACATGATGGTATGTGAAATATAAAAAAATAAGAATAAACCCCAAAGCCTATCTTTAGAAAAGAAAAGAAAAGAAAAAAAAACAGAGAAGATCATATCAAATTACCCAAAAGCTTTGCTATTGGGTCACATGACTATTATAGTCCTTAAAATAACTATTTCTACTTTTCTATGTTTTCCTACTTTCTCCATTACATCTTGATTTTATTATCAGGAAAAATAAATATTGTGGTAAAAAATAAAGAAAATCTCTTCCCTTGCTGTATTGGAGCTCACACATCTTTCTTACATTTCACTCTCCTCTTCCAGGAAATACTCTCTGCTATTCCTTTCCCGTGACCTAGACGTCTGCTTCACCGAGACCACTTACAGTAGACTGTTAGAATTTTTACAGGAGTCAAGTAGCAGCAACAGACAGTTGGAAAAACATAGCATTATTGGAAATAGGATTAGAGAAGTAAATAAAAGCCCCTTTAGGATGACAATGTGCTCTAGTCCAGGTCACCTCAGTTAAAAAATATTAGTCTGGCTGGGTGCAGTGGCTCACATCTGTAATCCTAGCACTCTGGGAGGCCGAGGAGGGAGGATTGCTTGAGCTGAGGAGTTCAAGATCAGCCTAAGCAACAGCGAGAGACCCATCTCTACTAAAAATATAAAAATTAACCAGGCATTGTGGTGTGTGCCTGTAGTCTCAGTTACTCAGGAGGCTGAGGCAGGAGGATGGCTTGAGTCCAGGAGTTTGAAGTTGCTGTGAGCTAGGCTGATGCCATGGCACTCTAACCCAGGCAACATAGCAAGACTCTGTCTCAATAAAAAAAAAAAAATAAAAGAAACAAAGAAATATTAGTCTAGTTTTCAAACTTTAGCTTCCCTTAATTGATATGTTGGGGTGGCGGTGTGTGCGTTTACTTTTTCTTTTTCTATTTTGCGGGGGTTAGAAACAAAGCAATAAATTAAAAAAATATATAAAATCAGTGAACTAAAATCACCGAATTGCTATTCATTTAAAAATAAATGAAACAAGGTTAAGGTTTAGCTAAGGAGTCTCTTGAAAATTCCACATAAAAAACAAAAATAACTCAGGCTCCCCTTTCTATACAATCAGTTATCCTCTTGGGCTCATTTTGTTTGTTAAACAGAAGGTTGTTCTTTAAACAGTATTTGCTTTGTGTTATGACTATTCTTGGAAGTAAATTAAAAATAATAGAGAATAAGAAGAAATGGGGTCATTTGCCAAAGAGATGTGACAAAAGCTTCTGAAGACCACCTCCCTTTAACTCCTCCCCTTCCCTATCAAACACAAACAAAGAAAAATCCCAAACCCCAAACCAGAAAATAAAACAGTAACATTAGAGAAAGGGTGAGTGTAATCTACTAAGTGCCTGGATGTGTGTTTACTCAGAAAACGTTTGGGGCAGGCTTGGTCCTGAGAGATGACACAGCCTAGTAGTTTGTAATCCAGGCTGTAGGTGGAAATCCTTCGGGGAGCTCACACTACTCTTCTTCTGATTCCCTTGATTTGTGGTGGGGCGCTATTATTAGGAAATTGTAAAAGCTCCCAGGTGATTCTAACATGTTGTTATAAGTAAGAGCCACTGCATGGGTCTTCTTTTACAAATGAAGAAACAGTGGGTGGGAATTTCCACAGTACACGTGGCTCATCAGTGTCAGAACCAGTGCTAGATTTCAAGTTTACTTCTTTTTCCACTTAACATTCATTACACTGCTCAGGCCCAGGACAGGGTCTTATTCATTTCATAGCTCCTTTAGCCTGTCTACATTTAATGAGGCTGGGCCTATGGTAGGTATTCAGTAAATATTAATTTAATGAATTCATATCTAGTTTCCAGTTGTATCAAATTATCAGATTTGATAATACTTTGTATTATCAAAGTATTTTAGTGTTATGTATTTGTCAATACTGGCCATGTTGGGAAAACCTGCCAAGGGAACCAAGTACGCAAAATGCCATAAGGTTTGCACAGGTTCAGCACTGAGTGTCTCTTATTACCTGTTTTTAGGACTCAACAAACTGTCCCCACATAACCCTAGAATCTGCAATGACTTCTTTAAGACTTCCCATGGTACCAGCTAAGTGAAGAGATTTTAGGGCAGGCCGAGGGTAAATGGGTAGTGTGGGATGGGGTAGGAAGGGAATGCAGAAACCTACACTTGAGCCACATGCAAAAAGAAGGAAAAATCTACAACCAAATCATACGAGGATCAATGGCAGGCTAAAAAATGTGGGAATAAGGGGACAGAGTAGCATTTTCCTTTGATCTGGGCATATATAGAAAGTACTGAATGAGGGAATGAAAAATGACTTGGTTTGCAGGACAATAGCACATTCAGATAAGGATGAGCTCACACAGAGGTGGTGTCTACTTGATATGATTTAAAATCCAGTTTTTCCTTCAGTTCTTGTCAGAAGGAGCTAGGAATTTTATTTTCTCTCAAACTTCATGGACCTGGGCCTTATCCCCAGAGATTTAATATCTGTAGAAACAGAGTGGAGATTCTGATGAACCTGCTTAATTTAAGGAGAATTCAAATTGAACTAACTGGCAGTCGTCTGGGACTCTCATTCATCGTGTAAATGCCCAAGACTCCACCTGAGAACTGTAATCCTTTGCTTACAAGCCTACTCTCACTGAGATGAAAATTGCCCAACGAGAGGTCACACTTAAGGTTTTATCAGTTATTAATACTTTAAGATAGTGAGTGAATGAGTTTCATCTCTTGCTTCCCTAAGAGGCAGTTTGGATAACCACCATTACAGAAACAGTAATGGATTCTGGTCTATTGTCTTTCACTCTTCCACCTCTGCAAGGAGCGCAGCCACTCAAGCTTGCCCAGTGCTTTACAGTTGACAAAATACCTCTGTATCTTCTCACTTAGTCATTCACTGCTGTATGTTCTCTTTTTATGGATGAGAAAAATTATGAAGTAATGTCTCCTAGCATGCTCTTATAACACAGCCTTGATGAAGAGCTCAATTTGAGGGAAAAAAGACATTCTAGTGGGTGGAGCCACATAAATATTCGATAGATGGCTCAGAGGCACCATAGCTATTTCCCAGGAACTCAGTGAGTCAGATCCTATCCCAAGCCACCTCCCTCTTCCATGCATGGCAATCTTGATAGAAACGATTAGGAAATAAGCCAAGAATCTGTTTTTATTAAAAAAAAAACAATTTATTGAAAAAGAATAATGCTTTATACAAATCCCATTATAAAACCCCAAAATATCTATTGGTCTGTTTGCAGGCATGGTAACGGAGTACAAAAATAGCAAAATTGGGTAAATTCTGTTGTAACTATTCTGCTGGTGATTTTTACCATAGGTTTTTTTTTTTCTTTTTTGCAGAGTTTAGCGACTGGTATCCATATGCATTTACATTCACACATCATTAGGATCTATGGATGTGGCAAAGTTTCCTTAAATTATAACTTTTAGAAGCATAGACTCTCATGTTTGGAAGACAAAATAAAATTTTTCTAAATCCAAATCCTCATAAGACACAGTCCTCTGGCTAGCTTTCCCCATGTGGTTCCCTAGGAAGTTCCATTCCCAAACTAATACCCTAGCAGTGTCAGCTGCCAGCTAATAGCAACAGCTCTGAAGGCATCACTTAACAGATAGCACCTTACAGATATTTCCACGTTATTATAATTCAAAAAAATATCCAAAACTGCTGGCTTTACCAACATTTAGGCTTTTATTTTTCCTCATTATATCTGCCACAAAAGTGTCAGGCCATACTCACTGAAGAGTCTTAAACTTCCCTAGAACCCTTTTCATTTAGTGAGCTGAATTTTGCTTCACTCTCATCACTTGTGAATCTGGTTAAGGCAAGAAACCCATTTTTTAATATTCTCTCTTTTCAGAGATTTGAAAAGTAACTTCCAAAGCTATGCACTTGAATTTCTTAATTTTTTTTCTTGTACAGCACTTTTAACCTTACAAAACCACATTTACATGTATCCTTTCTCGCTAAATTCTCATAACATCCTGTGAAGTAGGCAGATCAGGAATTATAATCCACCCCTTACAGATGAAGCAATAAATCTAGGGCAGCCAAATGCCTTGCCCAAACTCAGACAGTAATTGATAGCACCAAGATTCAAATCCAGACACCAATGCCAACACCCTTTCCATTACATCATCTTGTACAAGTGAAGTAGTATTTTGTACGGACTGGAAAAGTAACAGCAGTTGTTAAAATGGAACAAGCACCAACAACATGCTAGGCACAGCTTAATGAAAGGAAATACACCAGTGGAGAAAGGAAGGTACTGAACCACATTAACCTATTTGTGTAGGTTTTGTTCAGTGACTTCTAAACAGCCAATCGAGCAAATAAAAACACTACTTAGACATATTTTATGTTCAAAGAATGAGAGTGACATCAACTAATTAACACTCACACTACCTCTACCAACTGGTTAAGTATCATTATCTCAATTTGACAGCTGGGAAAATAGGGAGAAAGATTAAATGACTCGCTTACAGCTACAGAGAGAATATTTGTTACCACATTATCACTCCAGAAAGTCTAGCACTTTGTTCAGACAAACAGACCACACCTCTTCAGGAAGAGGTAAACTACATGATAATTACAATGGGAAAACAATATAGTTGAAGAGGGAAGAATAAAAGGTAGTTTGGGGGATATGCAACTATAAATAAGTAGCTTAAAAATTCAATCAATAAAATTGTGTTACAACATGTGGGTGAGCAGCACAGAACTACTCAATTAGACAAATATTTTGAAAGCAAACAAGAGTGCTATAGGTCAGAGTACAGGGATTGTGTGGGAAGGTCAATAGGAATATATCATTTCATTCATGCAGAAAGATTTGCTTCCAAAGCTCTGATTTGTAAGAGATTCTTATTGGTCTTAGAAATTAAAATGTAGGCTATGAAATGTGTTAGATTCAGGAGTTAGAAACCAACCAAGTAAAAAACAAATATGGGCTTAATGAAGAAGCAAGCGCTATAAGATTATGGTAAAAAATAAAATATGTATATGGAAAGGGCACATGTGAAGAATTCAAAGAATTCACACTTGTCAAAGTAGGTTTGGTCTTATGGTAAAGACACCAAAAGCTGATGAAGGAGGGTAAATGATATTTGACTTACTACATATGTATATTTAGAGAAAGAGGAAAATATACCAATAAACTCATTTAATCAATATAGAATTAAATATTTTTTGTATTTTAGACATATTTTAAGTATGTTGGTATCAACATAATGAGAAGAGTTCTTTACTGTCTAATTTTTTTATAGAAAAACATGTATATATATATACATATCTATATATATTTAAAGAGCAAATCCTCCCCCCATTTGAGTATGGGGGAAGCAGTAATACAAATGGACAAGCCTTTCCTCTTGTATTGAGGAAAGAAGATAAAATAAGACTAGGTCACGTCTAGCAATAGGTCTTTTTTTTGTAATACCACAGCTGAGATTACAATAGTCAAAACTCTAAGATCCTAATGTCAGTGATAGTATTTTAGTGTCCATTTTCTGTTTGTTTCAACATGAGTGTCTCCTTTTGCCTCTGTGTCACACGTAGTCTTTCCCACTGGAAGGCGTAGGTTTTGGATAGGGCCGTGGTGTTGGGTAAGAGGTTGTTTTTCGAGGACAGGAGCAGCAAAGTAGGGCACCTCCCAGAAGGCAGAGAGAAGCAGCAGCCCAGCCTGTGAAGAGAGCCTGACCAAATTCATACCTAAGAAGAAAAGAAAATGCATTTGTTAAACAATGAATTATTGGCAACTTTTCTAATATAATTAAGGAAGAAAAGAAATACTCATTTTATATATATATATATATATATTATTGAAAATAATCTACCATGATCCCTTGGGGAAGTACTTTAAGATCTGCACACATATACTCAGAATATTTATATTGCAGTTGTTGACAATTTGTAATAGTGGATCAGGAAATAGGAGATGCAATACCAGGTTAATTACACAAATATTTCCAAAGACTTTTTCATGTGTAAGACACTTGTAAAGCATGCTTATATGTTTTAAAAATGGGGTTTAGATCATGACTCCTAGGCTAAACCTTAACAAGTCATGCTATCACCAAGAAGAAATCCTATTCTATAAAGAAACTGACAGAGTGTGATAGAGACTATTAGAGTTTTTAACAGTTGACCCCAGGCATCTACATAAACTGAAATCCAGATTTTATGGTTTTGTAAAAAGGATTAAGATAATCCCAGTGGATGTATTAAACCACACACTTGGGGTGAGATATCTGTGAGTGACTGCAGACAATAAGGATAGAGAAGGGTTGGATCTAGAAGCTGAAAGGCCTGAGTTTGAATCCTGTTATACATTCTCAACTGCTGCAATTCTGAGATAGCAACCTTTCAACCTTAGTTTCTCCTCCTCTCAAAGCAGGATAATCCCACTTGCCTCACTGGACTCATTTCAGGATCATGTGCACTAATGTAAATAACAAGTGCATAATGCCTAGCAATTTATAAAGTGCTTTCATGTGCATAATTGATATTATCACTTTGGCAAAATTTTGGCCTATTGACCTCAAGCAGTTTCTCTCCCTACACTGTAAATCTTATGGGATGGACTCCAACATAATCATTGCAGTATGTGTTCTCCTATATGTGGATGATTATATAAAAAGAAGCACAACTTATCTCTCCAGACATGGAGATTTTTCATCCATTCATCCTAGCACTTAACAAACAATAATTACATATTAACATCCTGACTCTGAATGTAGTTATTAGGCTTTAAAGATGTGAAGACAGCAAGATGAAGAACCTTGTCCCTGATCAAAGAGTGTTGTTAAATGAGAGCCAAGCATCTGCTCTTTAACTTGCCCAACTCAAAATATTAAGAAAGATGACTTTTGTAAAGTCAATTTTATAGTTGTGATGGAACATAAAATTTCAAGGTGGCAGAGCTCAATATACTTAAAAAAATCATAGCTTTATATGTAAGACTGGGAATAAAATATTATTTGTTAACCTCTTCAGTAGTACTATTTTTTTCAATCAACCATAAACTGTGCATAGTTTACAAATAATCATAGTTTAGGAGTTATAAACATCAGAATATACTTCAGAAAGGAAATTTCAAATATATTAATGTCTTCATTAATACTTGAAAAAAAGAAAACAACAGAAAAAATTCCAGCAAACAGAAAGTATAGAGCTTGAAACTTTTCTACTTTGAAGTACATTTTGTCATCAATACAGCCTGTTAAAGCAATTATCAAACTCATCTTAACATGAGTCACAGGTCATTTAAATTGTTTGCAAGTTTGACAGAAAATTCCATAAAATTTTTCAAAACAAATCTGGGAAACTATGGCACTAACAGAACTTTGCAGGACATAAAAAAGGGTATGTTTCTCAGAGAATAAACTATTTTACGCATGAATAGCATTACCTGGCATTGACTGGGGTCATGGGGTCATAGAATTCTTGAACAATTCTATTGCCATACCATGCTGTGGCAACTAGAACAGCCAGACCTGCAGAAATTCCAAACAAAAGACTGTTAATCACGATGGAACACTAAGCATAAATGTACAGCCCATTAAACCTAAACATATTTTATAAGAATTAAATCTCTTTAATAGTGCTGACATTTTTACTTTAGTATTAGGGAGATTAGAAGTTCAGATAATTTATTCCAAGTATTCTGTTAAGACATACAAAAATATTAGGTTGGAGTTAGGCATAATTTATACTCTTCATGACATCTTATTCACCTAGAGTTCAGAGTACAAATAATGTTATTTGTAAACAAATCAGCAGTTTTATGTTGTACAAGATTTCCTTCAAAGACACATTAGTGTATTAAATTACTTTTCATGAAACCATTGCCATTATTAGTTCAAACAGAGTTGCTTGCAAAAGGGAAGGTGAAAATCTTTCTATGTTCTTCTTAATCAAATTCACATTTTACATTTCTGCAGGGTCAAAAGGGAAACAAGGAGCTAGATAACAGAGAGAAGAGGGCGTATCTCAGAATGGACCAGAACATTCATGTTTCTACTGCCACACTGGCCAAGGCAATACTTGGCATAGGTATCAATTGCCCTGAGATTTGCTGAGGGTGCCACATCGGATCCATTTATGCATCCCAATCTCAATTTCTCATAGCACATTATATATAGTAACACCAAAGAAACCACTTAGTCAAAATCATTCATTCCATCATTTATAAAAAAGTATAAAATACCTCGATTTTTCTTATCCAAAGAAACTAAATAACTTCTTTTTATATAATAGTAATTCTAAAAATTAATAAATATAGATAAAATATTTCTATCCTGCTCCCTTTCCTCTCCAAAATGTGGTCCAATCTAATTTTCTCGAATGCTTGACAGAAAACACTATTGTTTTTGCCTGTTCTAATAGACCATGTGAATGCTCTTGAACTGGTGACCCTTATTCCCAGTAATCCCTGAAATCGAAATGAGAGTGATGCAGTCACCTACGGGAGTTACAAGAAGGCAAGCAAAGAAAGGATGCAATGCAATAAGTTTATATACAGCCTTTGATGTAAGACTAAATTATTGGGAATAAGAGTCCATCATGCCTTTTCAGACAGTTGTTAATTTGTGTTTGGATAAACTAAACAATTGGTCATTTTAAACTAACCACATCTTTGGCAAAGCCACAGACACTCTTCCTCCATTATTGATTAAACTCATGTGTTATGCTGGAGCAAAAGCCCCTACAGGTCCTTCTGTCAAAAAGAAAATAAGAAAAGAAAGTCTATTCTAGTTTTTCCTAGTAACAGATTTATATCACTGATGTCACTTCTAAAAGCAATAAACTACTTTATATATATATATATACTATATATATTATGCATAATAGTCTACTGTTATATCTATATACTATATACTATCTCTCTCTCTATATATATATATACACTATATCTCTATATACTACACTATCTATATAGATATAGCTAATCCATTATAGATTGGAGAGTAAACAGTAGTCAAGTGCTGATTGATAAGGTTAGATGATGTGTCCTTTAAGAAAAATGAGAGCCAGAAGACATGGATAGCACCATTTCAAAGCTTTATAGTTAGGCTTATTTTACATTTTATATATAAATAACATCTAAAATTTCATATACATATACATACACACTCATATGTCTTTAGCAGTATATATCTATATGTATCTATATATACTATAAACTATTTTATATATAGATAGTATATAGTATATATAGCTATATAGATATGTGTAATATATACTACATATCTATATATAGAAAATTATATATAGATATGTAGTATATAATGTAGATATGTAGTATATATTAGCATATACATATATATTATTTATATATGATAGTGTTTGTGTGTATAGATCTTTAAATGTATATACTATATCTGCATGTATTTAGCTATCTATACCTATATATACTATATACTATTTCATACGTATATAGTATATATAGCTATGTAGAGAGATATGTAGTATATATTTAAAATAAGCCTTACTATAAGATTTCAAATGTTGCTGTCCATGTCTTCTGGCTCTCATTTTCTCAAAGGAAACAACATCCAACCTATCAACCAGCACTTAAATAATGCAACAAATACATATTTATTTTCTGTGGGAAATATAATCTCATTATTTTATCAAGTTTTAAAAAAGCATTTCTATATGGTTTTTATTCCTAACTCATTTAAGCTAACATCCTACCATTCCAACATTCCACCTCTATTCCAATTGGCCTTTCTCTTCATTGATCTATGGGTACATCCCATTTATTCTAGAATTAGATCTGCTTATCTTTTAATAAAATACTGTCCTCATTTTTCTCTAATAAGCCCAATACCATCCATCCCTCACAGGCCTGTAGTAGTCATATGTTCTTTATGTTTTCTCTGACTACTCCCCATCTTCTCCGCATAATATCTGTGGAGACACCATAGAAATTTTCTCAATTACATAGAACTATTCCTTAGTGTTTGCCTCGTGGCAAACATCTCTCTTCACCTGAAGAGAGTGAATAAACCTGTTGGCACCTGAAACCTCAAGAAATAGACCTGTCAGATGTGAGCATAGATCTCATATTTTCATTTCATTCCTGCATGAGAACATGAAAGTAAACTGGACTTCAGGTCCATGTCTACAGATTTTAAAGAGATTGAAATCAAGTGCAATTAATCCAACATAATCTAAGGAAAAACTGAAAACTAGATCTCAAATCATACCAGGAACAGGTTAGTAAGGTGATGAGGGGTAAGGCTTCTTTACCTGAAATAAGGAATATCACGCCCCCAATGACAGCCATCCGCATCTTCTGTACCTCATCATCTTCCATGCACTTCATACACTTCATGCCAATGGTGGCCACAAAAATCGCTATCAGTCCCAGCAGGATTCCAATCACCATCAAGGCACGGGTTGCTTGCAAAGTACCTGGCAGAAAACATTTTAGAATATGTAAAAATATGCCTACACCAACAAAAGAAGAATGGAAGAAGACCTCAGTCCTAGTGATGTTTCTGTCGGTAACCCAACACAGGATCTTCTCCAGGAACACAAACACTGAGCTGGATGATAAAAAAGAGGTCTCCCAGCTTTAACTTTTTATGTTTTCAACATTACATTCAAAACCAACTGGAAAAATAATTAATGATCTAATTGAATAGGTTTAGTTGAACTAAACATATTTACATAAATACATATTTAATCCTTACTAATGGAGAATTTTAATTCTGAAATAACAATCATATACATTATCCTCAATGTTAACCATTTGTAATTAAAATGGTTTACAATATATCCTTGCTATTAGTCACCAGCTTTACACACCAATCATCAAGTTTCAGAAAAACTGCATGAATTTGGAAGATTAAACAATGAATTTTTCTTAGATTGTTATGGCTGGATAAGCAATATTTGTCTCTCCAATGACATGGCCAGGTGTAGAGGGTGGGAAAGGATATGAAGAGCATTTCCTTAAAACAAAATAACCTTTGAGATATTACCTTGGGGCACAGTAGTAGATTCATATCGAATGAGATCAGCAGTTTTTAAAACTGTTTAAAATGTCATGTGGTAAAATAGTAAACACAATAATTTAATGTAGCATGTCTCAGGATTCCATTAATTTTCTAATTTTCTGTTATTGTCTTTGGTGTATTAAGTCATGATCAAAGAGGCAGTCTCTCTTAGGTTTGAGAAATTATGTCAATGTGTTTCTTAAAGAGTAAAAGCTTGATATCTTCATTGTGGCATAAAAGCACAGACTTTAAAAATGAGATGAAATTATGCTGGTTAGAAGATTTTGTTTAAATTCTAAATTTATTTCCTCCTTCAATTAAAGATCACTATCTCATTGACAGCGTTAATATGTAACAAATATTTTTACATAAATAAGTATTATTTACCTTGTAGTAAACGATGCTATCTTGGGTAAGCTATTTAGTATTCTTTGTTACCATGTTTGTGTTGTGTAAAATGTCAATTATGATCTCTCTCTCCAGGGGTCTGGAACAATTGACTCCTGGAAGTTCTTGAAAAGTGGCTGAGATATGGAAAGATTTTGTATCTCAATATCTAATTTAGACCTAGATTCAGTCTTAACATCTTCAAGGTTGATAACTTCATCATAATTAAAGCTAAATATTTCTAAAATTTCATTAAATTTTAATTTACTGATATTTCCAACTTTGCCATAACCAGATAATCTACAACAAAATTACAGTAATCTCGTTCTAAGAGGCGCCAAAGATATTTTTTACAGTATTGAAGAGATATCTTGGAAGCCAAGATAATTTTCTACTGGATTTCATTTAAACCAAAAAAAGAAAAAAAAGAGAGAGAACTACTTTCTACTCCCCTCACAAGTCACCCCCTAATAAGTGTGTGTGGGCACACATGCACACTCATCTACACACTTATCTTAGGATTCCAAGGTGGTAAAAGAACTGCCAGATCAAAGCATGTTCCATGGACCACAGGTTTACCAGGAACTGAAACTGCTTATAAGATTATTACAAAACGTTTTCCTTGGAATCACAAACCATACTCCCGTATGAAGAGGAAAGTACCAATAACTCTATGGTTAAGGCGTGTCCTTCTTTCTGATTTATCAGCAGTTTTTGCAGAGACAATCATTACTTAAAAGGAAAAAAAGAAATAAAACAACTAATCTCTTATATATAACATGGATTTCTGATTTGGTCCTAAGATTACACTCAGAAGGAAAACATTTCAGGCAGAGAAACGCTAAAAATGGAGATACTAAAAATACCAAAGATGATCCATGTGCCTAGAGGATAGAGTGACCACATATCCCAGTTTGCCAAGAACTCTCCTAGTTTTAAAACTAAAAGTCTTACATCATTAGAAAGCTCTCAATCTTGGGCAAACTGGGAGAACTCGTCACCCTATTGGAGGATGACAGGATGTAGAAAGTAAAATGGGGTTTAGCAAGGTGGGCAGAAGGCCTATGTCATGCAGAGCTTTGCAAGTTAGGGCTAAGGGCTTGGAGCTCATTCTAAGTGTAATCAGAAGTCATGGGAGGGTCTTAAGAAAGGAGTGACGTGATTTTTACCCTCAATATAGAGATCACACAATTAGTAAACATTCTTTCTATGACAGCCCTTCAAATATGTATAGCCTTTTACACCTCAAAGCCACCTCTGCTTTAATTTCTCATACATACTGTTTTCCAAGCCTTTATTAATCACTTCTGGTGCTTTCTCTGATCTCTCTCCAAGTTTTCCACTTTGTTAAAGTTCTAGGGCCCCAAACAGGACTTTGCTTATATAATAATCACACTGCTGTGTTCTTCAGGTAAAACAGCAAGCAACTAGCCCAGCAGGTCTGAGTACTTGGATTACAGGTTATAGACTTCATGAGGAGTCTACGGGGCATCAATCTCATGAATCAGGCTTGTATAAAACCACTGATCTCCCAGGCAAGGAACACACATATGTAAACTACTCCAGGGCTCCATCTGCACCCACCTGGAATGATGTGATACATTTTTAATCTCTAAGTTTCCCCCCTTGAAGTTCTCAAAGAAAACACATTTGATTTATGTCAAATCTATTTTTAGTACTTCTTTTATAAATTGTCTAAGGAGGAGGCGATAGATATTCTATTCTATGTTTGCTAATAACCCTACTATGTTTCATTTCTCTATAGCATAATGTACTGTTTGTATAATACAAAAAAAATGGAGAAAGTGGAAAAATAATATTTAGGAATTAATATATATCACAAACAGGGGATCATGTTTCATTAAAAAATGTTTTACAAAGCAATATTTTTCATTTTTATCCTGGCAACCACTGACTTACGAAATTCTTTGTATTTTACAATATTAGATTGGCATTATATGCAAAATCTCACCTTGCTTCATTGGAGACATTTGTATGAATTATTTAGTGATGTGTTGGGAAAAATGTAAAAATAATACACACATGCAAACATAAAAAAGGCTGAGAATTAAAACAGTATGAGAACTCACTAGCCGGGCATATATAACGATAGATTAGAAGTCAAAGTAAGCAACTATTGTGTTACAAGTTATGAGTGTTTTATGTGCAGATCAAATCTAAATTGTACAGTTTTAGCTGGAACCAGATGAATCCCTTTAAATTAAGGTCTTTTAAGTCATTCTAAAATATGTAATTGTGAACTCCTGTATGATTTGAGCCAGATATTTATTTCTATTCCCATCCTATTATCAGTCCCTGTAAGTCATATGGATTATTCAATCTGTGTTCAATAAATTTTAATTATAATATGTCTTTATCCTTTAAAAATCATACTAATATGATAAATAAAAATACTTTTTTGTGTTTAGCTTAATCTTTCAAATACTGAAAAAATCTCCCTAGAGAGCCTAGGGATGCTAAAATCTTGCCATATAAAGCCAGACTTTAGATCACTAAAAGCTAGACACTCATGCAGAGAATAAAAATTTATACTTTTTGCTTACCTTGATCTTTTTTTAAAATTATGCTTCTAATGAGCTTCCTAAAGTTTATTTTTTCCCCCTAATGGAATTATGAGCAGTATGGCAGAAAAGTAGAAAGAGATTTTTGAAATTTATAAAATAATATTTTGGACCAGAGAAATGTAATATAGGCTTGCACTATTAACTTTGAGCTGATCTGACTGGATCAAATCTAGGAGCGTATGTATTTCATCTCTGGCCCCTTAAATTTGAAAATATCTCTACAATATTAGGATTACTGGCTAAAGTTGTCTATGGAAAATCAGGTTAGTAAACATTCAAAAAGTTACATTATTGTTTCTCATCATTATTCAGCAGTAAATGGAGAAGACAGTCTTTTAATTATACTTAGCTAGACTGATAATCTTGAGATTAAAGACCCCCTAAGGAGTTCTCACCACTTTCAAACTGAAAGTATAATTTTAAAAAACACTTACAAAGACCTCTACTTCTAAGATAAGAAATGAGTTAGAAGTTACTGATCTACTATAGTTAGGTTAATCAACAAAAGTATAGAAAGACAAGCATAGACAAGTATGTGGAATTTTTTTCCTAAAGCTTTAAGTCTTGCAACACAAGCAGCACAATCTATTGTAAATATCTGACACAGTTTATGTTATTTACTTGCCATATTATCCTATATACTATATGTCATAAACAAAATACAGTCTTCCCCCAGTATACACTGGGGATTGGTTCCAGGACCATCTGCCTATAACCAAATCCACGCATACTAAAATCCTGCAGGAGGCCCTGCAGAACCTGTGTATACAAAAAGTCGGCCCTCCATATACATGGGTTTTACATCACACAAATACTGTGTTTTCAATCCAGGGCTGGTTGAAAAAAATCCACCTATAAGTGGACCCTTGCAGTTCAAACCCATGTTGTTCAAAGTCAATTGTAGATTTCAGTTATATCTCTATTGTCTATTCAGTCCCTCTTTGCATCAGTAGTTGCTTAATAAGTATTAGGTGAATGAATGATTGGACAACTAGAACAAAAATATTTTACTCTCTTTTCCCCAGCAACTAAATGAGACTGTCACAGAACTATACTCCCATGGCTTTTTCACTTATTTAATCTTTCACTTTTACTGAAGTTCAAAGTTCTACAAGAGTCCTCATTGTTAACATTTCCATTTTATTGCTGCATGAGCGGGTGGCCACCGGGTGACATCAGGACATAAGCAGAGTGTGTAATTGAAGTGGTCGGAATGAAGCAGGATTTACCACTTTTTTAGGATGTCCTGAGAAGTTTTGCTACCTTTTTTGACTGTTTCTTAGAGAAATTGTCTCATGCTTAAATTTATGCTTCTATATTACCTCCATAATACTTACTCATCACTCCAATCAAGGAAACCTAAACTATGCCACTTTCTTTTTTCCCTTCAGTCACTGTAGTTACTAACGAAGAATGCTGGCACTAGAAGGAAAGTTAGAAATCATCCTACTGATTTCCTATGAGCAATAGGACCTATGAGCTCATTTGGTGAATAGATAAATGAATCACAGATTTATCTCTCCATTCCGACCACTCTATCCTATCTTATAAATGGGGGACACAACTTGAGCCCAGGGAGATCAAGTGGATTATCATTATACACATGGGTGCTTTGTGCAAAACTAGAGTAAGAATTGAGAACTTCTGATTTCAAGCTTGGATTTTTGTTTCAACTTTTATCATTCTCAGAATCAGAACTCATTCTTGAAGCAGATGTAAACACCAATGGCCCTTTGACCACCTTCAGTTCAGCAGTCTGGAGAAGCAGAAGTGGGTGCCCTCCTCTCTGCCTATGCTTCAAAGACTGCCCAAGTCAGTGATTTTGTCTCTCTGATTGAGCCTGACATCATGGAGATAGTGCTGGGAAGCCTCACAACAACCAATACTCATTAAACACGCCTACACACATGTGGATTCATGCAAAGCAAGTTAAACAGGCTAGAGGAGCTTATAAACAAATTACAGAATCTCAGGGTTAGGTGAGACTTAGAGAGAGTCTAGCCTAACCTCCCATTTGTCTGGTGCTTGGATCTTCCCTAAAACATTCCTACAAAATGCTTACTTATTCTCTGCTTGCACACATCCCACCATGCAGCCTCCCAGGGCAGCCCTATCCTTGGAGAGCTCTAGGTAAGAAAGTCAAGCAAGTGGAAGCAAATAAGCATATAAAATAGGCACTAGCTTCCTAAAAGTTTGAAAATTGGTTCAAAATAAAGCAAGATGTACAGGTTAATCCAGATACTGCAACTGTATCTGGAACTCTTTTTTGTATGTTCCAACTTTCAGCTGCAAGAGTCATCAATGTCAATAAACATCACATACTTTGGATGAAACAAAACTTGAGCCATTGTGAAACTACAATACACAGTGTGACATTTGTTTCCCCAGGAAGTTTCTCAGTTACATTTTCATAAACTGCTTGGCAAGAACTACCTAAAAGAAGCTCTGCTGTATCTCTTTTCATGTGTACAGTGTATACTGTATACAATGTGAGCACACTGTATCCTTTTAGATACTCTATGAAGGTCATGTGCTTTTTCAACTGACTCTAGTTAAAGCAGGGAACAAGGATTTTAATATTTCCAGCGCTTAAACCTTGATAAATCCCTGCATCTGGACTCTAAGTCACCAAGTGGACACTACTAG
Organism: Cheirogaleus medius; assembly: GCA_008086735.1. Taxonomy (NCBI): domain Eukaryota; kingdom Metazoa; phylum Chordata; class Mammalia; order Primates; family Cheirogaleidae; genus Cheirogaleus; species Cheirogaleus medius. The sequence continues at coordinate 42,840,526 of VBSM01000272.1, forward strand.
AAAAAAGAGCAAGATACAATTTCAGGAAACTGCAGCCAAGCTTTTTGCCTAAAAGCATTTCATGAAATGCAACCTTTTATGAGAAACACTACTTATATATACACAGATAATTCTTTTCATCTCTAGATGTCACAGAACTATACCAAAACTAGCCAATGAATCACCACACCAGATCTCTACATCAGGTGGGTGTGAACACCACTGCTCAGGTGTAGAAACGAAGACAGGTTTTCTAAGCTCCATCTAAAGGCATCCAGTGAGTCACTGGCAGGTTCAGAGAGAGTATGTGAGTCAAGGGACCCTCTTCTGGGAATTAGCTTTGAGAGAAAAACCTCAGCCCCACCTTGGATAAACTATGGCTTTAACCAAATCAAAAAGTGGAATCTGATCTGGAGTTAGAACACACACGAGTGCACACACACAACGAAAAACAAAAAACAGGACAAAATCTCTAAAATGTGTGTGGAGGGGATATTTATTGTTTCCACCACAGTTTTTTTTTAAAACTGTGATTAAGTATATTAACCAGTAATAAATGAAAATAAAACATTTTAACACATTATCATTTGGAAAGGATGACTTGTTTGAGTATTTACATCATAGATCAATCTGATTTCATTTGGTCATTAAAGGAAATTAAAAGCAGCCTATTTAAAGATATTTAAAATGAACTATTTTGATCAGAAGAATAAAATTAATAGGGAGAACTCTCTGGAATTGCTCTTAGAACTTTCTCCATCTGCCAATTCCTCAACATGGTTCACTAAATAAATTTATCTTTCCATGAGAAAATTCAATGATTACTTCCCAACTGTTTACTTTATAAGTATAAATGTAACTCAGGAGGGCAATAATCCATGCATAATTACTAAAATTGTAATCAGTTCTGTTGTAAAGGAGTCCTCATATGGGAACCTTTAAAAGCTGAAATAACACCCAAAACCACTACACACATTGACCAATTGCCACAGGTGTTCAAGGTGTTTAAACAGATTTGGAACGGGTTCAATAACTCTAAACTATATGGTTTTTGACATGCACTATTAAAAGTTGTCCCTCGCTAAGAGGTAGACAAAACAAGTGAAGTAAACTTGAACAATGCTAAAACACTGCTCACCTGCAGCATACAGTGGGGGCTGGCGGGCAGTCTTGTTTATCTAGGCAAAGACTAAGGAAGTTTTTCTTCATGGTATTTAAAGGCCGTAACGACATGCAATACAAGACAACTGATGTGATTTCTCAAGGAACATACTCAAGCCATGAATTTTTATTACCTAAGTACATGGGAATTTAATGACTTTTTGACAAGGCACTCAAAACCTTTTATTTTAAAAAAGGTAAAAAAAAAAAAAAGCCATCCCATTATTCCTTCTGCTCACCATGCTTAGAAATATTTCTTTCTACATAACCCTTCCTAACTTGGCAAGTGAGCACTGAACATCCATTACACAGAAATTCCTTTGTGGGACATGGAAGCCTGGAGAAGACCCACCTCTTCATACCCTCTCACCCCCTTCTTCTCCCAGCTGACCTCTGTTTTCATCAGCTGGGACTATTTTGCTGCGTTTCCTTCAGTGCCTTCACTTTTATTATGTTGGGCAGGTTACTTAGAACTTTTCTTTCTTGTCCTCCCCGCCCGCCCCCCTGTTTTTTTTTAACCAACTGCCAACTGTCTCTTTCCAAAATAGCACTACACAACTGGCCTCTTCTGAAGTCCTTGGGCTTAAATGCTAAAGCTCTGGGGGAATCTCAAGAGGCTTCTTCAAAGAGTCTTGTTGGAAGGGACTTACTTCCCTGCACTAACCGGATTTAAAAACTTAAATAATGAAAAAATTCAACCTCACGTATAAGTAAGTAAAAAACACCAAGATGTGACATTCCATATAGGAATGTAATAGTATGAAAAGCAATAGTAAAGGTTAAAAATTTGTTCTTATCTAATAATTTTGGGATTATCTTTTCAGTTTTGCACACTTGAGAAGCTATCAGCCTCCAAACTTTTCAAGTCGTCTCATTTTCTTGTCTGACCCTTACCAATTTTCAATTTACACAGAATCTTAGAATGTCCGGGAGCGGCCTAACAGCTCAAGTTCGAGTGTGATGTGCATTCTGTCACTCTTCACCTACCCTCATCGGAATTCAGTATGAAACTACACCTACAAGGGGAGACAAGTGTCACTCAGGGAGTTACAGGCAAAACTAGCGTTTAGGCCTGGGTCTCCCTTTCCCCAAACCAGGGTTCTCTCCACTTCCTCACGCAGAGCACATGATCAGAAGACTTGATCAACTGAAGACTAATAACCATGCAATCACACAACAGAATGAGCTCACAAGGGAACCACTGGGGTTGGCGCCTCGGGACGGTGGCTATGGGGAGGGGAGATGCACTCACTGTTCAGATTCAGCAAGGAGTCGAAGACTTTGCACTGGATCTGCCCGGTGCTCTGAGACACGCATGACATCCACAGCCCCTCATAGATCGCCTGGGCGGTCACGATGTTGTCGCCAGCGTAGGAGTAAATCTTCCACTGGGGCAGGGCAGTGCTGACGATGGTGCCGATCCAGCCCAGGAAGGCTAGAATGAAGCCCAACAGCTGCAGTCCCGCGTTGGCCATGGCTCGCTCGGGCGTCCGCGCTGGCTCAGGGCTGGCAGGTGCAGAAAGCGGAGAGTTTGCAGGTGCGCGCCTGGGGCTCCCAAAGGTGGCGGGGCCTCGCCGCGGAAGTTGCGGCGGGAAGCCCTGCTCGCTGCGCTGTCGCTGAAGAGGCTCCGGGTCCGGGTCGGAGTCTGGGTCTGGGTCCGGTCGGCGCTGGAGTCGGGATGCTAGAAGCTGCCGTTGCTCCCCGGCTCCGGAACTGAGACGCCAAACCTCTGGGCGCCGCGTTTTAAAGCGGCTCCGCCCCGGGCCCCAGCCCCGGCCGCCACGCAGCGCCCCCTGGCGGTTTCGGGACGGCTCCCCGGGAGGGCCGCAGGGAGCGCCCTGGGGGAGCTTACTGCCCACGTGGTGGGGACAACTCAAAGAGGACCAGGCAGGAGGGTGCGCCGGTGCTCACTTTCTCTCATTTCTCCCCTCTCACTCTTGTCAGGCTTCTCAGCTTTTTCATTCATTCACCCCACAGTTACCCCAAAGTTACTATATACAATAAGTGTAAGCCCTCAAAACGCATAAAGATAAAAAATGAAGCTCTGAAGAGCTCGGTATTATTTGTAACTTTTTTTCAGTTTCTTATTGAAAGGCATTTTCTATCCACCTCCGCCCCTCCTCCTCTCCCTCACACAAGTCCCCTGTTCAGCTTCCTCCCTCTTTTCCTTTCCTCCCTCTGCTCCCTTCTTCTCTTCATTGTCTTTCCCTGTCTCTTTGAGGACCCTCCGGAATCTTTACAATTTATAAATCAGGAAACTGAGACCCAGAGAGCAACATGATTTTTATAAAGTCACACAGCAATGTAGTAGTAGCATATGCAGTGCTTGGTTCCCGCCCGTCCTGCTTGCCATTACATTTTAAGTTGACCGAAATGTGTTCTTTGAGCTATTTATCCTCCTTATGAAAATGCAGCTTACCTGTCCCCCACCCCCCTACACATACACACACGCACACACACACGCACGCACACGCACACGCACTCGCAAACACACCCCAACCTCTCTGCCCTACAGCAATTTGTCTCACAGCAGCAATTCCTTATCCGAGATACCTGGCCAGTGCCACACTCCCTCTCAAGGGTGTTTCATTAATGAATTATCAGATGTTGTTCATCAAAGGTGAAGGCATCTAAACAGTGTTTCCCCAATAGATAAAAGACGGGGCTGGGATTTAGGAAGTTTGGGTTCTGGCTCTGGAATTGCAGTAACTGGCCATGCCACCCCTCAGGTTTTGGTCTAGTTCAGCCTTTGGTTTCCCTCTATGAGTCTGTAAAACTTCCTTCTTTGTAGTTACTCAGAAGTCCTGTTGTGGTTGAAAATAATTAATATGTTTTCCCAACTGTTTTTTGTGTATGCTGTGAGTGTGGTGGGAGAAGTTTCTGTGGTTTTAGTAAAAACAGAAGCACCTTAGAGGCAGAAATAAACATATTAAATACTAAGGAGAAAACAAGATATGCCTTTATATACTGTGGAGGCTGCCAGTTTGTGACAAGGAAGGAATGGTAAAAACATTCAGAGTGGGAATGGGAAGAATGACAAAAGCCATATCACTCTCACCCCCACCTAGCTGTTTCCAGTTACCTTTTGTGAAGGTTTGAGGCTAAAAGACTGGTGTTTGCAGGGATTTGGGGACTGTCAATGAAGAGGATAATACAGGAGCTGAATGAAGACATTTAATTTGGAGTAAGCAAGATTATGATAAGCAGGGGTTGTCTGTCTTCTACCAGCTTTCCCAGACCCCAGAAATCCTCTAAGTAAACTCAGTAGGGCAAGACCATGTTGATATATTCTCAGGGTCAGGGCCTGCAGGAGATATTTATTACTTTCTAAGTCCAGATGGATGTTCTGTGGGTACCTGTAGGTATGGATGAAGAGATATTGATCACACTTGATTTTTTTATTCCCTAGAGCAGAAAAGGTACTCAGAGTTTGCTGTAGGAGTAGACCAGTACCACGTGAATGATACAATCTTATCTGTTTTGTTGTTGTTTTTCTAGTCATTTGAGAATTAAAACTATTTTTAAAAGTCATGATTAGAGTTTAATGAATATGCTTATGTACAGGACCTGTTTCTATCAACCTACAATTGGCAGGGAATTGGAGGGATGAATTCTGTGGTCAACAGGGCTCTGTATTTTTGTGTTTTTATTCCAGGTCTGCATGAGACTGATTACTTCACTGCCCACAACCATGTTTGTGAGGCTTAGGTGAATGCTGTTTGCTTCATTGTGATCTATGCCCAACTCTGGCATCCTTAATCCTGTCTAGTTTTCTGTCCTTAGCCTCAGTGCAGAGGATAGGTGAGATAATGGCTCAGCATAAATCCGTCAACTCAAGAGGAAAAACAACTCACCAATGCCAACCTTTCATATATGAAGCATAAAACAATAAAGACAGCACTGTGACCAAGAAGGTTCTAGAAAGACTGGCAGTGGTGTAGCAATTGTCCTGGCTGGCTGAGTAGGAAAATCTGCTATGTACTCTCAGACTAATTACTTTGCTTTTCTGCCTCAGTTTTGCTGTTAATGAAAGTTAGGGATTGACTTCTAGAAGTTACCCAGTCTAAACCTTTATGCCTCTAAATAATAATAGTTGACATTTGTGAGTAATATTTTTTTACCGAATGTTGAGCTCATGGTTTTATATGCTATTTCTATGAGCAAGTGACAGAGACATAGAAAGGTCAAGTTGCTTGCCCAGGGTCATATTTGGTAAATGGTAGTTCTGGGATTCCAAATGATACAGTTTTGAATCTATCCATTATCCTGTAGTATTTCTCTCTGGGAGCCAAATCAGTTGAGGACAATTGGCTTTTTTGGATGGGGTTTGATATCCTTATCATGTATTTCTAGCTCCAGGCAGTGGTGAGATGTTCCACTCTGTGACTGTCTCTTCTCAATCTCTGTTGCAAGCCACTGAGATCTTCTACCTTGGGAATCCAGAATCATGTGGCAGAGAAGTGCTGCAGCCGAGGAGGAGGGGGTTGTGTGTGAAGACAGCAACTAGCCCACGGGTTTACTCCATGTGCATATGTGACTGATACTTGTCCTTGGCCATGATCCTGAGAACCAGCAGTAAGTAGAAGAGATACACAAAAAGAGATATACTTCAAAGATGAAAGTAAAGGCGACACTAAGTGTGGTAGAAGAAAATATGCACAAAGAAACAAGTTCCCAAGAGGCAGCATGACAGATTCTCAGAAATGGTTAATGATGAGAATAAAAAGGCTTTTGGGATGTAAATTTTTTACTCAGAGATTATATATGTTAATATCAACTGTTCAGAGTTTCTCAGATGCTAAAAGCAAAATGTGTGAACATTACTAAGTAAGCAATCTGCTGTATAATTATTTAGAGCTTGAGAGAGGGATCAGAGTACAAATGTAAAAAATAACATGAATTTTAGTATTAGAACATACAGGTTACTAATAAAAAAGATTAGTGCATGACTGATGTAACTTTTTAACCACTTCGGTACCAGCGCTGACTATAGTAGATAGCCACAGATGAACGCACACAGGGACTTTAGCCGACAGCCGTGATATGACTTTTCTAATTTTTCACTTATCAAAATAAAATTGTGAACATTTAAAAATAACAGAACGAAAACATATATGTATATGTTACCTATTCTGATTTACATTATAAGTAAAGCTGCCTGTAAAGTAAAACAAGCTTTCAGTGCTTTAAAGTTTTCCTCATCACACAAGAGCAAAATGGATTCGTCGTCAATGCACAGCACAAACTATCATGTGGACTATGAGTGCTGGCTGTGGCCAAGGTTTCGCAGCTGGTGAGCGCGGTACCGAAGTGGTTAAAATAGCCCTTTGAAACTCCTTGTAGATTTCCAAAGAGTGGTGAGGAGTAATGGTCAAAAGCACAAACTTTCTGAATCCTCATTCTGCCTCTTCCAAGTAGGGTTACCTTGAAAAATTTGTGCAACAACCTTGTGACTGAGATTTTCCTCTTTCAAATGACTGAAACCCTAGTGATGTTATGAGCATTAAACAAGTTAATACATGTATATTACTTAGAAGAGTAGTTGGTATACAGCAAACACACTTGAAATGGTAGTTATTATTTCAAGCATATTAGGTACATTTAATATGCTAATCCTGCCACTTACAAATGATGTTCATGTTTGTTGAGAAAGAACCATTCTTGCCTTGGTTCTCTTATAATCTCACTTAATGTCATGGTTAAATCGTGATGAAAAAATATGCAGTTTCTCTAGCAGGAAGATACAATTTTGTGTTCAGAAACAGAAAAGGCAGCAAGGAGAGGGGTGTGGCCGTAGATAAATTTCTAGGTCCCCTCTCTGGGCCTTGACTGGTTTCCCCTCTGAGTCCTGTATAGTGTTCATGGCTAGGACTAATGCATGAAGGGCTCTTTCTGAGAAGGGACAGGCCAAGAGCAGATGGACAAGGGTGATGTGGAGCCAAATGACCCTCCCAGAGGTCAGTGAGGACCTTCAGTGGGTCAGGCAGGAAAAATATGTAGTTTGAGATTTTTATTATCAATTATTCACCTTGTAATCACGTGTGCATAAAACTCCCCTTTAGACTCTAGACTAAACTCCTAGCCTGACAGATCGACCTCTTCAGAAAAATGGTGAGCTTGGGGAAGGTAGAATTTCAGCATTAAAATCTGCTATTTCAATCATAAAAGTCTACTTTGAAGCAAGTTAATGAAGGACTGTTCCCTTTATCTTTTTGCTTCTGTTGTTTGGGGAAAGGTTTCCTTTCAATAATTAGAGGTGCTAGAAACACTCAACTAATTTGATCATCAAGAGTCAATGTCAAATTGGTCATGATATTATACTTTTAATCTCCTTAACACAACACTACTTGTCTGAGTCATGATTCTTCAGAAAAATAGAACTAATAGGAGACTGTGTGTCTGCGTGTCTCTCTGTGTGGGGGGGGGAGGGGAGGTGAATTTAGAGAAGATTTATTTTCAGGAATTGGCTCATGCAATTTTGGGAGCTTTTAAGTGTGAAATTTGTAAAACACCCCATCAGGCTGGAGACTAGTAAGAGCTGATCTTGCAGTGTTGAGTCTGAAATCTTTCAGTTTTGAGAATTCCTTTCTTTTTAGGAAACCTCATTCTTTCCTTGATTAAATGAGGTCTACCACATTATGAAGGATAATCTGCTTTATTCAAAGCCTATGGATTTAAATGTTAATCATATCTAAAAAAAATCTTTATAGTCGCATCTAGGCTTTTGTTGACCAAACAAGTGGACAAGCTAAGTGGACGCATAAAATTAACCGTCACCCTAACTAATGCTTACTGATCATTTAGATTCTAAGGGCTTTCCTTGTATGAACTCAGTACTTATCTATCACTATAGATGAGGAAAATGAGGCCCAGATTTAGCAAAGTAGTTTGCCCCAAGTTACACAACTGAAAAAGGGTAGAGTTGACATCCAGACTCAGTGGTCTGGCTCCTAGTGGGACAGCTTTTACTATACTATACTTGAAGCCAATGTGTATCTTCTACCTCCTTTGTGATTCTGCAAACCACCTAGTTGGGCAATACCCCAAAACTGGGTCCTCACTAAGCCTTCAATACAGAGTCATATCAGAGTGAATGGTAGTTTCTCAGCAAGTGTTGGGTAACTAAGTGAATGAGTGAACAGACAGATGGACTGGGGGAAGAGTCTCTAATCTTTATAGTAAGGACTCTGAGGCACAAGGAACATGGTAGTGAGTGAAAACAGTTTTGACCTACAAGGAGATCCAGTTTCTTATGAGGGAACAAAGATCAAAACAAAAAGAAGTAGCAATGCAATAAGGCTTTTAATGCTTTTGTCTTCGAGATAACACAGAATCTGGGATATAATACTACTTTCTCCTTGCGTTAGAGACAATGTTAAATAAGTTAGTTAATCACTCTGTGTCTCATTTCCCCCATCTGTAGATAAAATAAATATTTGTATCTCACAGAGTCGTGAGAAGTAAGTAAAATTGATTAGGATAATATCTAGAAAATGCTGAACTCTGTATCTGGAACATGGAGAGTGAATCTGGGTAAGTGTCCCATTGCCATGGAACAGAGGGTGTTAGTAACTTTTAAAAAACTAAATTAGCTTTTAACTTTGAAAAATTAAAAGAGTTCCCTAAAAATCTAGATTCTGTTTTGTCTAGAATAATCAAGAAGTGGCAATACTGTGCAGCTCTAGGTGGGCTCTCTGGTTTCCTGTTTCTCCACAGTGTCTGCTTTTCCTACTTCCTTCATGTGTGCTCCATCTCCGGGCCCTGTAGGCATTTGTTGCCAAGGTATGCATAGGTAGTGCACCATGTAAGTAGCTAAATTGACTGGACTTGCATGCCATGCTAAGGAGTGTGGACTTTATCATGTATTAGGCAATACGAAGATCACATAATTTCAAGCAAGGGCTTGAGCATATTTGTGATTTTTCTGGGAGGCAGGAGGCAGAGATAGAAGTTAATTTGATGAAGACACTATGGGAATAGTTCAGGAATGGATTGGTGAAAGGCAGGATCATTGGTGAAAGAGATGAGTGCACCTACTAGAGATGGGTAGAAACAAATCATATATGCTTTTATGTGATTTTAAGTATTTATTCTGAGCCAAGAGTGATAAAAATCTCAAAAAATGCTGAGTAATATTTGTTCACCGACATAGAAAAGAGACATGATATCTGTTCCTAAAGGAGAGGATTGGATGGGAAACATGACTGATTCCCTCTCTCAGTTTCAACCATTTCAGAGATGGATGAGAAGCTGGACCTTTTGGACTTGCACAGTATGTTGACCTTTAATATGGATCCTTCTTAAAGGATTTTCAAGGGGAATTATATTATGCATGATTTTAGCCTATAGATGTAACTCTGCTGTATTGTATTAGGAAGACTAAGATGACTTGGGACAGGGAGGATTGATTAGGAATAATGTGTATTAGAGATTATTTCCAGTTAATATGTTGAGGTGGATGGTTATTTTAACTTGGGGCAATTTGGATTTTTTTCTCAAGAGAATAGGAAGACAATAAAAGGTTTTAAGTAGGAGCAAAACCTGATAAGATTTGAATTTAACACCATTACTCTGAAGAGTAGAATGGATTTGGGAGGGGGGTTGTGGAGAGGGAAGGCAGTGCATTCCAGTTAGAATGATGTTAGTATAATCTGGGTGAGGGATGGAGGCCAGGATTTCAGAGGCCAAATAGAGAGAAAAGTAAGAAAAACAAGTTGAAAATTGTGATGGGATTAAATTATGATCATAGTATGCTGGAGACCAGTTAGCTATCTAATTAAGGGACTAGTGGAATATTGTAGAATAGAGATCTTAACCTTTCCTTCTCTCATTTAATCATATACATGGAAAAATGCAAGATTATGTGCAAGCCCAAGTACACTAACTATAAATATTTCCCAATGTAAGAATATAATACCTAACATTTATTGAGTTCTAACCGTATGCTTACTATTCCAAGGGCTCTGCTGAGACAGAAATTTGAATTCCATTTTATTTACTGAAAAAACAATTATTTTATTGCCAAATGTTGGTTCTAATGAATAAACTAACTAGATATTACATTATTAAATTAACTATGCTATTTTGTAGTAATAGTGATTAATAAATTGTGATTCATCCTCTAACTGACACTCACTGGCTGTTTGTCATAATGAACTTGTTGAAGTCAATGGGGTAAAAACGGCCAGAAGCATGGGGTGTAGCTCCAAATTTCTTGCATTCCAGTCCTGGACTTGCTGGTTGCTAACTGTGTAATATTAGGTCACTTATTATCCTCTGGATGCCTCATTTTTTTCATCTTCAAAATAAGAATACCAGTATTACAGTCATTATCTGGTGGTGGTAAAGAGTGGGTTCTTACATATAACCGATTTAGAAAAGGACCTGACATATGTTAGGTGCTCAACAAATCTTAGCCCTTATAATAATTCGTGTAGCAGGAAGATGGGAGGATCTGAACCAGTATGTAACTGTGAGGATGGAGAATGGGATGGAGGTGAGAGATTTTGCAATGGGAGAAGCTGCCTTATTGTGCCATAAGATGAGGTATAAATAATGAAAATTCACTAACCACTAGAAAAGTAATTAAAACTAACTGAAATTAATTTTCCAAAGGCATGCATATATATATATATATTTACCTTTAAAATTAAAACCTAACCTCTCAAAATAAAATCTGCTACTCTTTCAGCCTTCTCCCCCATCCTGTTTTTTTCTCCCACCTCAGAAAGCCTTAAAAGAGACTGCTTATTCTATGAAAGTTGCACAAGGTAGAGGTTAAACCAGGTAGAACCAGAATCAATGAGAAAATGTGAGCATTAGAAAGAGGACAAAGAATGCAACATTGCAAAAGTCCCACAGTTAGGAGTGAATTTGAAGCTGATTTGCTGTTTCGCTGCCCCTCTGACCTGTGGTACACATGTGTATGGGGTTAGACCAGTAGATGAGACTGGTTTGCCGGCTGTGCTATGCCTGTGCTTGCCTTTACAGAGGCTGAGCTGGAATGTGGCTGCAAACAGTTGACACCTTCTCCCCAGTAACTGTCTTCATCTACTGCCTTCCTGTTAATGGTGGCTGCCACCACATTCCCACCAGCTTTAGCAAATATTTACTGAGTACACAGTTTACTAAACGCAGCTCCAGTACTTAGAACAGGCAAGAACTTGTTCATCGTTTTCTGTGGTATTAGTTTTAAAAAATTGTCTTCCCAACCTTGGCAGACTATAGGGAAAAGAATTTAATTATAATCCAGGCACCAATGGTGCTATTCACTTTGATAGCCAGTAGTCACATGTGGCTATTTACATTCTAATTAATTAAAATGAAAATTAAAAATTCAGTTCCTCTGTTATACGTGACACCTTTCCAGGGCTCAGTGTAGCTAGGGGTTATATACCGATGATGCAGATATAGAACATTCCATCCTCTCCTGTACTTTTGTTGTGCGGCACTGTGCTAGAGTACTCTGGTCACAGTTTCAAAATTGACTTGATCAAATACATAGGTTCTATATCTATCTATGTCTTTTGAAATTTTCTTTTTATATCACTCTAAAAATAAGTGTATTCGTTTTCTGTGACTACCATTTAACAAATGACCACAAATTTATTAATAGTAGCTTAAAGCAACAAATTTATTATCTTGCAGTTCTGTAGTTCAGAAAACTGAAATGGATCTCACTGGGCTAAAATAAGGTCTCAGCAGGGCTCTGTACCTTTCTAGAGGCTCTATTCCTTGTCCTGGTAGTTTCTGCTGTATCTGTTGGCTCATGGCCGTCTTATTCCCTTCCTTCATCTTAAAGCCAGCAACTTTGGGCCAAATCTTTTTCACGACGCTATCTGTCTAGTTCTCTCTCTCTTTTGCCTCCCTCTTATACTTCTAAAGACTCTTTTGATAACATTGGGCCCAACCTGATACTCAAGGATAATCTCCACATCTTAAGGTCGATTGATTAGCAACCTTAATTCCCCCTGTGTCTTGCAATATAACATAATCCTAGGTTTGAGGAATTAAGACACTGACATCTTTGGCAGGGGGAGGTTATTATTCTACCTACCATGAAGAGTAAATATTTTATAAAGGACAGTGATTTTTTTAAGAGAAAGGCTATGTAAATATATTACACATAATTATTTATGTGTTTCTGATTTAACAAAAATTCTGATTATATAATGAAATAATTTACATTAATTAATTATAAGAAAAATAACATATTAATAGTTTGTACTTAATATGCACCAGACAATAAGAGCTAAGATTCTAAGCATTTACATGCATGAAGTCACGAATGACTGGGTAAATAGTGACATTAATAGCACCTTAAGTAGTAGTGTGGGATAAATGAAGGAAGACACAAGGAATATTAATCAGAAAAATGGGTTTCTCTTCCTGGCATATCCACTTACTCTCTTGTGCAATTTCTCTGGATATAAGTATTTTAGGTAGGTAAAAGAGGAGAACTGATAAAATTATCCCAAGGTCCCTTCCAACTTTTAAAATTTTCCTTTATGAGCTAAGGCAGCAGAAAAGATAAGATTGTAAAAAAAAAAGTACAGTATTGAGCAATACAGAATTGCTCTGTATTACAGGAAAATAAAATAAGATAGCATGTACTGGAAGACTAAAGAAAGGTGATTTAATCAGATGTAGCAAAGCATGATTTTATTTTTGTTACAAAATATACTATGGCTGAAGACGGAAAGAAACTGGACAAAAATAGTCACACTGAGCCAGAAACTGTGATGGCACACACTTTGCTTAATGAAAAATGGAGATTGAGGGAAAAATACACAGGGAACACTTATATTTCCAGTAGAATTGGACTGACTGTAAGTATTAGTCACAAACATGTTTAAATAACTTTTTATCCTCCTACTTTATTTTAGTCAGGTGTTTAGGAACAAAAAGAATATTATTACCATTGGAAATTCTACAATTCTGTCAAAAGTTATCAGCTTGTTTGCAAATAAACCTTTACACCCAACAAAGTTGATAAGCAACTGAGATTTTCTCTACTGCAAACGTGTGGTGTGCCATGAATGCTGACTGATTGGTCATTTGAGATAATGAGATAAAGGCTTTTTATGTATAAAATTAGGCAAGGAGAAGACTTTCGAATGAAAAGTCCTTGGGTTCCTTGGGTTTAGGAACTCAGGATCCACAACTTTCAGATCAAGGTGATTTAAAATAACTTATATTCTCTAAAAGTGTGTTAATTCTAAGACTCAATCAGATTCTTAGGAATATTTGGACCAATGATACTCTTTATATATTAATGAATTAGCAGTGTTGAGTATCTTATATAGTCTAACTTTAATGTGTGTGTCCTTACTCAAAAACTATAGATAACATTACATATAATATCAAATGGATATTTTTCCTTCTAGGGATTGAAAACTAACCAGATAAACACACTGTATCTATCTGTCAATCTGTGATACTCTGCCTGATGTTGTGCTGCCCATTGAGCATGCCACACTTACTGAAATCTTATTGTAACTTGGAGTTCTTTCTCTGATACTGAAAAAGAAAAAAAAAATGTTCTCCCTCCTGGAGATTCTATGGTCTTCCACTGTCTGTTATACTCATTCAATTATTTATTCATCTTTCACTTTATTTAAAGATTATTTACAAGGCAATGGAAATATAATGATAAAAGGCTCATATTTTAGTGGAAGTAACAGGCACCTAATAAAACCATTCTGATAGAACCAGGTAAGTTCTGTTAAAAATGTAGGTAACAAGTATTGCGGAAACAGAGTGAAGGGAAAACAAAAATTTGGTGCATAGAGGAGAGGATAGAATTAGCATTAAAAAGATATTGCTTAAAACTGAATCTGGGAGAACATGGATGAATCATTTATTACTTCTTCCATTCATTCACTCCTTGCTGCTGTGTGCCAAAGCAATGCAAAAACAAAGCCATCCCTGTGCTCGAGTAATTTAAAGTCCATTTAAGAAATAAATTATAAAGAAATAGAGTGCAGAGTGATTGTTATTATGATAAAATTATGTGTGTGTGTGTTTGGCACGGTGAGAGAAGTTGTGGTGGGGCTACAGAATGAGGTACTGAGATTAGGGAGGGGCATACCAGGTAAGAAAAAGTATTTCAGAAATAGAAGTCTGAGAAATGTGGCCAGACTGTATGTTATATCAGGTAGGGACCTGTGAAATATGCAGCTACAAGGCAGGCAAGAAAGACAAGCTGAGAAGAGTCTGCTATGTAATAGACTTTGTGCTTTCCCTCTTAGGTTATGTGGAACCCCTGAATGATTTTATCAACAAGCACTAGATGTTTTCTATGTGCTCTTCCACATCCATTCTGCAATCTTCTTCACCTTGCTCTGTGCCCCAGGAAGTGAATCTTTAAACTTAAATTCATAGTCTCTCTTCCTTGCTGGCTTTTGGCAAAGAGAAGCACCTTTAGGAAATTAGAGGACAAGAAGAGAGTAAAACTGGTGTGGTAGATGTTATTGGTACCCCACCCCATCTTCTCTGTTAGGATGGTACACCCATCCCCCAGGTGCCATGGTGTTGGCTGCTAGCAACTTATATTCTTAGCAGCAATGAGTAGAGCCCTTGGCTAGTGAGGGCCGTCTCACCAAGAGATGCCTGGGAAGGTATGTGATTCTTCACTTACCTAGTCACTTCACCAGTGACTAGGAACCAGTAGTTAGGAACCAGTGGTTGATCTATGCAATGGTGTAAGAGCCCAGTCCCCTTGCATCCAGGCAGTACAACCTCTATCAACAATTAACGTTCCACAGCTCTTCATGGGTCAGGCTAAGGATGAATTTCCTCTGAAATCACATCTTTGTCTAGCTTTTTCTTTTACCCTGTTCTGTTTCCCTTACCCCTTTGAAGGTTTATCCTGAGAGCATTTCTTGAATAAAAGAATTGCATAAGATTTTGTGTCTCAGAGTCTGCTTTGTGGCCACAGAGCTTCTAGGGAACCTAATTAAAGACAGTTATTGTCAGAAATGGTCGTATAAAGTAGACTCTAAAGATTTATTCTGGTGTTGGATCGTACTCTATCCTTTGACAATAAAAATCCCATCTCTAGTGCTAAGTGGAGTATTAATAGTTCCTTGGATATTATAGCAGTACAATTGCTAATGGGACAGAGATGTCTTAGTTATGGTGTTTTGCATTTGGGAGAAACAGGGAAAACAATATGATTAAGGAATGTGGAATTTGGTGGCTGTTGGTGAGTGCCTTTTTGTACACTCAGGAGAAAAAAATGGCTAATCATTAATTTAAAACTAAGTGCAAAAGTCAGAAGTCCTTCTTGGCAGTCTTTACACAGATGCTTATCACTTGCAGCTTGGAAACATACTGAGCTTGTGACAGGCATAGGACTTAGTTGTGAGAAAAGCAGAACTTCAGAGAGGACTGAATTCACAGCTTAGATAAGATGCTGGATGTCATAATAAGACATATGTGCAGATATTCAGTGGTTTGCCACATCTGTGATGCTTTCAGGGATTCAGTGGTCTAGGGCATGCTGGGAAATCCCCTCCAAAGTAAAGGTCAAAGTTACTGCATCTTGTGTATCCTACCATTAGAAAGAAGCAAAGTGCAGCAAATAGCACATTGGGAATACTGAACTGAATGATTTAGCAGGTGATGTGGAAAGCTGCCAGTTTTCAGTGGATCCCTGAGTAAGAAAGGGCACATCCAGGCTGTACAGTACAAGCTGTCCTACTTTTTGCCCATGTGACCAATAGATCAATAGACCAATTGGTTCATGTGACCCAATAGATCCTATTGTGGTGCAAAAATTATCTCTAGGAGATCAAGATTTTATGTAGAATCCCTGGCAGGCCCCAGCAGAAAGGTCTCAAAGAAGACTGCTGAGATTCTGGAGCAAGGCCATGCCATCTGCAACAGAGAACACCATTCAAAATGCAGCTGCATCGAGTAACTGTGAGACAAAATCTGCTCATCGTGAACTGGGCACTGGCAGACCAAGTCACAAACTTGAGCAGTCCCAGCAGCAATTATTTTTAAAATGGAAGGGTTACATCTTGGATCACCCTTAAGCGGGTCAAAAGGGCATACATAAGCTGGATGAACAAGTATTCCAAACTCCTGTGTCACCAACACAGTCTCAACAGACACCACTCACTCAGTTCACACTTGTGACCTCATGGAAAATTCCTTATTCCAGCTAATATAGGAAGAAAAAAACCCATGTTTGGTCCATGGATGGTTCAGCTCAGTAGGTTGTGGGCCAAAAAATGGACTGCTGTTACAATATAGCTCCACTCAGGGACATCCCTGGAAGACAGTAGTGATGAGAAAATATAAACAGTAGGCAGGAGTGCTACTAACCATACAATTTTGGTGAAAGACAACTGGCTCAAAAGAAGGATATACACAAACGCATGGGCAGTGGTGGATGTTTGGCTTGTTGCTCATTTGGCCTAAAAGGAACAAAATTGGAAGATTTGGGACAAGGAGATCCAAGGAAGAAAAATGTGGATGGACATATGGAAATGGGCAAAAAGTAAGAAGAATTTGCCATTATATGTCAACTCCCATCAGAGAGCATCTACTATCAAAGAGACACAAAACAACTAAGTATGGAGAATGGTCCAACAGATGAAGCCAACCTCTTTGCTAGCTGAATGGGCATATGAATGAAGTAGCCGTGATGGCAGAGATGGAGACAATCTGTGAACCCAAAAGCAAAAGTTCTCCTCTTATTGAAGCTAATGTAGCTAATGCAGTGGCTAAATGTCCAACCTGCCAAGAAAAAAATTTCTGTGCTGAGCCCCTGATATGATACTGCCCTTTGAGGAAACTGGCCAGACACTTTGCCTTTTCTATTAGCAGGACCTCAGTCAGCATTATATTCAAGGGCTCACAGAGAGATCCATTGGATGGTATCCCATATAATATCACCTCAGACCAAGAGATCCCTTTATGGTAAAAGAGGCATTATAGTGGGCACATTACAAAGAGATCCAGACTCTGGCCCTGTGATATACTGAATCAGTTAGAGGCTGCTGACCTGACAGAGCATAGCAATGCTCCTTTTAAGATGTAGCTTCAGTACCAACCTAGAGATGATGCCCTGAAATGAGAACACTATACTTCAGGAAGCAGTACATTTATCCTAAACCAAGGGATGTTATGTGGTGCTGGGTCTCCAATAGGTAGAATACATGACTTCAGAAACTAAGAGATGGGGAAAATATTGGCCCTACTTTACCATCAATCCAGAGCCCAACTGGGAGACTGTATTTCCTATCTCCTCAACTCTAGAACCTGTGGATCTAGAGGTCCTATTTCCCAGACTAGGGATGCTTTCAATCAGGAACACAGAAAGTGTCTCACTAAACTTAAAGCCATGGCTGATACACGATCACTTCAAGTTCTTCAAGTAGATCAGCAAGCAAAGAAAGAAATTATCATACTTGAAGTATTGTGTACACTGGGATATTGTAATACACAGGGAAAGTATTTTAGCTTGGTTAAGGCTACTACTACTTAACAGGGGCATGGAGGAATATTTTTGCTACTTAGGCAAACTACAGGATATCTCTTGATACTCTTATACCCAACTTTATTTATAAACTAACTGGTACAGCAATTATTGCCTGAAAAGTACATGGTAACTAGGGAATCAAACCTCTCTGGAATGAAGGTTGAAGTCACTAGACAAGCCACCTAGACCATCTGAAGTTCTAGCTGAGGCTAAAAGGAATCTAGAATTGCAGGTAAAGGAGATGATGAGTATCATTTACAGCCTTGAGACCAACTGCAGCAGAGAAGGCTGCAATTCATCCTACTAAAGCTCCTCTTAATCAATTTTTCCAGAAATTGAGACCAGTTGAAATTCTGAAGAAGCTGAGACCAGATGAGGAGAACTTATTGTGAGAAGTGAATGGCAGAAGCACTTGGTACCTCTCCAGATCCTCTTGACTGGGCTGTGCACTCATCTCCCAGTTGCTGCAAAGTTTTGACTGATAGCTGTTCAAGCTGGCACATTTCACTGTAGGATTGTACTAAGCTGATTGAAGCTACCTCACCCAGAGGTACTTGAGAATTTAAACTGTTCCCTCCCCAAGGGTGAGCCTGTATCCAATGACTGATGCAAGGATGGGACAGTACAGCCCTCTTTTAACTGGGCAGGAAAACCTCTGATTACAATCTGTGTTCTAGAGCTTTCCCTGGGATTAGATAGAGCCTAATAAACCTCTTCTGAAATCACATTATTGCCTAACTCCCTACTTCACCTTTTCCTGCTCTCCTTACTCCCTTACAGATTTCTGTTAAGACTACTCCCTCAATTAATCACTAGAACAAGACTCCCTGTCTAATGCTCTGCTCCTGGGTTTCCTGACCTAAGTCCCTTGGGTGTGACAATGACCATGTTTCTCTACTGAGGACCACAGTCTCACCTAGTGGTCATTTCCTGTATCTACATTTCTCTTGCCAGGTTCTATAGAGGCTCTTTCCCTTGTCTTTTAAGATGACTTGCAGTAGTGTCTCCTTCCTGTAATAGTTCTAGGAGCTTTACCATTCCTTTAATCTTGCTCACATCTTTGAAAATAGTTCCTACATTTACTTCTTCTCGATTCCTTCATTTGTGTGTGTCTTCGTTTCCTGTCACAATCCTGACTAATAAAACAGGGGCAAGCAGGGAGTGATATGATTAGCTTTGCATTTAGAAAGATCAATCTGGCAGCAGTATGAAGGAGCAATTGTGAGGAAGCCAAGTCTAGCTGTAAAGAGATCCTTCAATAGGCTATGGTAACAATCTAAAAAATAATTGAAAAAAGCTTAAACTTTAATATACATGGAAATAGCACGTTGGAATAAACTTGAAGGAAAGGCATGCAGTAAAATTGATTAAAGAATTAAAATCTGCTAACTTCTTAAGAAAATGGAAAACAGCATATATTATCTTATGAATTCATTAAACAATGATTGTTTTCTGACAGATATAAAAAAATTTACTACTTTCAAGGAGCCTCTCAATAATGAATCATACCTATTTTGAGACTTGTTATTAAAGTCGAAACAAAGTAAATATTATACTAGAGTTATAGGTATAAGACTGAAAGTAAGAAAACTGTAGGCTAGTATCTCTAATGAACATTGATGCAAAAGTCACCAATAAAATATTAGCAAATCAAATTTAAGAACACATCAAAAAGGTTATACATCATGACAAGTGAGATTTATCCCTGGCATGCAAGTCTGCTTTAACATATGCAAATCATTTAATGTGATGTATTACATTAACAGACTGAAAGACAAAAAAACACATGACCATATCAACTGACATAGAACAAGCATTTAGCAAAGTTCAACATCCTTTCTTGATATTGTCTAACATTTCAGGTATGGAAGAAAATTTTCTTCATCATAATGAAGGCCATTTATGAAAAACCCACAGCTAACGCCATAGTAACTAACACCATAACCAATGGGGAGAAACAGAAAGCTTTTCCTCTAAGATCTGGTAAAAGGCAAAGATGCCTACTCTCACCACTTCTGTTCAACATGGTACTGGAGTTGCTATCAAGAGCAATTAGAAAAGAAAAAGAAATAAAAGATATCAAAATTAGAACTGAAGAAGTAGGATTATTTCTATTTACAGATGACATGATCTTATATGTAGATAACCCCAATGACAACACCAAAAAACTGTGAGATCTAATAAATGAATTCAGTAATGTCATAGAATATAAAATTAACATACAAAAATTTATGGCATTTTATATACACAAATAATGACCTAGCCAAAAAAGAAATCAAGGAAATCCCATATATAATCACATCAAAATATTAAAATAAAATATTTAGAAATAAATGTAACCAAAGAGGTAAAAGACCTTTTCACTGAAAACTATAAAAAATTAATGAAAGAAATTAATGAGAACAAAAGTAAATGGAAAGGTGGGGGGGGTAAAATATTTAGAGATAGAGAATAGAGAATAAAACAGTGGTTAATAGAGTCTGGGTTAGGGGAGGAAATGAATGGGTACATGTAGGTCAAAGGATACAAAATAGCAATGTAGAATGAACAAGTCCAGAGATCTAATATACAACATGAGCACCATAGTAAATAAAAGTGTATTCATTCAGGATTTTTGCTAAATTAGTAGATTATAGCTCCTCATGCCACAAGGGGTAGAGGATGGGGGAAATGAGTAACTATGTGAGATGATGTATATGTTAATTTGTTTCTAATATGTATATACATTTTACAATATATATGCACATATATATTTTACTATATGTATATATAGTATTTTACTATGTATTTTTATATTTTGCTATTTACACACATATCTATATATATTTATCTTATCACACGTTGTATACCATTTTACTATATATTTTTTACTTTCTATATACTATATATACGCATATTTTACTATATATCTTTCTACATTTTACTATATATACACATGTATGTCTATATATACATATTACTATATATACATATAAATCTACATATATGTATCTTATAACATCATGTTGTGTACCTTAAATATGCACAACAAAATTTATTTCCAAAAATAAAATCAATTAAAAAATAATTTAAAAGAAGAGTTTGAAAGGACGATTAAGGAATAGCCATCACTCTATCATTATAAAGTATAGAGTTGCCTAATTTCTGTAACTAAACACTATCTTCAAAGAAATTGCTCATATTACCAAAACATCTCTGAGTAACTTCTTAAAATTGCCAGAAAAGCTATATGTGGATTTTTAGGCATGCATTTCCCAGAAGCTATAATTCATTATCTTAATCATATTTACTGCTACTATTAAAAGTATTACAAATATATTTCTGTTAAATATTATTTAAATGGTCATTAACATTTGATGGATTTCATGTGCATATAAATTGCTAACTCTTAATTTTCATATAAGTTATAGTGGAATAATGAGAAATGTACATTTTATGTATATAGAGTTTACAATTAGAAATGGTGCATACTATATTACATATTACGTTTTCTATGTGTGTGTATATGTAGAAAATA
Organism: Cheirogaleus medius; assembly: GCA_008086735.1. Classification (NCBI taxonomy): domain Eukaryota; kingdom Metazoa; phylum Chordata; class Mammalia; order Primates; family Cheirogaleidae; genus Cheirogaleus; species Cheirogaleus medius. The sequence continues at coordinate 42,861,675 of VBSM01000272.1, forward strand.
TATTAAAATTATATATTAATGTATAGTTTTAGCCCAAATTTTTATTTTGGCAAAAGATTCAGAATTAAATCACTAAATTATCCTTTGTCTTCTATAAATGAATAATATAAGCAAAGGTGTAAAAATATAAAAAATCACTAAAGATTTCAGACAACATTGTGATTAGAGTATAGATTATATGAGGAAAAATGTCTGGAGAAAAGGTTGTAAAAGTTAGCTAAGGCCAAACTGTGAAAGGGATTTTCTTGTTCATGGTAGGGATTTGATTGGGATGCAGGGACTCACTGAATATTGACGGAGAAGATCAGGTAATAGTGAGTTTTCACATTGATTGACTGAATAGAAATAATTCTGTTTACCTAAAAATGTAACCAGAATGAATAAGAAGATTGAACTTTTACTCAGGAAAAAAGTATGTGACAAATCGACAGAATCAGGGACAGAGGAAGAATTCATCTAACACCAGGATTAACATTGAAATTTGTCAATTTTAGCGGTAAAGAAATCTGACTGAAGACACCTCTCTCCACCCTGACACACAGTACTGCTACAGTTATTTGTACTAAGCTGCACTTTTTAGTTCCTGGTTCTTGTTGTTTTACCAACTTTTATGGCAACCAGGAAGGTGGAGAGCTGGCAGGAGCTTCTAGGGGCAGGGAGGCAGGATTTTGGCTTGGATGGAGAGTACTAGACAAAGGATCTTTCATAAACACTCTGTTCCTCTTGCAGTATATCTCAATTTAGGGAATTCTCATCTCCTCCCCAGATCACACACTTGCTGCACTTTAGGAATTTGATTTCCCCTCCCTTAGTTACATATTCTCTCACTGCACTTAAGGAATTTGAGTTACTTCCTATCAGTTTTGAGTCACCCTATTTGGCAATCCTGGAATTATTTAAAAATGCTCTTATCTCATCTGTATTATTTTTGTCCTCTGTAAACAAGTTTAGTGGGTTTTCCAGGTCCATTATTTCAGTTGTGTTATCTCATATTTATTTATTTTTTAAACGTCCTAGCTCTGCTTCTCTTTAGTGTAAGCAGCATAAGGCTATGGAAGGACTCTCTGGTGAGGAAAAGGGATTCTGGTTCTAGTTTTTGCCATTGATGGCTGTTCAGCTTTGGGTAAATGCTTCACCTTACTGGACTTCAGGTACTTATTCATGAAATATATGAAGAGGCTGAAATAAATGTACTTTATTGACATTCCTTCCCATAAAATTCTGACTTTTACTTTGTCCCAGGTAACCTGCCAGCCTACCTTTTCTTTCCTTTAAAGTCACAGTTATATGTTTATTATTGTATTTATTACATTGTATGTATATAACCTTATTCATTTATTTATATAACATATTTATTGAGCTCATGCTGAATATATGCCAAATACTGGGCTAAACACAAAGAACAAGACAATTGTGGCCAATCTTTTTAGGATTTATAGTGTAACAAATAATACAAATGAGCATTTACAAGTGTGAAGAAAGTGGCTGAAGACAGAAGTGGAGAGCACTATGGGATGTAAGACAGAGGGATCTCTCCTAATCAGGAAAGGGCCCCCTTGAAGAAGGACTTTACACAGAGACCTAAAGAATGAGAGTTACCTGCAAGAGGAAAAGGAAGACTCAGAGGGAATGAAAAGCATATTAGAATGCCTGGAAATTGGAAAGAACAAAGGTTTGAAAGAAATTCTGTTTAGCTGAAGAAGAAAGAATGAAGGAAAAAGAAGTACTGTATGTAGAGCTGGGTGTGTGGCCAGATTCTGTTCCAGGGCATTTTGAACCATCTTAAGGTTTTGGACTCTATCCTACAAACAATAAAAAGCCTCTGAAAAGTTGTAAGCAGGGATGCATTCTGGTCATATTTGCATTTTAAGAGTATTAATCTGGATTCGTAATGATAATGGAATTTTACAAATAGCTAAATTTTATTTCAATTGTACGATAGGCACAACAGTAAATTATTTATGTGTAAGTTGCCTTAATTAATTCCTCACAACAACTAGTTTCCTAGGGCTGCTGCAACAAAGTACCACAAACTGGGTGGCTTGGAATAAAAAACAAATCATTCTCTCACAGTTCTGGAACCTAGAAGTCTGAAATAAAAATGTCAGCAAGCCCATACTCTCTCTGAAGGCTCTAGGGGACTATATCCTTCCTTCCCTTTTCCTGCCTTCTGATGGTTGCCGACAATCTTTGGTGTTCCATGGCTTGTGGTGTCATCACTCCAATTTCTGCTTCATCATGACATGGTGTTCTCCCTGTGAATCACATCGTTTTCCCTCTGCCTGTGTCTCCATGTCCAAATTTCCATATTCTTATATGGATACCAATCATTGCATTAGGGCCCACTCTAATCTGATATAACACCATCTTAATTGATTACATCTGGAAAGACCTTTCTTCCAAATAAGGTTACATTTTGAGTTTCTGGGGGAACATGAATTTTGGAGGTCACTATTTATTTTAGTACTATGTCCTTAAGCAGTTAACTCAATTCCAATTTGAGAGATAAGAAATCAGATGCACTGTGAAGTTAAGAAATATGTGCAAGGTCACAAAGCTAACATGTGGCAGAGCGGGATTAGCAGGGGGACCAGTTGGAAAGCTATTGCGGAGAGATGATAGTGGCAATAGGGGTGGAAAAATGTGGATGGTTCTGATGAATGTTTTTAGAGCAGAATCAATAATATCTACTAGTAATTTTGATGTGAAGGGTAAATGGGAAGGGTAAGGAGTCAGGAAAATATACCAGGTTTCTAACCTGAGCATTTGGGTAGAAGTTCCATCCATTTACAGTTATAGAAAGCACTGGATAAAGGGCAGGTTTAGGGAGAAAGGAGAAAAATTCAGGGTTAACAATGTTTAGTTTGAGGTGCCCATTGAATATATCATTGGAAATGGATATAATGGCCTAGGACTGAAGTGAAAGGTCTGGGCTAGACTATCAGAAAATTAAAGTATTCATTCATTATTTACCAAATATTGCCTGCCGTGTGTCAGTTATTATCACAGGCATCAAGAACACAGCCATGAACAAGATAGGCAAAGTTCCTGCTTTCATGGAAATGCCATTCTTTTTTATTTTTTTGAGACAGGATCTTGCTCTGTCGCCCGTGCTGGAGTGCACTAGCATCATCATAGCTCACTGCAACCTCAAACTCCTGGACTCAAGGAATCCTCTTGCTTCAGCCTCCCACGTAGCTGGGACTACAGGTATGTGCCACCACACCTGGCTAATTTTTAGTTTTTTTGTAGAAATGGGGTCTTGCTATTGCCCAGACTGGTCTCAACCTCCTGGCCTCAAGGAATCTTCCCACCTAGGCCTCTCAAAGTTCTAAGATTATAGGCATGAGCCACCGTGCCCAGCCAAGGAATGTCATTCTTAATAGGGGAGACAGACAATAAACAATAACAAGAAATAAGATAATTTCAAATAGTGACAAGTACTATGTACACAATAAAAAAGGGTGACATGAAAGTGAATGATAGAGATTACCTTCTACAGTTTGCATGGTAAGAGTAGGCTTCTCTGAGGAGATGGCAATTGAACTGAGACCTGCATGATATGAGGAGGTGACCTCATGGATCTAAGTGTACAAAAGCCCAGAGGCAGGGATGTCCTTGTAGTTTGTGAGGAACAAACAAAAAAATGCCAATGTGGCTGGAGCATAGGAATCTAGGGAGGTGAAGAAGTTAATAGAGGATGAGACCAGGATGCTGTAGAAGCCGAGAGAGAGAGAGAGAGAGAGAGAGAGAGAGAGAGAGAGAATTGTGTGTATGTGTGTGTCTTTGGAAGATTTTGTTTCTTACAAAAGGTTTTGTTTCTTACACACACACATACACACACACACATTTATTTTGTTTGTTTGTTTTTAATTTAAATGCATGAGAATGGAAGATAATGCCTAAGGAGACAGAGCAGAATGAGAACAAGCAAGAGCCTATGACAGGCCTGCAGTTACTTAAGTCTCATGGATAAGAGATGGTCAGATCAGAAGCAAGAAAATAACATGCCTTCATATCTGTTTCTCCCATTAAAATGAAAGTTGTTCTTCCATTAAAATGAAAGTTGTTCCCCCAACACCAAGCAAAGTGTCTTTTACAAAATTGTGCCAATAAATATTTAACTAACTGATTTCAAATAGATACAAGGCAATAGTAAGGTAAAACCTTCATTTGTGGTATTTTTCATCAATGGCCACATCTTTATTTTTCCTGAGTCTACATCATGCTCTGTAAGTTTACTATTTTTTTTCTATAAAAGGAATCTCATATAGTTTCCCAGCTTTTGACTTGTGTAGGATTTGACCCTGAGACTGCATTGGCCAGTGGCATGAAGTGGAAGTGCCCTTGTGCCAGTTCTGCATGCTGGCCTCGAGAGGCCTTCTGTGTTCCCCTAATGCTCTTGTGTTTCTGCCATTACCGTGAGAAGGACAGGCCTGGACTGGGTCCAAGATGACAAAAGAGAATGAGAGATGCGTGGAAATTCTGTCCCAGCTGTGCTGCCCCAGCCAAGCCTAACCTAGAACAGAGCCCCAGCTGAACTGCAGGTATGCAAGTGAGTCCAACTTACATCAGCGTAGATCAGCCCAGTCCACTCACAAGCACGGCAACATAATGAAGGAGTAGTGTTAAAGCCATTGCGTTTTGGAGTGGTTTGGTACACAGAAAGAGCTAACTGATTCACCAGTCTTTTAAGGGGGTGACCTAGGTGAACAAGCTGTGGGATAATGAGGAATTGACGGATGGATCAAAGCAGGGCATGGAGCAAAACAGTCAGTCATCTCCCACATCTAAGTATATCCAAATATTTCCTTAAGATTCTAGGAATCCAGTTAAATCCAGTAGAAATATTCACAACTTTAATTTAGAAAAGAACAGATTTTTGAGAAGTGATTCATTTTATTCCTTATATAAAGCTGTTCAAATTGACCCAAAATCTGATGTAAAGTGATAAAGCCTTTCTATATGAGAGCAGTACTTGGGGTTTAAGAATCATAATTTATTGGCTGGGCGCGGTGGCTCACGCCTGTAATCCTAGCTCTCTGGGAGGCCGAGGCGGGCGGATAGCTCGAGCTCAGGAGTTCGAAACCAGCCTGAGCAAGAGCGAGACCCCGTCTCTACTATAAATAGAAAGCAATTAATTGGCCAACTAAAAATACATAGAAAAAATTAGCCGGGCATGGTGGCGCATGCTTGTAGTCCCAGCTACTCGGGAGGCTGAGGCAGAAGGATCGCTTGAGCCCAGGAGTTTGAGGTTGCTGTGAGCTAGGCTGACGCCACGGCACTCACCCTAGCCTGGGCAACAGAGTGAGACTCTGTCTCAAAAAAAAAAAAAAAAGAATCATAATTTATGATGACATATAAACTTTGTTATAGATATTGGATTGTATTATTAAATTACTTCCCATCTTAAAGATATTGAAAATTATTTACTCAATGTTTAAAAAAGAAAAATGTCAAAGCATATTTTTAAAAGCAACTAAGAATTATTCATTTTGATTTTAAAATGTTGACAAAAGTGTTGGATACCAAAATCAAGAGAACATGCACAGGCCATAAAAATATAATAAGTAAAGGGAAAAGTCTCTAGAGCCAGGGATATACAAGGTTGAATTTCAACGTTACCACTTAAGTAGCTGTGGCAGCCATGGGAGTCTCCTAGACCTACCAGGTGCTTGACTGACTGAGGGCTCAGGCTGCTGGCATTGAAATCCATTACTGTGTTTGGGTTGAGGCCATGCCTTCCGTGGGCTGATCCGACCAATGACTGAGTATGGCAAAGATATTAGGCTGACCTGTGTCTGAAAGTCATGGGACTCTTTTGCCAGTGACTTTGGCTCAAGGGCTCTAACAATTTTGCCCAGACTTCCTTAGCTTGCAGGCAATCTTTTCTCCCTGGCTCCTTCATTCTGGGGCCAGACTTGTATTGTGGTCTGGTTTCCCTCCCAGGCTTCTCCAGCTCCCTCTATAGGTGTTTCCTTTACTTAAATTTGTGCACTTTTAATTTCATCTAGTGTGCTGTTGCTTGAGAACCCAGACTACCACACTGGCTTCTGAGTCTCACTTTCCTCATGGGTAAAATAGAACCTACTCCATAGGAGTGTAGTAACATTTAAATGAACCAGTGAATTTAAAACAAAATTGTGCAGTGACTAGTGAAAATTGAATTAATTAATGGAACCTTTTACTATTGTTGTTATTGTTACTTCTTAACTTTTTTTTTAAGTCAAAAACATGGAACATATTAGCTGATACTGAACTGAGAACTATCTGTTGCTGGGGAGAAATAGGGATCAATAAATGAAAAACAAAATAACCAAGAAACCAACTATATAAATAATGAATGAAAATATAGTAGACAAAAAAGTCACGAAGACTTAAGGTTATTTTATCTATTAGCCATCTAGAGTGAACCATAATATGGATCCAGGATATCCTTGCCTTCTATTATAGGGTCATTAAGGAATTAAGTTCTCTTTTAATTGTGAAAACATTGAAGAACAATCAGGTTAAACTGAGCCATCTTTTCCCAAATATAAATCAGAATGTCAGGAAGAGCTCTAGCAAGTGCAGCCAAATGTTTCTCCTGGCTTGAATTATCCCAGTAATTGCATTTATTCCACATTTTCTTAGATTGAGAACACACAGGTAATTAATGGTCTTAATAGATTATAATTTTGGGATTGTTTTACTAAACATTATTTGTCTGAAACTGGAGGGCAACTGAAGGAGTGAGTTTGTTAAAAAAAGAGGAGATAACTTAGTAAAACTTATTAAAAAAGGAAGGAAGTTCAGGATTGCTTCTTTCTAACTTTGAACATAATTAAAAATTTTAAAGAACAAGGAATTTTTACCAAGGGAATTTAGTTTTTCTTTTTCTAGACATTGAGCCTAGCACATAAATTCTCAATAAATATTTGTTGTATTTAATTATATTGGAATAGCTTGGAAATAGAATATGTATTTGGAATCCTCTTTGTTTAGATCTGCCCTCAAGTAGAAGGATAAACAAGATAAACATTCAAGGTCATTTCCAACTTTAGGAATATTTATGACACTATTTTGGAATGTTTAATCTAACAAGGAATTCCACTTTCCATACCAAAGTGCTGTTTGAATTTTGTATCCCAGACAGAGCTAATCAGGTTAGCTCTAATTAAGTAATTAGAAGTCAAATTAACTATGGTTGAGAAAAGTTGCACAGAAAACTGCTGTATTTGAATGTGACAGTTTTCTTTTTCTGTGTCTCATTAATATAAGCCAAAGCTATAATTCCAGGACATCCAAAGGACCTTGAAATATTGCTGGTGCTTTCAGAATAGTTTGGAGTCTCCACTGAGAATGTCTTTGAGTTTATCAGGGCTCTGTTTTTTCTTGGGAAAAATAAACAAACAAACAAAATCTTTTCTTACATCAACTGCCTCTAGGCAATGGGTAGATCACTGCTGTTAAGCAATTATGATAGTGCTATATTTTTTCACATTTTGCTCTCCTCTTTCTTCTGCCCTTCAGAAATAGGTATCAAATAGACAAGAACATGGTACTAGCTCAATATCTAGAAGTTTTGTGTGCTTAGAAAGGCCCTTGACTACAACTTAATCTTAATTTCCTCTTCAGCTCCTAATGGAGTACTAAACTCATAGTTAATGCTCAATAATATTTGTTGAATAAATGATTTCATAAAATGGAATCAATATAGCACCTACCCCAAAGAGTTAATATGCATATTAATACAAAGTCACAGAGACTGCCACCCAGTGGGCAATCCTGTATGTTGCTTATTATTATTATTGTTGTACTATTAGCCATACTACTATGCCACCTTCACCAAAATTCAATCTGAGTGACCTAGAGTGACTAATACACTCCAATAATCTCTTGACTGATCCCTCTGCTTTCAGACTCTTCTCCAACTTACTTCCCATAGTACTCCCAAAGTTATTGTTTCTCAAATATCAATTGTATCATGACAAGCTCATGATCCCAAGCCTCCAATAGCTTCCCATTTTTTATGGCTATGGTCTTTAAAGATTTTTGTTCACTTAATCGTAACAGTAAAAATATAAATAAATAAATATACTTACCACAGAAGTAAGTATATTCAATTATTTAATTATATCCAGGAGCCATAAAATTGTCATATTACTTACAGTATAAACACCTAAAAAATAAACCTTAGAGGAAGTTGCGATAAAGATGAAATGAACACCACTTTAAAGGTTTTGTTAATGATGGTGGCTCTGTTTTAATATTCAAGGCACGATATACACTTAAGGTTTATTTTAACAATTGAGTTATAAAATAGTCCTCTTGATATGTTTATGGCTGACTGTCCCAGACCTGCTTATATCATCATTTTTACTCATAAAGTTGCTGACAAAGAGTTGTTTCTAGTGGTGAAAGTAAAAGCCCTCCTCTTCTCGTGGAGTTTTCTTGTTCAATATAAGATAACATTATTCGTTTTATCTTCAACTCATAGTTTCTGTACTATTATTAGTTTCCTCTGGCTATTGTCATAAATTACCACAAATTTTGTGGCTTAAAAGAATAGACATTTATTCTCTCACAATTCTGGAGACCAGAAGTCTGAAATCAGTTTCTCTGGGATGAAATCAAGATGTTGCCAGAGCTGTACTCCCTCTAGAGAGTCCAGAGGATAATTTTCTTTTCACCTCTTCTAGCTCTTGGTAGCTGCCAGCATTCCTTGGCTTGTGACTACATCATTCCAATCTCTGCCTCCATGGTGACATTGCCTTTATCTTTTGTCTGTATCAAATCTCCCTCTTCCTCCTTCTTAATCCTTATAAGAGGGAGGAAGAGGGAGATTTGAAACTGCATTTAGGTCCCACCCTGATAGGATAATCTCTCTATCTCCATCCCAATCTTAATCATAGTTGCAAAATCCTTTTTTTTTTTTGCCATATAATTAACATTCACAGGTTTCAAGAATGAGTTAGAAGATATCTTTTGGGGAGGCCATTATTTAGTTGACCACAGTTTTTTTTCCCTTGCAGGAATCTTTAATAAGGTTGTGAGAGGCAAAATTCTGAAAGGCCTCTCAAGATTTCCACTCCATGGTGTGCATACCTTGTATATGAACCTCCTCTTGAATGTGGGTAGAACTGTCATATGATGGATTTCACTTGTGATTATGTTATGTTGTATGAAAGAATGGATTTTGAAGATACACTCTTTTACTTAGGAAGCTATTCTTTTTCCGTGTGTTTTGGGTTGTCTTCTTGTTCCTTTGATGTCAAGACAATTGGACAAATCAGTGTATCCTGATTCCTGGGCCACTGTCTGAGATGGTGCATGACCAAAACTGGTCAATAAGAGTTTTTTCTACTTTTTAAAAGTGATGCCCATAGGGAAGACTTTTGTTCTCTTTGGTTGTGAGATTGTGGGAATGTAAATCTAGGACCACTTGAAATCTCATGTTTTTAGGCTCTGTGAAGTTTCTGCAATTAAAGACTGTACCCAATAGAGAGGGAGAAGCAGAGAGGAGATGGGAAATCTTAAAGGGTTTAATACCCTGAATTTGTATGTCCTTAATACTAGAGCTATGCCTGCTCTTTCTGAGATAGCCCTACCTTTCCATGTGAGCTCACAAAATCTTCTCTTTTGCTCAAGATAATTGTGTTTTTATATATCTTAAAAAGTTCTGCTCAGCACATTGAGTACCTAACAAGCGGTCTGGCTCACAAAAGGCGTCGCAGTGGTTGTTCAACAGATCAGCATTATTCTAAAGGCCTTCCATGGCACTATTATATTTATCTGAAGAAAAGAAACTAGGAGAATCTCTAACATGTATAAAGCCTTACAAAGTTATTTTTAGAACTCCTTTGTGTTGGATTTACTCTCACATACAACAAACCCTCCTAGTAATCTGGTCTCTTTCTCATACCATCATTACACACTTTCAGAGATAATTAAATGTCTATGATAAATAGCATTTGTCATGGCTAGACTAAGATTCATTTGTTTTTTAGTTGTTGATACCTTTAACTTTGCTGTGTTTATATTTTAATTTCCACCAAAATTTTGATTTCTGTGATCTTTCTTTACCCTCACTTTAGCTAAATACTTAACAATTATTGACATTAATAAAAATCCCCAAATGCTAGTCCTTTCCCTTTAAACTTTTGACTTGGGAACACAAAGACAGTGTGCTATGAGCTCTGTTTATTTTTATTTCTTGAAAACTTTCTAATAAAAAACCCTTGAGAAATAATTGTGTAGAAAGCTCCACCTCTTTTCTAGAATGATTTAAACTTAATAAGATTTAAAAGAAATTGCTAGATCTCAGATTATTAGAAAAATGTGTAATATATGAGATTGATATCATTCTATATTAATTCTAGTAACAAGTGTTTATGTATTACAATTTTTTAAAAATTCCTCATAGTACTATGAGAACCGATATATAGGACATTTTAATGGAATGTTTATCTTCATTAACATTCCAGTGGTATGCACATAGTCAATGCCAGATTGATCACCCATATAAAATAAAAAATAGCAATATAATTAATTATTGCTGTAAGGGTATGGAAAAAATGGAGCAATTTCCAGGTCCATACTTACATTTCTGATTTTTGTGTAGGGTTTTTATTTTTGTTTGTTTTGTTTTGTTTTTTACTTTTCTATGAGGGATATCTGAAGTGCTCAATTTTTAGCTTTTAGGGTCTTTCACATGAAAAGATTCAGAGTCATTACAAACTAAACTGAGCATAAAGGAACTCAAGAGGAAAACCAATATGATTTTTACTGAAAAGAATAAAAACCATCATTTTAGTGGGCTGAGCATGCGCAATCTTTTTTCTTTTCAGGCTCTTATACCAAACAAGTGTAAACAATATATTAATGATTACATTTATAGGTTATTTTTATAACTGCATTTTCTGGGGTTAATAAATAACAAGCTTGAATATGTCTCTTCCTTTTTTGTAGATTGACCTGTTTTATTTACTGGTAAAATACTGCTATAGTAAGCATAAGATCTAAATGATACGATAACATTCAAATTTAGATAATTCTTATTTGTAACAAAATGTTTGTATACATGAAGCATAGATACCTCATGTCTGGATGAATCTGTATATTTTCAGACTAATGTGCCTGTTGATGGAAAATTTTTGAACTGCCAGGCACAAATAACGCTGTGGTAAATTACCTACCTGCGGTAAACCAAAGGTGTGTTTGTCCGATATGATTAGATAGCCCTTCCCCAATCTCATTTAAAACCCCATGTTATTCATCCTGAAAGATATAAAATAATTTACTTTGTAATAAAGCTAGCAATTAAAAGCAGTAGGGTTATGAGATTTAATAAGTGGTGTTGAAATAGCTATTTTGAAGAAATAAAGTTGTATCTTTCCCTTATACCATAAAGTCTATAAAAAAGAATTATTATTACAACTATAAATTATTTATATAATTTTAAAGCTTAATGATTGCAGATAATGTTTATTATTTAGGTCGAAAATTTTTTCTCATTCAATTATTAAAAGTTCTACAATATTGCATTCAAATTGAAAAATTATCCTGTGTGAATTAATATACAAGGATTTTAGTATAGCTGGTATATGATTCTCTGCGCTAGATTACACACAGCCTTGCATTTTATATTATCCAAAAAATAATAAAAAGTAATCTTCATGTTATGAAAATGCCTCTTTGAGTACCAGATCTATTCAAAGTCTTCATCATTATATCACTTTAAAGGTAATTAAATTAATCAAAATTCCCCCATTTTTTGGACTCAAAAATAAGTTGCCTCCATTTTTACAGAGAATGTTCATATAGAGTAAATATCCTTCTATGGAGTATGTCCTAATATCTAATTTTGACAGGATTCTTTTCGGTTTTTTTTTTTATTTAAAAAAATTTTTTTTATTGTTTTAGTAGAGACGAGGTCTCGCTCTTGCTCAGGCTGATCTCGAACTCTTGACCTCAAGCGATCCTCCTGCCTCGGCCTCCCAGGGTGCTAGGATTACAGGTGTGAGCCGCCACACCGGGCCAAAGGATTCTGTGGATGGTCTTCTAATACATGAAACTTCTCCAAAACTATGCAGGGCTATGATTAGACCCAATATAGCCTTGCCTCTACCTAATCATTAAGCCATACCCTTCCCTAACTTAGAACTCAATTTCATTTTCAAACATTTCTCATATTCGTTGTTGCCTCTGTCCTTACAGCCAGCACTTTGGTTCAAGTACTCTGTGTCTTTGCCTAGACTAAAACAACAACTTCTTACCTCTTCTCTTTGCCTTCATTTATTTTCTCCTTCCACATTTTGCCTCTGTTCTAGAAGGATCTTTCTAAGCTCCAACCATGATCTTTAAGAAATTCTGATTTCCCAAAGACCAAACTGCAGTTCCTCAGTATAATACTTAAAATTCCTCACAGAATAATCCAAATTTACCTTTCTGACTCCTACAGCACGCCCTGTACATTTGCTGTATTGACTGCATCTTTCCTTTGACACTTTGGTGCTTTACTCGTGGTTTTCCATCAGCCCAGATTGCAAGTCTACCTCCTTCTTGCTGTTCCTAAATCCTTCCCTTCCTTTAAATTCAATCATCACAGCCTGCCTAAAGCCGTCTTCAAATCTCCCTGTCAGTTACATTTCTTTTTCCACAATCCCACAGCACCTCAGTCTACTCGCATGGCCCTTATTGCACTTTGATTCATATTAGCATTAATTAGTCTCTCTGCCACGATTTGGATTTGTAAATTTCTTCAGGGGAAGAATTGTTTATGTTACTTTTATGTTTGCACTTTCCCTGGGTCATGGGAACTAGTGCAGGTATCCCTGAGTAGTAGGAGTTTAATCCATATTTACAGACTAGAACTCTAAACATAGACTTACACACAATGAGGAATAAGAAACACTATACAAAATGAGAAATCTGAGAACTTGAACTCTGTTCTCTGGTTTCTTTCTTCTTTTTATTTCTTCATAAATGAGAATGAATATCATTTGTTTTGTGACTTAAGAGAAATAATTTTTTTCTCCCTGCCTCAAATTCCTGTTCTGGAAGCCCAGAATGTGACTCTGTGAATTTTAAGTAATAATAAGGACCATCAAGAGGTACCATAAGGATACCAGAAATAAAGCATGCTTTATAATGCATGTTTTCTCTCACAGTGTAAAAATATCTAACCATTAATGCATTCATTTCCCCAATTAAGCAACTTTCAAAGCAGAAATGCCACACAGGACTGAATACTTCAAGTAGAATAAAAATCTGGCTAATTCCTCCTGAGTACAAATAAATGGATGAGTCAGAGAGAGATACCCACTCTGTAAATTCTCATCCACAAACAAAAGGTGGACTGGAAAGTAAAAGCATCTTCAGGGACAGCAGCAATTGTAGGATAATGGCAAAGTGTGTGGGATTTTGCAATGAGAGCTGGCTGTTTATTCCCAGGATGTCATAATTAGTCTCCACAGTAAACTTTTCCTAGAAAATTCAAACACAGGGTTACTGCTTGAGACTCCAACAAGCTAAGATTATATTAGCAAACTAATAATAGCCTTACCCATCATATTAGCCTACCTAAATCAAAATCCAATGCACATAGTCTTTTCATTAAATCCAGTTCTGCTGAAGTCATGTTTTTTTCTTCCAGTTGTCACCCTTGGGGGAATTTCAGTAGTTATTGAAAGGTATAATACAATTTAATAGGAAAACTTTCCTAAATAAGAGGCTTTATGACCCTTTATTTGGAAAATAGTAATAATTCAGGATATTACTAAAAACTAATTTGTTATTATTTTTAAAGAATGCTACTTTTCAAATTGCAGATGGATTCATTCTGGGCTTTCTGATGTTCTGTTGTTTTGATGCATATATTTACTCTAGTTAATTAATAAACTTTTCTTATATCACAGTGAGTATAATTTGTAATCAGGGTATCAGAGCTCTCTATATAATTGAATGCTTGTGAAATGTGATAATTTGGTCACTTAAGTGTTTTAATCATCTCCTTCAAACTTTTATGCACCATATTTTGCCTCATCCCTGGAAAAACTTTTGCGGAATAAAAATTATGAATTTTGCTCCTGAATAAATGAACTTAACATTTAAATTAAGTTCAGACATCATACATCTTGCATGAAGGACTTCCAATTTGACTCTCCTGATGCCCATTCAGTATTGTCAGTAATAAATTATTTCCACATATACTTCAGTTCTAGTTCTATGTAGATGCTTAGTAAATGCTGGTTTAATTAAATGAGTGGAATCCTTGGCAACGTTAAGACAATCCTACAGCTGTTGCTAACCAGCAAATGAGTATAACTCTCCTCTCTTTTTGATAAGTTGCTTATTCTACATTATGACAAATTGTATGTTCAGTCAATCATCACCTAGCAAGAAGCTTTCAAATGTTAGCGTTAGTACTAAGTGCAAAGAGGATACAATGATAAATAAAATCTTGTTCCTCACAGTTTAATGGTTGAGTCAGACAGACAATACTTAAAATTGAATGTGATCTGTGCTGGTTCAAAGTAGGTGGGGGTACTGAGAAAGAAGAGGCAGACTAACTTAACTGGGAAACATTTCAAACTATGCGTAAGATTTGAGCCAGGTCTTACAGGATGAGTTCCCAAAGCTGAGAAAATGGTTAGGATATTTCAGAAAGAAGAGAAATGGTTGTAAAAATGCAAACAAATTAAAGAGAAAAATAAAAGGCCAGGGGATTTCTCAAATTTGGTGTGGCTGTAACGTGTGGCTTGAAAGGAGCTACAGGGCTTGATATGAAGGAACGTGCATGCCAGAGTTGTAGTGCAAAGTATTTGAATTCTTCTCCTGGTCTGACACTCTGCCAAGGACTGGAATTCTTGGCTGGGCCCAGCTGTGTTGGGTTGGGCTGAGCTGAGATTGAGGCTTGGCTGACCCTTAGCCTCTACACTGTGAAGCTAAAAAAGAAATGGACTACAGCATTTAGGGAAAAGTAGACAAGAAACAGAGAAACCTTGCAAAAAAGTATGGATGCCCAGAGATCTGAAGCAGAAAGCAGAAGTCCATTCTAAGTCAAAGGATGTACAAAATCCTCTAAACAGTATAAACTATTTCCAGGGAGGACAATAGAGACATTTTCTAAGGTTCCAATTTCAGCTCCAGAAGATAGGAAATCTGTAACCTCACTTGTAGTTTGGAAAGAAATTGGTAAGGCAGTAAGGATTGTGTGAGCTGAATTCTGTGACAAAAATTGAGTTTTAGAAAGATTTATCTGATGTTGGTGTGGTATGTGAAGATGTTGAGTCAGAATGACCACTTTAGGAAGCTTTCTCAATCATTAAAATTAGGGAACTAATAAAAAACTAAATTGATATAACAGAGTTGAAATGAGGAGGATGAGATAAGAACAAAATGTATCTAGAGTTTTCAGTCCATTTTTATTTAATGTAAGTGTTGATTTGGTTAAACTTGAACTTATTGTCTTATTCTTTTACTTTTCTGATTCTGTTCTTTGTTCCTTCATGTCCTCCTTTCCTGCTTTTTTTGGATTAACTTTTTTTCCTATATAGTTCTATTTAATTTTCTCCATTGCCATTTTGACTATGACTCTTTGGTTGGTTTTTTATTTTATTTTTATGTGGTTGCTCTAGTGATTCAAATATGCATTCTTAAATTATAATTGTCTACCTTGAAATAATATTATAGCACTTAACTTAGAAAGAACCTTAAAAAAGTGTGTGTGTGTATATATATATATATTTTTTTATCCCTTCTGTTCTTTGTGCTATTATTAAATGTGATAAACCCCACAATACATTGTTATTGTGCATGCTTTACATCATCAAATTATTTTTAAAGTGGTTAAGAAATTATGTTTAGTGTAGGTTTGCTGTGAACTAATTCCTTCAATTATAGCTTTTTTTTGATAAAAAGCAAAGAAACTTTTTTTATAATCACACATTGAACACTTCAATGCAATGATATTATTTCATTCTTTCATTCAGCCAATATTTATCTAACACCCACTATGTGCTAGTTACTTAATAGGCACTGAGGACTTACAGTTTTATACTATTTCTAAAATTAGTAAGAAAATTAGTAATTGGACACTTCAACATGCATTATCAGTCTGTCTTTAGTACACTCTCATTTCAGAAGAATTTTTTCACTGACTATATAATTTTAAGTTGAATTTTTGTTTTGATTTGTTTTATTTCAAGCCTTTGGTGCATCTTTCTTTTGTCTTCTAGCTTGCATTGTTTCTGATGAGAAATCAGTCATTCCAGTAGTCCTCCCTTATTCATTATGTGTATGAGATATGTTCCAACGTGCTAGTGGAAGCCTGAAATCCTGGATAGTATTGAGTCGTATATATACTATGCTTTTTCCTATACGTATATCCCTATGGCAAAATTTAATTTATAAATTAGGCACAAGAGAATAACAGCAATAATAAAATAGAACAGCTATAACAATATACCATAACAAAAGTTATGTGAATATTTTCTCTCTCTCTCTCCTCTCTCTTAAAATATCTTATTGTACTATTCTCACCTATTTTTGGACCACAATTGACCAAAGATAACTGAAACCTGGAAAAGTGAAACCATTATGGGTTTCTGTATTTGTATCTCTGTTTCCCTTTCCATTTTATTTTCATTTTCTTTTTCATTGTCTTTCATTTTTCTTTGTCCCTGGCCTCTTTTAAGGTGTTCACTTTATTTTGGGTTTTTGTTAAAGGAGTATCCAGGTATACTTTTCTTTGTATTTTTCCTGCTTGGATTGATTGGACTTCTTGAATATATGCGTTCTATTTTTAATCAAATATTTTTTGTAAAAAAATCGAGCAATTATTTTTAAATATATTTTTCTTTTCCAATTTCTTTTTCCTTTCTTTCAGAGACTTCAGTTATAATCAACTGATACTAATTCACAGGAAAGAAATTTCCTCCCCCTCCTATTTTTCTTTTCTCTCTGTTTCAGTTTAGCTGATGTTTATTGACCTGTCTTCTAGTTCATTCCTTTTTTTCTTTTTTACTGTCCAATTTGCTATTGAGCCCACTCAATTGAATTTTATAATTTCAGATATTGTATTTTTTAGTTACAGTCCAACTTTTTTTACTCACTCTATTTATCTTTACCTGTAAATGTTTTACCATGTTTATAATTACTATTTTAAAGTTTTTGTCGGCTAATTACAATAAACAGATCTGGGTTATTTGTGGGACTATGTCTACAAACTGTTTTCTTTTAATTATTGATCACATGTTTCTGCTTAATTAACTGTGTTATAATTCTTATTATATTCTAGATGTTGTGAATAAATGGAAAGTGAAGACAAAAGTATCATTTTTTTATTTGTTTCTCTTCCATATCTGGCAATTAGGGTGAGCTACCTGGAGAGTTGAGTTGAGTTGGGCTGCAGCTGTAGCTATAAGTAAGATGTTACTTACTGGCTGATGTCCACTGCCTATTTGGTTGTTTAGTACCTCTTTCATAGTGTATGTTTTCTGGTGGGCATTAACATGTGATCCAAAGATCACACTTTGTGCTCAGCCCCATAGATCTATCCACATGTCTCTTCTGTATATCTCTTTTTACTAAATCTAATCTTCCAGATTCCTGACCATTTGCCACTGTCCTTGAGTCTGTGTATATTCTTACCAAAAGATATTTCTTTTATCACACAAGGTGAAGGATCAATTATATCAACTGAGGTTCTACCTAACAGGAGGATTTCTCCTCACTACTATCTTTGAGTGCTATCCTGAGTGAGGATGTAGTGCAGAATGGTCCTTTATTTGGCTTGCACCATAGATGGAGCCAAATGGATATGTTTGTGAACCAAGCTTATCCTTTTTCCTCCTACAGCCAGATATAATGAAGCCCCCATGTGAACATAGTTTGGCTCAAGGAGACGTACCGGTATTATAATGGTATGTGGCTTGGGGGTCTGAGTCACCTTTTGTGTAGCTCTGGTCCTGTTCATGCCATCCTCGATGTACCTTTTCTGTCTAATGATGAATTGCTGTAAACGTGCCTGATCTTATGACTTTGTATAATACTTCTGGCAGAATGTTGCTCATAATGAGCAGCTAATGGATAGCTATCTGAACAAATGGATTCTCATGGTCTCATGTATAGAGACTTCATCTCTACGAAGTCCCAATGGCATACCCAGAACTGTATTTCAAATGATGTTTACTCCTCTGCTGCAGATGGCTTGCCCTAGAGCCCTAGGGATTTATATTGTGATATTCCTACTGGAACTTATCATGCTTACAATCTGGCTGGTGCATGTGGCAAAGCTGCCTGCACTGCAACCTAGATCTTCTACAGAGTCCTTTATTGTGCTGGGTCCACTTAAAGCTGGCAGTAGTGAATGTCACTTGGTAAATAAGTCAAATACGTATTCTCAAATGGGGAATATTCTGTCTGCAACATAGGCTGCTGGGTGTTGTCTTTTTAGAAAAATTTAGGTGCTATCTCAGCATGCCCCACACCACAGAGACCCTCAAAACCTCACTCATGTGTCAGACTCCTGAGTATTTTTAGGATTTCTCTTCATTGGAATCTTGTCTCTCCCTTTTCCCCTTCAGTCAATGAATTCTGGTCTTGAGAACAACTGGCTCAGATATGAAAACTAGGATTTTTATTTTAAGTGTTGCCTTCAGCCTCCTGTTTATCCATCCTTAATTTGTTTTGGTTATATGGTCTATTAACTATCTCTGTATGTCTACACATCTCTCATGTCCCATGGGTGGTACTCTAAACTTTACAATAATTACATGTTCTTGCTTCATATGGTTATATGGTGATTAATGGTGATAATGGTGATTAACCATATGACTGGTCTATTATTTATTTATTTATTTATTTTTTTGAGATTTCCCCATTGTTACCAGAAAGCTTGCTCTATAACAGCCTTCCCTGCCATCAGTCTTGGCCTGCTAATGACAGCTACCATTGACACCTACCATAGCTACTTTTTCAACTATTCTGAGGCCCCATTCCCTTGTGCATTCTATATTGTATTGGTATATGGAGCATCTTTTAGATCCTTCCATAGAATAGAATGGTGGGCTTCAACTTTAGGTGGTGTAACTATTCTGGCATGCTCAAATTTCTAAGACTTTTGATACTTCATGAAAGTTCTAGTACTTCTTCTTCACCTAGTATGAGCCATCTCTTTTTCCAAGCTTCCAAGAGCCAGTCTAGTAGCTTGTTAGTAGTGTTTTCCAGGATCCTTGATCAAATATTAAATTTTGTATCACAGAAGAGTGATCCCAGATCAGTCAACTCTCCCTTCTACAGCTTTGTGGTTTGCTGAGCCCTTTTTATTTAGCACCCTTCCCTTATAATTCTTAGAGTCCTTTTCTATACATAAGCCAACTCCTGCCACTATATTTTGTCTAGGAAATTTCTTCATCATAGTATCCTATTCTTTCAAGGGGGAACATTATTCTTTAACTTGAAGTAGGGGGACATTCTTATAGGCCTTAAGGATTTAGGTTGGGAAGTCAAGGTTGTTAGGTACATTGATCTAGATATCCCATCCCAAGTGCAAGGATCCTACTCCTTCTCAATCAGGGCCCTGATCTTGGCATAGAATACTTACCAGGCAACAAATCAACACTTTCTGAAGCTTTTGAGTCCCAGACCTGCTTTTATTGGTGCTTCATCTGTCAGAGATGAGAGTCTTTTTGCATGCTGTCTCTGACATTTACCTTAAATAGGCAATTTAACTTGGTAATTTATAACTTTCAGTCTTTCATTGGCTCTCTGCAAATGTATGACATATTGCACCATCAGGCTATTACTTTCCAACATTTTGACATTCAAGTTCATCACCAGTGAAAGTTTTAACAATGTCACTAACACAACCTGCCAATGGCTATGAGTACTCCAATGACAGGATCTTCATTTCCAGCTACTCAGTAGATGATCCAGCTTTAAAAATCCCATTTTAAAGACATTATTAGGTCCATTATTGATATCAATGGTCTTAAGTCAAGTTACCTGGGAGAAAAGACTCTGAGTTGGAGACTTAGAAGCAGGAGATTTACTGAAGAGTGCTTGTAGGAACATACCTTCAAGAGAGCGAGGGAGCAAGATTGGACAGAGTGAGAAATTGATCTCTGATGCAGTTACAACAAGACTTTGGCCAATCTCACATGGAATTTTGGATTTAAGATGACCCTTCAGAGTTGAACCAAACATGGGAAGAGGGCAATAACTTTGTTATACTATATCCTGGATGTGGGCTGCTTCCTGGAAGGGAAGATATCCTTGGGAAAGAAGTTCTCTATAACAGAGTATTGTTGGAGAGTATCTCAGTTGTGAGCCAACAGCATCTGACACTCCCGGCAGCTCGGGTGAGTGAGAGTCTTATCCCTATAGAGGGGTTTCAGACACATGTCATAGCTGTGCTGTATTTGATATGATGTGAGCTGGGGCCTCCAACATTAACAATGTCTGAGGATTACCAAGGCCTTAAAATTGCTCCAAGACAGGATGTAGGAGTGTTCCATTAATTAGATAAACGAAAATATTCAAAATTTTCATTTTAACACAAAATGTGAATCCATGGGTTAGTTTGAAATCTTTCTTATCTTCAGTTATGACTATCTTTCATATCTTGCTTCCTTTTGAATAGGGAGATTCACTTTTCATTCTGAAAGAAAAGGGTCTTTTTCTTCTTTACTTTATGATAGATAATACTATCTGCCCTGGTAGCTACAAAGGTTTGTATTTGACTATGGATATAAAAGTGCATGGTGAAACTTTAGATATGATAGAAAAATAATATATAATATTATTATTACTTCCATGAAACTATCTTTCTATCCTGTGACCTTTTAGAGAATTGATGCTTAAAACTTGAAATTATAGGCATAACTTAAGTTCCCTTAGGAATTTACTAACCCATCAGATGAAACCCATCTAACAGAGAAATTTGGCTTATGAACTAGTGATTTGTTACTACTGTTCCAGTGTGAATTTCTCCAGTGGGGACATCTAGTACATGAATGTTGAATAAGCAAGCAATATATAATGTATTAGGATTAAAGGGGGATGAAGGTGAAAATTTTGTCCAAGTGCACAATTTGTTATATGCCGAAGAGTATTCTATAGAAAATAGGGCCCACAAAATGCTTTGTTTTAAAATGGCTTTATTATTCAAAAAGAAACTTGCTTTGTTTTATTGCTTTAACTTTCTGGCCACAAAACCCACTTTATTGTAGCGCTCTTTATAATTTATTAGAATTAGTAGAATATATTTTATGCAGTTTGGGCTCCATTTCATTCTTGAAAATTTTCAATGGCCCTAGGTAGGGCCAGAAGCAATTCTATTAATTAATGTGAAATAGAAATTTGCAGGCTACAGTAGATACCTGTTGGTTACATTTCCAGAATCCTTTCTCTCTTTTTCCTTTTTAAAAGTCTTTGTAATCTAATTTATGTTGGGTTCCCTGTGGTGCTCGGGAGGCTGATACTGCTCCTGGCTGCAGAGTGGTATACATGGCTGTGGTAGCCACCTCCAGCATAGCCCTCAATGATCTCTGTCAGCTTGGTATTCATACCTTGTGCAGTTCCCTCCCACATTTTACTTGGATTAGTCTGTGTGGCCAATAATATTTAGCAGAATTGATGGCATATTACTTCTGAGATTAAGTTATAAAAACATTGTGGCTTTCATCTTGGGAGCACACTCTCTTTCTGTCTCTGACTACTCTGTGGGAAACCAGCTTTTATGTCATGAGAAAACTCAGGCCGTCTGTGGAGAGGCTCACGTAACAGGGATCTGGTGATCAGACAATAACCAGTCAGGAACTGGGGCTGGCAACATAAGTGGAGTGGAAGCAAGTCTTTCCCCAGTGGTGTCTTCAGGTGAGACTATATCCCTAGCCAACAGCTTGCTGTAACCTCATGAGTGATCCTGACGCAGAACCATACAACTAAGGTGATCCTGTGTTCCTGACCCATAGAAAGAGATGCTTCTTGTTTCAGCTGCTAAGTTTTGGGATAATTTGTTATACAGCAGTAGAAACCTAATACAATGATATCAACTAAGCCAATCAGTGTATTTTCATTCCTCTTGCCACAGTGATAGGAGTAGAAGTGGATAAGTGACCTAAGTTCGTCCATTCAGAGTGATTTTCAAGACTTTCGGGGAGGGATTTCTAGCACGTGGATATTGTCTCATCTCCTGTGTGTATGTGAATGCTGGAGCCATTCCGTCAGGACAAGGGAAACCAGCCTGAGGACAAAGCTATCCTTCTGAAGAGTGTGAAACATAAAGAATTGTGGAGAAATCCCCAGAAATCTGATGAAAAATCCTTAAAATTCCATCTTTGCTCCCTATCTTTTCCCTTAGGCAAACCAGCCAACCCTTTTATTGTTTAAACTAGTTTGGTTTGGGTTTTCTGTCCCTTGCTACTGAAAAACGTCCCGGCACACACATTGGTAGAGAACATGCCTTTCAACCTTAACAAGCATCTTAGTTTATGCTGTAGTATTAGGGCACAAAGAGCAGTCTTGTAAAACATCGGCATCCATGATTTCAAACAGCAGATAGTCATAGACCTTAACCCGACTAGCCCTCATTTCCGTTGCTGTGGATTTTCCTGTTTTCAGTCATGCTTCTTAAAAAATGGATTTTTTTAAAAAAAATAACATTGGTATTCACTTCATTTAATTTATCTCTACTGACTAGTAAATTCTGCTGTCATATGCATCTCTCTAATTTAGACCCCATTCTCAGACCTTTGAGGGGCCAGTCCTAAAGCCAAGTCGCTTTTACCAGCCCATTGTACCTGACCATACCTTTTCTTTTCTCTTAAATGACTATCTTTAAGGTCTCAATTCCAGCATATCTTTTAATGGACCCAGGAAGCTATTGTGGGCGCTTATAGTAGTTGCTCAGTAAATGTATACCGGATGCATGAAAGTCCTCTTTAACTTAATGAGTTCCAAATGCTCATAAGAGAATTTGGCATAATTTGACTATTCTGTCAATTTTATTATGCAATGAATACTTATATAATACAATTGTAGAAAAATTAGAAAATCTAGATACACAAACCACTCCATCAATCAAAATAATCTAAAATGAATCCATCAGAGGAATCTGATTGTTTAAATTTTGATGTAAATTTTTCTAGCCTTGGCTCATGTCTGTATTCCCAGCTTTTCAGGAGGCTGAGGCAGAGGATCACTTGAGGCCAGGAGTTCAAGACTAGGTTGAGTAACATAGCAAGACCTCTAAATGTGAGATATCTAAAAACATGAAAATAAAAACAAAATATCTGCCACTCATAAGGCTGATGCGGTAAGATTGCTTGAACCCAGGAGTTCAAGGTTACAGTAAGCTATAATTGTGCCACTGCACTCCAGGCTGGGTGACAGGGCAAGACCTCATCTCTAAACAATTTTTTTTAAAAGTCCTATGTTTTCTAATAAAAGCTATATGTATACTTTAGAAAAGTGAACTCTTACTATTAGTGTTTTATAATTTAAAAGTGTATCATGAACATCTTTCCATGTCAACAAATACATGTTAATTTGTTTATTGAGCTCTATGTTCTCATAATCATTCTCTTACACATTTCTTCATGTCTGTCTTTAGGAAAAACAGTGACTCAAACTCATTATAAACAAAATCTTACGAAAGAATGGCTAGAAAAATGAGTAAACCAGCTTTGGCTCTGTTTAGACTTGTTTGCTAGAGGAAAGAACTAAATATTATTTTCTCTTGCTCAAATAAAAGGTGTGGGTAGGTGAAACCTGTGAAGTTTCCATGAACTGAGTCAGATCAGCACAAAGTTTTAAGGCAATTTTTGTATGCTGAGAAAGGCTGAGGCCTCCAGAGAACATCAGCTTTTATCCTAAACAGCTGACATTCTTCTACGTGAGGGGCATGGCAATGTGGTGGAGGTGCACAGAACACTAAATGAGCCTTTAGGAAACTGGGGTCCTGAAACAAGAATTGTCACTAGCATTTATGTAATCCTGGGAAGGTCTCTTTCCTTTTAAGAAATTTCTTAGAGATATTCTAACTCTGCTATTTTTAAGAGTCTTTAAGGTTGGATTGAAAAGATTATGTTTTTTCTTTAAAAAATACCTGGAAAATCAGTTAGGTGTAGGTCTTGCTTCTTCAGCTATTCTAATTTAATCCCGAAAGTTCCCCCTTTCTCTAGAAGGCAGGAGAAAAAAATATTTCCTCAATTCATGCTGTATCTTTAGCTATCTACTTTTTGAATATACTAGTTAATTTAAACGGGTTAAACTTAGTATTTTGCAAACAAAATTTTAGGGAATGATTTTAGTGTCATACATCTTGGTTAACACCACTACAAATTAACACCAATCATCACAACTTGGTAAAAATTTAAGGATTCTAGATGTGGCTATGCAAGTTGTGCATTGCTTATCTGCAGGGGTGTAATTCACATAGAATATGATCTGAAAGATGAACTAAACTTACATAATGTGCAACCTGCAAAAATGTGTGTTTTGATTGTAAGTGTACTCATGATTGTTAAACATCTCATATAGGCAATCAGATAGATATAAATAAGTTGTACATAAGTGAGGGTTACATTTGTCCAAGATAACGTCCTCTTAATAATGCTATAACACCAGTGGTGACTTTCCTGCTGCCTCACCCTTCCAAACTCACACTTTGAAGGTTCACTGCCATTCCAGGCTTTGAGAACAAGTGTTTCCCCATTAATAAGGACTGATGTTCTCAATTTTTCCATGAATATATGCTCTAGAAATTATGTTTCTGTTTTGTTTGTTGGTACATGAAATATTTGCTTATATCTTTCCTCCAATAGAAAGTAAGTTCTATGAAGGTGGGTATTTTTGCCTATTTTGTTCACTGATCTAATCCCAAGCTAGAGCAAAGCTTGAATTCAGTAGGTGCTCAATAAATATTTGTTGAGGCAATTAATGAGTATTCTGTCCAATTATACTAGCAGCTGGGGTTTTACCGACTCCTGAACCCAAGCTCCATGTCAGGTGCTCTGTCCCTCAAAGTTTCTACCATTCTCCTAGTTCTGTGTGTTGCCAGACAATAGTCTCCCGCACACTAGAGCCCACATGTCTGCTGTCCGAGAGGTTGAACATCTACTGACTGTCCTGATGCCTCTCTATGGCCACCATAATCTTTTGTTTCTGTGCTCTACTTCCTGAGCTGTTTGCCCCCATCATCTCAGAAGTCTTATGCTGGCTCTGATCACCTACTCCAGTGCGAAATGTCTCATTTCTAGGTCCCAGGCTCTTTTTCCCAGCCTTCCCTACTTCCCAGCTAGCTCATATCCCAACAGAACTTACTGTACTTGAATCCTGGATAACAATAAATCTTTCATTTGGAGATTTTTTTTTTTCAGTCCAAGTGTTGAAAAGCTTTGCAAAAAGAGGCAGGCACCACTGTCAACCTTATCACCAGACCCTTTAAGAATGGATACCTTGTTCCTTAATGTCTTCTGAACCTTGGGAAAGTTACTAACATTCTCTAGACCTCAGTTTCCTCAAAAGCTAAGCTGAATTAAATTAGTTCGAATTGTGTAAGTGCATACTACGGCCCTTAGTACCTAGCAATTATATCCCAATTTGCTTTTCTTTGATCTTTACCTTAAGGGGAAACAAAAACTGGCATTTGTCCGAGGCTTACCTTGGGTCTCCAGATCTTTCCAATGCAGTTGTCTTGTGTCTGTATCTGATCTGCTTGCCCTGGCCTGCCTCTTTCGCTCTATCCAGCCCCGCTCCTGTTTCCTATTGGCCCCAGTCCACCTTTCTTTTCTTTCTGGCATGTCTGCCTGTGTATCAGTCCTTATTGTACATGCTGATATCTGCCCAACTCTTCAAAGGGCAGCCGTTCGTTTGTTCTGCCTTCCAATCCCTGACATAACTAGCCTGACTCTTTCTGTCTCTCATGTGTCCTTTATTTGACATATGCAGCATTTAGGAAATCCGATTTAGAATAAGAGTTTTAAGAGCTGAAAACTCCCTTGCCTCCCTCCTCATGCTTTGGAAATGAGGCTCAAAGCAGTGATATATTTTTCTTAATATAATGAATATCTGTCTGGAAATCTGGGTCTTCCAGAGCCTTAGTCCATAGACTCACTTAATCTGTTCCCTATTCCTCATCCATAACCTACTTCCGTCTTCTGGGAGTCACTGAAACTAATAGCTAGCAAATTCTTACTTCATACCTATGACGATAGAAGTATTTTATGAATAGTTCCATTAATCATACAGGCTCAGAACATATTATAATTTTATGAGTGACTCACTTATGAAAAAATAAATATGCTCTCTGGTTCCTAATCTGCTTGACAAACTTAAAAGAAATTTTGACTGAATTCTAATTTTAGCATAAAACTTCTAAGAAAGACTATCTTTTTCTAAATTTCTTAAGTGTGAGGAGTGTGTATACCTCAAATGTAGTTGTAGTATGTTACAGTTAACTAATTTATATTGCCTCAAGTAAGGCTATTGTGCTCAAAATAGATTGTGAGCTCCTAGAGAACAGACACTTATTACTCAATATCTAGTACAGTGCTTAGGCAGCATTTTTACTGCATGAATAGATTCTTCAGAACCAGTTAATGACGTAGGAAACTTCTGACTTCCCCTTTTAGAAAAAAGAAACTTCCCAGTGGTTGAATTTAATTCTAGATGCTTCTTTCTACTTCTGGGTGATGAAAGTATGAGTGGAGATTTTAGGCAGCAGAATTTGAGCTTGTTAGGTTTTATCACACATAATCATAGAAGTCCGGCATAGAAAGGTTCGGGAGAGATAAACGGGCAGGTAAAAATCTCCAGGTTCCAAGAATCCAGACTGGTCAACCCTATGAGAGATGGGAGCCATCAATCTGTGGAGGCACCATTAGGTTTTTGTATTTTTCTTCCAACATTGAAAAATGTATGTGTGTGTGTTTGTGTGTGTGTATGTGTGTGGGTGTGTTGTTTTCAGTGAGGCAGAGTCAGAGGTCCTTAATGTGTTCAGGCTAAATGTGTAAGTTATCAACAAGTTCCATGAATTGCATTCAACCAGAAAAAGTTCACAGCTTATGAAGGATGCCATCTAAAGGAGTGGCAAGCAAGTGTTTACTTCTCTTTCCTGCCCTAACACCCTGAAATACTTCATTCTTTATCATTCTGCAGGACTGAACATGCTGTTGGTCACCTCTTTAGAAAACTATCCTTTTGTAGTTGGACCTCATGCATGTAGCACGTAGAGTTCAGCATGTGAGAGTTTGAGTTCTTTCATCCAGACACTAATTTATCTAGCTAGATTCAGGTATATCATTTATTAGTCTTATTTCTTCAGGTGACATTAATTTATTTTTGTTAAACAGAAAAGAAATTTTGCATAAAAGGCTGAAGGCTAGTAAACCTAAGACAAGATTTTAAAAATTCTACATGCACTGTATGCTGATTTTTAATACTATTTGGTCTAGTTTTAAGCATTATTAATGATAATAGAGAGTAATTAGCTCTACCATTGGATTTGACATTTTCAAAATAAGGGTAGTGAATAGGAAACTACTAAATAAGTTTAAATAGCTTTATATTTACAAGTCTTTTGTATTTATATCTATTCTATATTTCTTTATAAAAACAGGCATATGCTTACAAAACTTTTACCTGGTATATTATTGTGAAGTATGATCTTTCTGTTTCTCTCTTCCCTGTATTTCATTTTGCCATTTTTATTTATTCAGAATGGGATGTTTAAACTCCAGTTAGTGAGGTGCACATTAGTATAAATGACAAGCAACCCTACCTTTTTCTTTCATATATAATTCCTGAAGGTCAAAGAAATAATGTTTGTTTAATAACTTACTGACAGCATTTTTGCAAATGTTAACTGACCAAGGGGATTTAGGCTGTTTAATTTTGTTTTGCAAACTTGGCATTTAATTTTGCTTCAGCCCCTGGGCTCTTTGTAATGCCAGGGTTATAAGTGTAGACTCGTTATAGGTCTAGAGGAAGCTATTAGCCATTACAGGAACTCAGCTGAGAAGACACCACACGATAGGATTAAGAGAAAGCACCTCATACATGGACCGTGAAGGAAGGAACCAGTTTGTGTTATGGTTGATCATAGTTACAGCTGAGAGATTTAGACATCTCTGCACAAAGATTATGGCAGGGCATAAAAGACAGGTTGTGATGGTACTATCTGAAATTATGGCATAAGTGAAACCAGACATTCATTCATGCATCTACTTGTTCTTCATTTATCTATTTCTTCAGCATTTATAGTTGATTCCAATTTATTCATTTTAAGAGTCTTCCTTCTACCCAGCAAGATATTTGTAGGTTAATGCAAAATGAGTACCTCATAGGTTTTCTATTTTTAGAAGATTTAGCTTCTCCAAATAAATCATTACTTTCCTCTGGTCACCTTCCTTCTCCTATTTTTGTCCATTTATTGATTGTTGCCTTAATTAAGCATTTTCAGTTTAAAACAATCCCTGATTAGCCACCCGGTTCCAAACTTATGTCACTGTTGTCCCAGTATCTTGGTATCAGATCACATCGGATACAATAATTCTGGGAACTACCTCCATTTTGCCAAGCATCACAATCATTCTCTTGTCCTGTTTTTTATTGGAAAGTTCTACTGGGCATAGGTTGAAACTGAAGGAACATTAGAGTTGGATGGTTGAGGCACAATTTGCAAAGGAATCCACATCACTACCTTCATAATAAATTGCACTGACACTATCAATTACAGATTGATTTATTATAAAGAATCTTGTACCTAATTTGAGCATATAAGGTTTTCCCCAGCACTTCTGCAGGAGAACTGTTTTTCTATGGAATGTTAAAGGGTAATAAAAATTTAATTCTGAGAATCTCAATGATATGAAATCGCATAAAATTAAAGAAATGCAAAATTTTAATTTATTTCATCAACAAGGATGAGGTATATTGATGATTGCTGAAGCAATCACAAAATTGGGGGGGTGGAACTTAGTCTTTGACTCCAGGAACTCAGTGGAAGAAATGCACAAATACATAAATATAAGTAAGACTATAAAGTGTTATAAGAGAAAAATGAATCTAAGTATCTGCCATGGGAATATACAGCAAAGAGAGATTAACTTTAAGCAAGAGGATCTGAAAAAGTTATCAGAAAAAAAAGTAGATATGGTCATATTGTAGGCAGAGGAAATGATTTGAGAAAAGAAGCTAATGATTTGCCAACCTCATTTATTCATTTATTCATCCAAACTTTATTACTGATCTGCTGGAATTAGAGAAATGGAAGGTGTGTCTCTACCCGTAAGGAGCTCCCAACCTGGTAGGGAGAAGAGACACAGAGAATGAACATCCAATAACTGATGTAATAGGAAGGGGTAAGGCTCAGAGGAGCTATCGAAGGTGTAGATTTCTCAAAATTTCCTGGTATTACAATTTTAAGAGATTACAATGCCTAGACATCATCATCTCTATGGGCATCTAGTTTTTAGTAGCAACTCCCAGGTGATTCTGGTGATCAAGCAGGTTTTAGAATCAATTAGCTATGAGATGATGAAACCTGGATCTAGAAGGAGGCAGAGGAGTTAGTTAAGTGGAGAGGGGGTGAGGGGAAGGGAAGGACAGGGATATTCCAGGTAAAGAGAAGAGCCTTTTCCATATACCAGAGAAAATGTTATGCACATTTCAGAATAGCAAGAAAAAAGGGTGCTTATTAGGGACTCATATGAGGTGAATCTATTAATAGAGAAGCAGAGAAGGGCCAGACTGGGAAGGGTCTTGCATACTTTTTACTAACTACTTTTTTATTTTATCCTGAGAGTGATGGGAATCTTTAAAAAGGTAGGAAGAGGAATGTGGTAAAAGAGACACCAAGAAAATACTGCTAATGCATTTGATCCACAAAGAACTTTTTTTGGCTGATGTTTAAATTCTGTAGTCAGAACATTTTGCTACAATGGAGGGGTCGCACAGTTATTATCCTTCTTTCATAAGAGTGTGTATTCTTAGGCTCCATTTTAGGCTTTATTAGTTTTATCTCTATAAATCAGTTTGGTTTAGCAAAGCTTAGTTGGTTCCTGGTAAAACAAAACAAAACGATGTTTTGACATCCTCTGTTTAAGGTGTCCTTAGATATGCAAATAAGTTATAGTTACTAGTTTGTATTCTATGTATGTTATTAATAACCATTATAAGCTCTGACATCTCTGTGTTTTCTAATTAGTGATCTTTGATCACAAAGAAATTCCAATGAAATTTAGGTCTTTAAGCACTTGCTATGAGCAAGATGTGTGTGCAATGCTGTGGGTGATAAGAGGGTGAGCAGCTGTACTCTCTGCCCTTGTGAATCTTACAGACACTGCAGAAAGTATAAAGTAGAGAAAGTTTGGGTCGTTTCTGTCTCATTAACCCGCTGTGTCACCCTGAGTAAAATACTTTCCTGGAGACTCAGTTTATTCATTTGTAAAATGAGGGGGTTGAACAAGATTATCTCTGAGATCCCTTCTAATTTTAACCATGAGTTTCCAGTGATCTAGTAGGAAAAGGTATGTTGATAATGCAAGGTAGAAGTCTATATTGTGTTGTGGTATTTAGGACCATGTTCTCTGGAGTAGGTCAGAGCTGAGTTTAAATCCTGGCTCCATTATTTACCAGTTGTAAAAACTGGGATAAGTTAAATTACCACTCCAAGCAATTGTTTCCTCATCCACTGAATGCATGTTTATAATAGTGTCTACCTCTTCTGTAATTATTATTACAACAAGCAAAGAGTTAAAATTAATTCAAAGGAGATATTAAATACAGAAGGGTACTCACAATGCACTCATAAGAAGACAGTAATTGAGAAGATTCTTCAAAATGGAGGACGATCTCAGTAGGAGGGGTCGGGAGACCAGAGAAGAGGTAATAATGGGAAGAAAGTTCTTTCTAAAAGAGGGTAGAACTTACACAACATTTTCACATATGTGTAAATTAGAATATAAAATACAATAGAACCTTCCACCTTTCTGGAGGGATGATGCTTCCTTAAAGGCAAGTTGTTTGAAACTACTGCACTGATAAATTCAAAGGAATGCAGTGGCTTGCTTCATAGTTTCAGTAGAGAACTTCCATGAACCAGGATGATAATCTAGGCATCATGAGTGCCACGCCCTGATTCAGTCCCATTCAACAGTGGATGAGGATTTTATGTCTGTATACCTCTTTTAGGATCTTAATGAGTTAGGGTTTTGGACAAGGAACAGGTGGAGTGGGAGCCTGTCCCTGACAAGTGCCAGTTTTGAGTAGGCCTTGCTCCACTTGAGAGGACTTCCATTTCTCTGACTCATCTACACTGGCTCTTGTAATTTCCACTGGGTGCTTGCCTGGGTTCTACTTTGCTTGTCTTGGATCCGAACTCTGATTTCATCATTTTCTAGCTCTGTCAGGTTGGATAAGTCACTTAACAAATGGTCTTCATTTCACTCATCTGTAAAATGGTGATATAATGTGTTTTCAATTATAAGTTTTAGTACAAAATGAAATAATATAAATGGAAATGTTTATACACCCTAAATATGACTAAAATGAGAAATATTGATAAAGAGTTTTTTTCACTAATTTTTCAAAACTTGGAATATAGGTTATTATTCATTGAAACAGGCAAAGAAATTTACTTACATTTATTTTGTTTTGAGCCTCAGTTATACAGACCGGCTGTCTACAATGATCAAATTTACTGGACAATTGTCAAAGTCCCACCTCCCTTGTTGCCTTCTAATATAAGCTAATAAAAAACCTGAAGTGTACCTTGGACTGAAACCAAGTATCTAGAATTCCAGTCTAGTATTTTCTATTAAATATCCTTCCTCTTGAATGTAAAATATATTCTGAATAAAATACACTAGTATAGGATAACTTTAGAAGGATCTCTTTAGAATACTTACAGTAAACTTACATCTTTATTTGATAAAGAGATAGCAAATACCTATTGAGAGCCTAAGTATTAGTTGATACTCTTCCCACACTAGAATATCTTGTTCACTGATTAATTTCTAGTGCCTAGCACAATGTCTGGCACATGGAATTCATTTTTTCTTTTATTTATTCACTCAATGTATATGTATTGAAACCCAGCATGCTAATCACACAATCCTTATTTCCACTGGGCTTAAGTTCTTAAATAAACAATATCAGCGTGTGGGCTTCTACAATGATGAACTCACTGTATTTGGTATTGTTGGGCATTTACAAGCCCAGGCAAAATTAAGGATCCCTGCTTCAAAACTGTTTATAAGTTGCTTGTCACAGACTCATTCCTTAATAAAGTGATACACATTCACACCTCTTTGCCTTTGCTTAAGATGTTTCCCTTCAGAAACATTCTTTTCCTTCTTTTGTCTTTAGTAAATTTTTCTTAAAGAACAAAATCAACCATCATCTCTTCCATGAAGCCTTTTGTAATGATTTCCTGGAAGTATTAATCATTTTCTCATTATGTGCTTATCACATTTGCAGAAACATACATTTCAATACTATAGCTATAGCTATGGATCTATCTATCCTCTATCTACCTATCTATTCTCCTATGTGACTGCAAACTTCTTGAATGTTTTATTCATCTATAGATACTAAGTGACTAACCCTGTGCTTAACACATACTTTCTACTTGGTGAAATCTTCTCTCCCTTCCTTCCTTCCTTCCTTCCTTCCAAACATCATCTAACATATAGAAAACTTGAAATGGTGACATGCTAAACTCTGCAGTTATTGATTAGAAGTCAAACACAGAGGAGAGTGAGCTGAAGATATCAATTCAGGCTTCATAAAGTTAATATTCATTCTTGAGGGATGGTTAGGATTATAATAAATAGCAAGAAAAATAAAAAGCATTCCAGACAGAAGAAACAGCATAAACATATGTTCAGAGACAGAAGTAATCAGGTATATCAGGCATTAAGAAAGAAAGTGCATAATGAACGAGAGAGAGACAGAGAGAGAGAGAAAGAGAGAGAATTAGATGACAATGAGAAGGGGAAATAGATTTGTTATAAGGCTTAGCTTACTTGATTATTAAGGTGAGCAAATCCCAGGATTTGCAGTGCAAGTTGGCAAGCTTAAGACCTGGAGAGCCAGTGGTTTAGTTCCAGTTTAGGTTCAAAGGCCTGAGAACCAGGAAAGAGAATAATATATTTCTTGTCTGAAGTCCAGCAGGCTAGAGATTCAGAAAGAGCTGATGTTTCAGTTCAAGTTCACAGGCAGGGAAAAAGCCAATGTCCCATTTCAAAAGCAGTCAAGAAAGGAGAATTCTCTCTAACTTAAGGAAAAGTCAGCCTTTTTCATTCTATTCAGACCTTCAGTGGATTGGATGAGGCCCCGCCCACATTAGGAAAGATGGTCTGCTTTACTCGGTCTGTAGATTCAAATGTTAATCTCATCCAAAAATATCCTCACAGAAACACCCAGAGCAATGTTTGACCAAATATCTGGGAACTCTGTAGCCCAGTCTAATTGACACATAAAAGTAATCCTCACAAGGTATATATAAAAAATTAGGAAATATTAATTTTTTCTAGTATTATTAATAAAAGGCTTTCTGAGAAAAGATATTGTGAAGGATATGTAGATTTGGGATAAGTGGATTTGGGATTTTAATGGGGGTTGTTCCTGATGTCAAAGCAGCACGAGCAAAAATATAAGTAAAAAATGGACAAGAAATTTGTGGTTCCTGCACCTGCATGGAGTACAGCATAGGATATAAACAGGGAGTGGCAAAATTCTCCCCACTCCAAATCTCCTCCTTCCTCAACGAGTAAGGCTTTGAGTTTCTGTTCTCATCTCACGTCCTCCTATTTTAGTTCAAAGCTGACCAAGAAAATACTGCTGGACATATAGAGTATGGAAAAATTACAGAAATGTAAAAAACTTAGATTGATGGATTTATTTCTAATTACTAGAATTTTTGGTCATATATCAAGGAATTAGAAGGACAATTGAGGCCTGGAGTTGCTTCCCTTTCATGGGCAGAAGGAAACAGTCCTTGAAAACTAACTGATACAGGGTAGGGTCCCAATACCAGAACTGAGTAGGATGAGATGGGAGTTATTCAGATTAATCAGTAGGGTGAATACAAGTTGCACCCTAGGGAATACTAAATGTAAAAGATTGGGAATCTTAAGTCAAATTTCAAGTCCGAGGGTTCAGCACTGATATTTAAATGATGAATAAACTACATAATCTTTGAATTCAGGTAGCCATTCGAAGATGAGGAGGTAGTGTGTGTGTGTGTGTGGGGGGTGCTGTAGGGCAAGGAGCAAGGGAAAGAGTAAAAGGAGAGAACTGAAGATAATTTCCTAAAGTATAATTGACTTGAACTGGTTTTTATTAACTCCCCCACACCTGGGTGGTGGGAAGTCACTTTGATTTAAAGGCTAAGGATTAAGGCAGACAGGAGTTACATTTATAGAGGCAGTAATAAAGGATGCTACTTGATCTGTCTGCTTTTTGGTCCCTGTTGCTCTCTTATCCAAAACCTGCAGTGGCTCTCAAAGATAAGTTCAACTTAATTCATGCTCCTTCATCTGGAACTGAAGATCTTCCATTAGGTTACCATAACTCCAGCTTTATTTTCTCATACTGTCCTAAACATATGCTAAACTCCAAACATACATGAGCACTCACTCACTGCTTCTTAATCTTACACTTTGTCTTCCTGTCCTAGGCCCTTAATAACGTTATTTGTATCCTTAATAGCATTGAACACCACTGTTCTGAGTGAAATTGAAAGTTAGTTATCTACTGCCTTAGATAGGGATTTTCATCATGTACTTGTCATTCCAGAGTGTTTAGGTGGGAGCAGGTGAGCTGAGTGAAGATACGTCAATAAAGTTGTCTGGAAAGGGAAGGAGGACAGGAGTGCAGTGACAAGGACACAACCTAACGGTCTACGGGAGAGTCTCCTACAATTGCCTGACAATTTCAATGTTTTCTTGCCTAACACAGATTAAGTATACACTGAATATTCACCATTTCCATAGCCTTTGTGACTTAAAAGGAAGAGCTGTCACTGACTTCATAAAAGAATGCTTAAAAATTTGGAGAGGAAAAAAAAGAAGGAAATGCAAAATAGTGAGAAAAAATTAATAATGGCCAATTGAATGTTCTTGAGTCAATTGCAAAAACCTTCAATTTATGAGATTAAGCCTGGTTCAGATGAATTCATTTTACCTGCAATTTAATGGTCATAGGATATATATGGAAGGGTGCAGGATGTTCCAGAGGAGTTTCATGCCAGAGTGATTTCATGAGTTACCTGCTAACTCAAAGGGAGTAAAATGCTAACCTTAAACACCAAGTTTATTCCATCCTGGTTCACCCAAAGCACACCTGATGGCTTAACCATTCTGCACTATGATGAACATCTTGTTTTTCCAAGTGAAATAAATTACAGAATGAGTAATGGAATATGCTTGCTGATAATTCTGAGGTGCGATTTTTGATGAATGATTTACTGAGTCACCTCTGAGTTTTGACTTCAATAAAACTCAAATGCTATGTAAGCTGAGAGATAAATTAAGAGCATAAAATTTCCAGGGCCCCATGCTCTCCTAAGCACTCTCCAAATTAGAATGGTCAAGTATTCCCATTATGAACTGATTCATGACCCCTCTAGGTAACACTTCCACCAATGGTCATCCTGCCTCTATTTGAACCTCCAATGTCAGGAAACCCACCAAACCAGAAAATTTCCCTTTTAGTCAGTTTATATGAGATGGTTGCCAAGCTCCTCATTAATCTCATTAACTGGAACCTTATCTTCTAGATAGGCTTCAGCTTATCTTAAATAGTGGTACCCAGGTATAAGCACAACAAATCCGGGTGTGGTCTGCCCAGAGTGAACACTAGACTTCCAGTCTAACATCATGTAAACCTATGTAATAAATTTTTCAATTGGAACCATTATAGTCCCAGTTTCGACTGAGGCCACTAGACAATAAATACCACATTCCAAAATGAAATGAGAGACCCTCAGGCAGGAGTTGCAAAAGAAATGTCTGCGAACCGGTTTTGCAACCCTTAATAGACAAGCTATCTACCACTTCCACATTGCAATTGAGGAGGGAGGCAGTGGGGGTTCTTGTATTTCACTTTAAACCTAAAGAACAAGGTTTCAACTCATCTACTCGGAAAGCTTTGCATTTGTTCCTGGATCTGGAGAGACATAGTGGACTACTGTACATGTCCAGCCTAAGAAATCTAAAGGACAAAGATTATGGTAGGCACATTACTCTGCCTTCTACATGATGGAGGAGCAGATGCAAAGGGATCAGCCTGTGTACAGATGTTTACATCACTGGAATGAAGCTGTGTCTTTATGCTTTGAAATGTTTGAAGAATTTATATTACCTGATAATGACAGAAATGTTATGGAGCTAGCCCTAAATTTTATCCAAAGGGCAGGGGAAAAATTGGCCCAAACTAAATGGATTTGAAATTACCATAAGAGACAAAAATAAAATAGGTTTATAATTATACCTTTTGTTTCCTGTGTGTTCAACTTGCTAAGTTGTTTTATATATAGACCCATATATATATATACACACACATGTATACATACACATATAATATGTACCTGTATACACACATTCATGTGTGTATATGATACACATGTAAAAGAATAAGCTTATAACATAAAATCACAATAGCTATAAATTATTTATTATTAATTATATTTTATGCACTGTATTTAGACCTTTACAAATGTTATTCATTTTTACAGTCATTTTATGAGACAGAATTCATAATTCTCATTTTGTTGACAAGGAGGCA
Source organism: Cheirogaleus medius (assembly GCA_008086735.1). Lineage (NCBI taxonomy): Eukaryota > Metazoa > Chordata > Mammalia > Primates > Cheirogaleidae > Cheirogaleus > Cheirogaleus medius. The sequence goes on from VBSM01000272.1 coordinate 42,898,455, forward strand.
GCCCCAGAAACTTTAAGTAGCTTGCTCAAGATGTGACATATATTAAGAGGCTTAGCCTGAACTAAAGTCTGCCTGACTCTGAGGCCCAAGCTTTTAACTTATGATTTATTTTGCCATTAGTTATAGTCAGCATAGCCTTTGACAACAGCAACTGATTTTATTGTGTAGATTTTTCCCATAGACACTGGGCATTTAAAAAGGAGTGAGAAGATTATTCATAAGATATGGTATAAATCAGTTTACTCCTTCTAAGAACTCACATTATTATAATGAATATAAAAGGGACATTTTGTGACACTAGAGGAAACAACAGATTTAACACAAAAAATTTTTTTTTGCTGTTTTGTTCAACTGAAAATGCAGGGCTGCTTCCACCTGCAGACAGAAAGAACAACTGCAGTATTTCCAGTTCTATAATGAATTCCTTTCATAGACCAATAGCCAGGGTGCTAGGCTGAGGGTGTCACTCACCTCATCACCAGGTGGCTCTAAAGCCTCAGCCAGGAGCAGTGCAAATACTGGGTGAGTAGGAACATGGTGCGTAGTGAATTGACCAAATGGTTGTTTTAAGGATTTGGCAGAACAAATGGCTCTGGGGTGCAAAGATGATCAGGGCACTTCTACCAGCCTAGTATGCATATTAGAGGACCCTGAATGTTTCAAGAAGAGAAAGTCCAATATAACTCCCTCTTCTGTAAAATGTGGGAGCTATGACGATTAAATTAAATTCGATGTATATTTGTTGAGGTCCTACCACATACCATACAGAATTTTAACCATGAAGGATACACCAGTGAACTAAACAAAGATGTCTGTCTTCATGGAGCTTAGATGAAATAATGTATTTGAAAAGATGCTATAAGCCCTATTGAGCCACACACAGTGATAATTGTCCTTTGTGTTTACAGTAAATTGGGAAATATGAATATTTCTAACTAATATGCCTATGTACTATTATGGGAAATGGTACTGTAACTTAAGGCTGTTGTCAGAGAAACCTGAATGGAATTCTTTGCGTCCTCTCCTGTGCTTGGCTCTGGTCCACTCATTGCATTGTACCTTTCTCAAAAACTGGGATGAGGTCTTCCATCTTTTATTTTCTCTGTGTTCCCAGGATCTAGCATAGTACTGGAGTAAGAGTAGGCTATACATAAAGCTAAATATGGGCATCTAGAGTATGACAGAATGTGAAAGAGATTTATCCATATAGACTTGTAAGTGATTTATTACAAATCTGCACCCTCCATCCTCACTGCTCCCTGCACATTTATCTCTTCCTTAGAAATGCACTCACATCCTAATCATGAAGACTTTACTGCTCTGTCAGTCTACATGACCCTTCTTTCTTGGATCTCCAATTGTGTTATGGCCTCATCAATAGAAATTAATTTAAGCGTGTCTGTCTTACGTCATTCTCTAAAAGTAGTAAACATCAATTCAGGAACAGTTCTATATTTATTTGAATTATCCCTCACCCCCACCCACATGCAATATTCAGTAAATTTTGAGGGTGAAATAAATAAGTTATAGTCTAGATCTTTCTGGTGGAAGAATCTCTGATTTCCAGAGGTGTATGTATAAATGTGTGTGTTTCCATGTGGGAATGCATGCACATGCTCAATGTTATCTTAATGAATGTGTTTTCCCTTCTTACTCCTCTCTGTTAAGTTCTAATGTTTGTATTTGGGACCTGCTGTTGGTATTAATTAGGGAAGAGCTAGTACCAAAGATGTAATTGTGATATCCCCTTTCCTACAGCTTTGTCTGTGATTCATAGTATGTGATTCTAAAAAATTGTATGCTGATTTTTATGCCAGTTTTTCTTTTCTTGTTCTGAACCAGTCTCTCAAAGCATGGTCATCTGTCTCAGAATCAGAATTTTATACAAAACATATAGAAAATGTGAATTCCTGGCCTTTACTCCCACTTTCCTGAATCCAAATCTCTGAGGGTCGAGCTCCTAGGTCTGCATTTATACCAAGTGGCCTTGGAGATTCCAGCGTACACTCACATTTGAGAAACACTGCCCTTGGGTGCACTGTTAGCAAGAAAAGTACATTGTGAAAGGTCCCTGGGTGGAAAGCTAGCAGCTAAATTCAGGACTTTTCCTGTAATGGGAATGTGCTTTTGGAATTGGTTTGCTCTCCCGGATCAATAGAGCGTTAGCGTTTTAGGTTTTAGGGCACAGGGAAATATTCACTTGTGACTCACCAAAGCAGCATGTGTGTACGTGTATGCCATGGGTAATTACAGTCTTTGAATGAGCACTTTAAAAAGTGCATATTACTTTTTCTGTCAAGTAAAATAAATAAAATGAAAGGCATCTATAATAAAAGTCAAATAAAATACATAAAGTGAACCTCACAAACTAGTGATAACTAATGTTAATGTATAAAGTAAGTACCCTCTTATCCTTGGGGGATACCTTCCAAGACTCCCAGTGGATGCCTGAAACCAAGGACAGCATCAGACGTCATATGCACTGTATGTGGTGGATCCAACAACCAAGACGGCTGCTAAGTGACTAAGGGGTGGGCAGTGTATACAGTGTGGATATGCTAGACAAAGGGTTGATTCACATCCCTGGGCAAGATAGAGTGGGATGGCTTGAGATTTCATCATGATACTCAGAATGGTGCATAATTTATGACTTATGAATTGTTTATTTCTAAAATTTTCCATGTAATATTTTTCAATGATGGTTGACTATGTGTAACTGAAATCTCAAAAAGGGAAACCCTGGATTACAGGGGACTACTATAGATCCTATGTATAGCAGTAATTGGGGATATAGTCTACATATGATTTTTCATCCAGCTTTTATATTTAAATTTACATTTTATATACTTGAATACAAATGAATTAAAATTAGAAATAACAAAGTTGTCATAAAAGTTTATTATTTTAATGTACTCTTGAAAAATGCTTATATCAATACTAATTTTATCTTTTTATTCCTTTATACTAAATACTATGACCAAATAATTATTAAATAGAAAAAAGTAATCCCTTTATGAGCTGTTACTAAAATAATTATCTTTGTAGCTGATTCTTTCCAGAATAATGAACTATTTCTAATCCTTTTCCGTGCTCCTCTCTCTGTCTACCTCCTCTTTTCTCTGTTTCTCCTCCCTTCTCATTCTCTCTTGCATCAAGAAGCATATCAAAAAATTTTCTACTATCATTCAAAAATATTATTTTAATATATACAAATCTATCTGATGAAGGTAAAATGACAATATATTATATGTGCTTTTAAAATATTTTTAGAGGAGTATTGGTTATTAAATATTTATACCCATTAAGGCTACCCATTCAGGTATAGGTAAAACTCTAGCTGCCTCTGCTATATCAAAAACTTTTTTAAAAATTACCTTTTTTCCTAATATAAACAGTTTTCTTATTAGATGCATTTTCAAATATTGGTAATATAGGATGTTCTTTGTCATATTCATTTTACCATTTAAACACTATTCTAAATGATTTACAGATACAATATCATTTAATCCTCACAGGCATCTTATGAAGAAGGTATTAAACCAGCATTTTACATAAACTGCAGCCCAAGAACTTTCAGACCATAAGCTTCAGAGCAAGGGTTTGCATCTAGAGCAGTCTGGATTAAAATGCACCCTTGTTTCCATTCTCTGATGCTAAAAGGTCAGGAGCCTTGGCTGTACCTGCTGCCCAGGTGCTGGAAATCCTTCATGGGGCTGTTCTGCCTAACACTTTGGAATGCAAACTCCCTTGAGCAAGTGCTTGTTTAGCATAGTTTCACCAGCGGCCTGTCTGTCTAAGGTAGTCAGCGAATATTAAAATAGTCCTAACAATAAAATAACACTCAGTCAACCGTGTAGCCTTCTTCAGAGGGGGAGGAGAATAGCTCACTTTCCCTAGAGGGCCTGAGAAAGATCAGTTTACAGACTCTAGGATAGGATGGGACCTTTCCTCCTTCCTGCATCTTGGCGGTGGCATGTGTCTCTGGTGACCATCATCTTGCATTAGCTCACAGTTGGGGCAGAAAACATTGCCAGGGCTCCTTCCCTTCCCCACCCCAAACATACTCAGTCCTTTCACTGACCTGGCTTCTGATTGGAGGTTGGTTGCTTCGGATAATGACCTCCAGGACCCCACTGTTGGTTACAGCCTGTTTGTATTATTCTCACTGCAACTTAAGACGCCTGCAGGGACGTGTGAGGAAAGGAAAAAGACTGGTATTTTCACATCCGCAGGTACCAGAAACGCAGAAGACCGACAGCGTTCCAGCTACCTGAGTGGGCCCAAGGTGACATCTGCCCATGTTGCCTTCCAGACTGGCTACTTGCCATGATGAGGGATCTTCTTCAGTATGTTGCCTTCTTCTTTGCCTTTTTCTCTGCTGGGTTTTTGATTGTGGCCACCTGGACAGACTGTTGGATGGTGAATGCTGATGATTCCCTGGAGGTAAGGAGTCAGCAACTCTTTTTCTGACCCCAGCCAGTCCAAATTTTCTCTAAGTCCCACTGTCATATACTAAACTCAGTATGTTTATTAAGATTAATAATAGCAAAAATAGGCAACGTGGGCTGAGTGACTACTAGTGAGCCTTTACATTATCTGCTCATTTAATCCTCATAGCTATTTTATGAGGTAGGTCTTATTGTTATCCCATTGCACAAATGAGGTAACTAAATAGTCCCTCTATTTTTCATAACGATAAATTTACACAAGGGTAATTAAATAATCCCTGCCACTGTGACCTTCAAAAATCTACCTCTTCCATTGCTGCATATACCAGATTGAATAATGTTTTAGTAACTCCCTTTCCTTCAAAGATAAATTTAACTTGATGACAGTTTTAAGAGTAGTGAGATGGACTTAATAAATAAGAATGATAATAACTAAGAGACTGAGTAATCAAATGCAAGGCATATAAAACTTACCCAATTTGTATGCAATAGAAAAATGTTATCGTAATGAATTTCCAAGTAGAAATAAATATCCTGAGGGAGAAAGAATCTTTCCAGTGCATTCCAATGTAAAGGGGATAGACATGGATGTAAGAAATCCTCTCTTAAAAATCAATTGCTCTTGGGAACTGACTATTGTGCAAGAGATGAGTGAGTGGGTTCACAGTTGAGGATTTTATTTTTCTCACTGGAGAAGCAGAAAGAAGTAATTTTGAAGTTCAAAAGCATTTTCTGTGGCCATAGAAATCTGAGAGAGGTAGAACTGAGTGAAAAAAAAATCAAATCTTCAGAATCAGCTGCTATTCACTATCAAGGGTTAGGAAAGTGTAGGTAAGAAAAAGAAACAGTATTTCAGGAGCTCAAACAAAGAGTATAGAGCAACACAATTTGCTCTTTTATGTACATCCTGAAGGGAACAATTTACCCTAACGAATGCTCTAATGCCACCTCTGTGAAGTTTAGGGAAAATACTCAAGCGTGAGTTTATATATTTTTCTTCTAATTTTCTTTATTAGATTCTCAAGTTGGAGTTAGAAATAGAAAGTAATAATCTTCCTATTTTGCTGTGCATTATATTTGCTGTTTACTTTTTCTTTTAATTTTCGTCTGACTTCTACATAGCATTTCAAAACCAAGGAGTTATAAATACCTTTTTAGTGATAGAAAATTACACTTCTAAAAAATTGTGCTAGAATTGAACTCCTATAAAAATGTCTGCTATAAGTGAGTCTAGTGATGCATTTTATCTGGCCATGAGTATAAGCAGTGAATGAAAAAAAATGCCCTTTGAACAGTGCTCAGGGAAAAGTGCAGATAAAACCTTCTGCTGCCATTAGTTTGCCATTATCTACACTGCCAGTGGTAGGTGATTAACGCAGAAATATGTTGGACTTGAGAATACTTAAAAGTATGTTTTTAAAAATGTAAAAAAATGCAAAATCCTATCTAAAGTGATTGTTAAAATGTTTTCTAAAACAATTTAAAGTCTTTCTGCTTAAGCTAACATAATTGCTAACTTCACTTGATAAGAAATGGAGTTTTAGAAAGGGTCAGACCTTGCAGAGAGAGAAAGATATCGGGAGTCCTGGCATTTAAAGTGCCTTCTTGCATTGTAGTACATCCAACCAATTTGTCATCTGTGCAAGAATACATCTAGGTAAAATGAATGGAATGAGCAGTTCAGGTTATTCACCTCAAGTAAATCCGTGCTAATCTTGGAAAAGAGTTAGTATTTCTTAGCTTCTTTCTCTCTTTCCATACTTGAAATATATTGACAGAATAGTCTCCAAGAAGCCTCCACATTGTAAGAAGAACCCCATAACAAATCAGGCCCCCTTCTCTTCCAACCATCTCTTTATTTCTCAATATTTTTAATCAGAGAGGAATCTCTCATAATAATTGCTACTTCAATTGACCAGGATATAAAATTATACTACTGTTCACAAATCTGAAGTTTCCGATACTCACTAGCTGAATTATACTTCTCTTCTTCCTTGCCCCCTTCCCCATTTATATATCACCTTTTGGTTCATATAATAGCTCACATTTAAAAATTGTTGCATAAACAACACAAAACTGCATCTTTTTTTAAAAGTATACTCATGGAAAATTTAAACAAGAAGTATTATGAATTTCTAGCTTTGTTACTATTTTAGGACGATATAGACGTGAGAGTTGGAAGATGGATTCTATGGTTCAACTCAACATAACAGAAATATAAAATATATGTCCTACAGAAGATACTATGCTAACCCTACTAGGGGAGGCAAAGACAAAGTGAGAATGGGTCCTGCCTTCCAGAAGTGTAAATTTAGTGAGGCGAAAATAGAAACACATGAAACTCTAAAAATAGGCATAGGTCAATTCTTATTTTGAGAAACAAATGAATAAGGTACCATTGGAGCAGAAAAATATACAGTGAATATTTCCTATTAGGGACATTGAAGCAGGACTTATGAAAGCAAAGACATTTGAACAAAGACTCAAAAGGATGCAAGGGATTTCAAAAGGTAGAAATGACAGCAAGGGCCTTTCAGAGAAGAGGACTATGCAGAAGTACAGAGTGAGGTCCAGGCTTGTTAGAGGGTTAAGGTGAGTAACACTAAGCGAGAGGCGGAAAAGCTCATATATTCTTTTGTCTTACCATAGTGTACCTGCCTCACTGAGGGAAGTTCATTGTATTAAGTAAAAATCTTAGGGAAAAAGAAATAACATATGGAATTGCAGTGTGTACAACCCTAAATCAGGGACCAAAGGCTCTCAGCTACCACCTTGCTTTTGTCATTATTGACTCAACTGGATCTCTTGGAAAACTGATGTGGGGAAGAAAACTTGGGTTTTGAGATTTTTCAAGCCTATATTTGCATCTTGTCCCATATTAACTTTCTTTTATGAAGTAACAATTATTTTGTCTTCAGCTGTTTCCTCAATTATAAGGTGAAGTTAAACTTAATTGTTTCTAAGGTTCTTTCCAGTCTTTGTTTTCTTTAACATCAGAACTCCATGACCATGTGTGCAACTGCAGAGAGTTGGCCAAATAACTAAAGGACTGATGCTGTCTAGAGCCTTCCCAGACATTACCATTAGGAATCTAGTGAGAACATTCTCCATTTTTCTATAACTTTATACACTTTCCCTTTCTTCCACCTTCCTTTCCTCCCTTCTTCCTCCCTTTGTTCTTTCTTTCCTCTTTCTTTTTCTTCTCCTCTCTCCTTTTCATTCTTTTCCATCCCTCCTTCTCTTTTCTTCCTTTCTCCTTTATCTTTTACCCTTTCCCCTTCATCTCTATCCCTCCCTTTCTCTCCCTCTTTTCTTTATTTCCATCTTCCTTCATTTCACAAATATTCCTTGAAACATTCTGTATACCTGGCACTGTGGTAGGTACAGGGTTATAAAGGAAAATGAGACTTAGAACTTCCTTAGGTTGTTCCTAGTGTAGTGAGGGAGACAGGCAAGTGAACTGATAGTTTTAGCATGATGTGGCAAGTACTGCGATAATGAATAACTCCAAATGGGTGCTCCCCAAGTCTTGGATAATCAGTGAAGGCTACCCAAAAGAAGAGGTATCTGAACTAGGACTTGAAGGACAGATGAGTGAGACAGGAGAAGTAGAGAATACTCCAAGCACAGAACATTGTATGCACTGAGCTCTAGATACGAGAGCACTGTATGTTTGTGGGATTGTATATATTTTAGCATGGTAAGAGTTTCCAGTGTGGCGAGGAGAATATGGGAGCTAGGTCATCAAGGGCTTTGCATATCATGTAAAATATAGATCTTCTACCATAAGCAAGGGGGCTTCACTCTTAAGCAAATAGGTATGTACTTTTTAGAAAGATCAAGCATTCTGCCTGTTTGTGGGGGATGGTTGGAAAGTGTAAAATGAGGTATGGAGAGATCAATTAGGAGACTTTTACCATAGATCAGGAGGGAAACAATAGTGGTCTGAATTAGAGTGGCAGCCAGTATGAAGAGTTATGTAAAGGTATAGGGAAACTCTAAAGTACTCAAATTGACGTGGTTTGTAATTGACTGCATGTGTGAAAGAAAGTGATGAAAAGAAGGAAGACAAAGTTGAAATCTACCTTATTGATTTGGGGCAATTGGAAGGATACTGAAGTCACTCACTGAGAGCTTAAAGGGAAGAAAAGTAGTCATTGTATAGGAGTCACAATGGAGCAATGTCTCTGGACCATCCAACCATTTTTTTTTCTGCCTTAATATGTTGCACAAAATCTGGAGATAGGAACACAATTCTTTATAGTGGGGAAGTTTAGAGGTTAGATTTGATGTCAGAAGGAACTGAGGTTAAATCCCATTTTGCCAGGTAGCATCTTTATGAATTTAGACAGACTTTTAAACTGCTATAAACCACATTTCCTCCTCCATAAAGGGAGAATAATAATACACACATCAGAAGTTTCTTGTGAGGATTAAATGAGCTTGTGTATCTAAAGCATTTGCTGTAGTAGCAGGCAAATACGAATCAGCCAATAAATGTAAGATATATTATTGTCTATTTGCAGTTTATTGTTTTGTTTTTGCTCTGAATAAGAGGATGACATTTTGCATAATGTTCACTGAGCAGAGAGAGATGAGATTTAAGTTCTATTCCTATTTTCTCTATTGATTTTATTGCAGAAATTTTGTTTACTTCTCTGAGCTGTGGTTTGACCATGTTTATACTTAGGACTATTTCCTTTTTGTCTGACCAGGGGAATGAGGCAGACAATAGAGTGAAATAGCAAAAGTTATCTATGAAAGACTCACATTTAACAAAATAAATTATGGATTGTTTATTATTAATATGTTAAATATAGACTATTTAGTTATAATTATTCACACTGAAATAGAAAGACAGTTTCTTCACACAGTTACTGATCTCTCAATTATCAGAAGGAAAAAGTATTTTTACAAGAGGATTCCATTTTCAGTTAATCTTTTGTTAATTTTTATTGAGAACCTGCTATGTACCAAACAGTTATGATTGAAATTTTATTACCTCAAAAGAAGGTTGCTCACTTTTGAATTTATTTTATCTCTATCATCAGGTTCTCTTCTGAAATGTCTGTTTGCATTAATGATGCTATAATTCTTTCAGACAGAAGGCAAATATTAAAATGATTATATCTAGCATGCACTTTTATCCTTTATATAATAGTTTTACTTTCCAATTGAATTTCAAACACTTTCAGTAGACATTTGAAGCTACAAATATTCTCCCATTCACCTCATGATTTCTTACAGCACCTGGCACTGACAACCACATAATAGGAGCTCATAATGCATTTGTTCACATGAATTGATGAAGCACCTATTAAAAGACCTGGCACATTTGTTGAAAGAATGAATAAACGAATGAAATATAATATGAGGTGATCTTTAGAAATCTCATATTGTGCCCTAAATGAGAAGGGAAATGACTATTTTTTTAAAAGCAAGATTTTATATCTTGCTACAATTTAAATTTTTTCAAGATGAATGTTTTGCTCATTTTTAAATTTCAGAATATTACAGATGTACAAATGTTTTGGCTACATGAATTGCTTTGATACAGTTGGAGTCAAAGTTATAAATGTGCCCATCACCCAGAAAGTGTACATTGTACCCATTAGGTGTGATTTTACCCATCCCCTCCCTCCCCGCGCTTGATTTCTATTGAGTTTTACTTCCATAAGTTGTTCATTTTTTTAAAGATAGCAATAAAGATATAATCTTCTGAAATGTCTAATAAAGTTGATGAAGAGTGAATTCTGGTCTGGAGAATGTGGCTTTTCTGCCTGGTGTTTCAAAGATAGAAAGAAACAAAAAAAAGGAGAGAGGAAAAAAGAAAATTAATAATTTATAATAATTCACTCAACAAAAATTTTGATCTCTGTTACTGGACAGTAATCATTGCAAAGTTGTAATATCTTACTTTTATAAGGAAAGCATTTTGATGTATGTAACTTAAATAAATTAAACAACAAATATTAAAATTGAAATATTTGGAGAGTTCAGATATGTAAAACAAGCGAAGACCACAAATATTATATTTTTATACTAAGTTTGCATTATCCCATTTTTATCATTTACACTTTTAGCCAGTGCTTCACAAATAATCAGATAGAGGTAAAACAAATGTATTTTAGCAAATAAACTCATGAGTTTCTTTCATAGCTTATCTATGTAGAACATAAAGACAGTAGAAAGGAAAGGTGACATCTGTTATGATTATTTTAGTCTTCTCCCTCATCTTTATTAAGGCCTGTCTTGACTTCTTTTAGACTCTAGGATAGTAAAAAATATAAAATAAAATATAAGAATAAAAAAGTTCAGAATCCCATTTTTAAAAATTCAAATGTATTTTATATTAAAGTTGAAAATGTTTCAAGTTTTAGTAGTAAAACATGTTATTTACTACAGTATTATTAAAACTTTTCCATCTTATTAAATATATCTAAGTAAGTACTGTATATAGGCAAGTTTTATCTTCAATGTTAAAGTACATTAGCATAAGGATGGTAAAGTGGTGTGAAAATTATAAATTCTTATAATATATGTATGCAAGGTGGTTTTTAAAATAGTACATCTTAATGGCTTATTTTTATTTTGGTTTATGCATTATTTGTGTCTGTACATTTATAATCTAATGCCTATTGACAAACAAAAATCTTGTTTGATAGTGGTTAACCAAAAATAAACATTTACCTACAGTGTATAATTACTCTATATGTATGTGTAATATATATTACATATATTATATATATATAATCTACTATATCACTGGAGAAGAAAAAAATACCAAATATTTTTGAGTATCTCTAATTCTCAAGGATTTTTGAGTATCTCTAATTCTCAAAAGATACACAAAAAAGGGCAGTAAAAATTATTGCTGTTTTTATTTCAGAAGTGATAAGAAAATAGAAACTGGCACAGATTAGGATAGGGAAGTCTTGATGGAAGACTGCTACAGAGTTCAGAATAAGAAATCCCAAGATTAAGGAACTAATTTATGTTATGCCAATATAACTCACCTGAGAAGAGTCATCATCAATATGGTTTTCTGAAACTTTCTGGTATCCTGCTCATTCTTTTTGTTTTGTTTTTTTTTCCCATTTTCTTTTCCTTTTATTTTTATTTTTTATTTATTTTTTATTATTTTTTATTTTTTTTATTTCAGCATATTATGGGGGTACAATATTATGGTTATGTATATTGCCCATGCCCCTGTCCCCCCTCGAGGCAGAGCCTCAAGCATGACCATCCCCCATACGTTGCACATCCTGCTCATTCTTAATACTGTAGTAAACACTTTCCAGAGCAGTTGAGTAGACAGCATCCAGGATTACACCAAATCAGCATAAACTCTCTAGTTTAAATAATAATTGTTTGGCTTCTGGATTTAGCTGTTCTAGTTTATTCAGTCAATTGAAAGCACATATTAAGCAACAATTTTGCATGTAGTGTATCCATAACCATTTTCTACTCCAAAGTTCAAATGAGAGTTAAAGTGTGTAGATTAGAAAAAATGACAGATTTTTTTCCTCAATAAGCCTCTATTGAGCACCTATTATTTACCACAAAAAAGAGGCTGTATACTTCTTGAAGGAAGGTACCATGTCCATCTTGGTCATTGCCGTATCTCCAGCATTTAGTTAGATTGACACAAGACAGGCATTCAATAAATATAGTTTGAAAAATGGCAGACAGATGCACTAAATGCACCTATAAAAGAGAATACTTTGTATAGTTTGTATAGCAGTAAGTGCTATACAAATATGGACAAATTACTGTGAAATCTCAGGATAGGGATAGGTTAATTCCAGCTGGAGAGACTGGGTCAGGCCTCATGGAAGAAGGAGGTCTTTGAAGTGGAATTTGAGTAATAAGTAAAAGTTTGACCTGTTGAGAGCAAGGGAAGTTATTCTTATTAGTATATAGCAGAAGGAGAAAATTCAAATGCTTTAAGGAACGGATAGCCAACAGATATGAGAGAGGCAGATTGGGTAGGAACTGTGGGAAACTTGGTGAGCACAAGCCCCACCTAAATGGAAGCAGCTACTCCTCTCTTGCTAAATGTCACTTTGTGGGACTGGGAAGTTCAGGCGGCCAGGCTAACCAAGTTCTGTAAAATCTCTACATTTTAACTATTGTAACTGATTAAGAGTTTTTTGCTGGCCTCATGTTTGTGACTTCTACCCTATTGTCATATCTTGGAAAAACTGACTTATCTCCCCACCCCATTTAGGAGAATCTATTGCTCACTTTCAGAAACAAGAGATATTTATTGAAATAATATACACATTACTTTAGCATTTTTATGTTATTTGTTAATGTATAAATGACATGTTAGAAGGAGAAAGTTTAAATTTGGACCCATCTATTTTGGACAACCCTGTGAGATAAAAATTATTAGCTAGTATTTTGCGTTTTTTGCCCTCTAAGTAAGGTTAACCATTATTTTTTAAGCATCAGTCTGCTTTTTAAGAACCTTTTCTTAAAACTTTCAAGAACTTAGAGTTGCCCTTTTATAGAGTTTCTAATAAGCCATCTTAAAACAGAGAGATAGGTAAGTGAAGACTATATATTATAACAAAGAGGACTTTTCTTAATACGATGAAATAAAATCTTTCAACCTTGTCTTTTGTGCACAAAGGCACCTTTAAGAGTGTCTCCAGTAAGTGCTATATTAACACAGAAGTTTAGTTAATTACAGCCACTATTCTCACGTACCTTAACTCAGTGTGAATTCCAAACAATCTAATAGTGTGCCCCTGAGCATTAATACCTAATGAAATTGGATTCCTTGTTTTCTCTAATGAGCTCATTGCTTTTCTAAATATGGTCATTGCAGGTAAATGATCAATAGCTTTGAAGTTGACACCACTACTGGATTATTTTGGCAAGACAGAAATACTCATTAGTGTAAAATAAGAATTTGTGTACGTACATCTCAAACCACTTTTAAAATAATGTCCTATATAACAAGAATGACCATAATAGGCTAGTTTATTTTAGTGGATGGCTTAGACAGTAGGAAATTGTGGACAGTCATTGATTTCAGAGCAATGGCTTCAAATCTATATCACCTGGCTCAAATTAAAATGAACTGGATCCAGTGCATTCCTGTTAAATGAAAAACTGAAGGGCCATAGGCATGAGAAGGCCTGTTTTCTGTCATGGTATAGCAGTTCAGAACAAATTGTCTTTACTGTGTTAATTTCCTGTGGCTGCTTTAACAAATGATTGTAAACTGGGTGGCTTTAACAAAAGAGAAATTTGTTCTGTTACAGTTCTGGAGGCCAGAAGTTTAAAATCAAAATATTGTACCTCCTCTGAAGGTTCTAAGGGAGAATCTGTTCCTATTGTCTTCCAGCGTCTGGAGGCTGTAGGCGTTCCTTGACTTGTGGCTGCATCACTCCAGCCTTTGCCTCTGTGGTCACGTTGTCCCCTTTTCTGTCTGTGTCTCTCCTGTGTATCTCTTATAAGGATGTTCATCGTTAGTTTAGGGGCCATCCAGATAATCCAAGATCATCTCATCTCAAGATCCTTACTTAATCATATCTGCAAAGACCTTTATTCCAAATAAAGTCACAGTCATAAGTTCTGGGGTTAAAGATGTGGACACATATTTTTGAGGACCACCAACTTTCTCCACTTTCATTGTGGTTAGTTAGTAAAGCTGAACACAGCCACTACTCGACTCATTATGATGTTTAAGCGTTTTACCACCATATCTATTTGTTGAGCAAATCATTTATATTGTGTATGTTTATAATATTTAATCCTTAAAACTACCCTACCATCATCTTTATACAGATAAGGAGATTGAGGTTCGATAAAGGTAAGATCTTGCCAAAGGTTACAACACAGATAATAAGAGTGTCAATTTATATTTAATAGTTAATGCATATATAACTTATTTATATTTAGTGCACATATAATTTAGGTGTTCACATCCTTCTTTAGAAAGTGGTTAAATTTCACAAGATAAATTTTCTTCATTAGATATTTGGTCTCTGTGTTTCTCTGGGTCAGATATAATCTTCCATAAAGTCCAAAACATTGCTTCCAGATATAAGCTTAGAAAGAGCAAATCAAAGTGAGGTTTTATAGAATAATTGTCTTGTCATGAGATTCAAGTATGTATGGGTTTACTTCCTGCAAAGCTATTTTCCAGTACCCAACTCTGGAGTACTTTAGTCTGAAATGGAGTTGGAAATTCTTTAAAAATGGATTTAAACATTTTTTACTTTCATGTTTTATTATTTTTAGCGCATAATGCATCATTTTTAACAGGGTGATCATGATATTTTGATACATATAATGTATAGTGATCAGATCAGAGTAATTAGCATATCCATCATGTCAAACATTTATTGTTTTTTTGTGTTGGGAACATTTGCTATTCTCTTTCTAGCTTTTTGAAAATATATATTATAATATACTATAGTTAACTATAGTCATCCTACAGTGGTATACAACACTAGAACTTATTTCTCCTATCTAGCTGTAATTTTGTATCTTTTAACAAATCTCTCTCTATCCTTTCCTTTACTTTGCCTTTCCTAGCCTCTAGTATCTTCTGTCCTACTTTTTACTTCTATGAGATGAACTTTGTTAGCTCCCACATGTAAGGGAGAACATATAATATTTAACTTTCTCTTTCTGGCTTAATATAACACAATGTCCTCCAGTTCCATTCATATTGCCATGAATGACAGGATTTCATTTTTTATGCTGAATAATATTCCATGTGTATATATACCACATTTTCTTTATCAGTTCATCTGTTGTTATGCACTTGCATTGACATCGATTCCATATCTTGGCTATTGTGAATAGTGCTGCAAAACGCATGAGGGTACAGGTATCTCTTTGGTATACTGATTTCTTTCCCTTTGAATAAATGCCTGGTAAAGGGATTGCTAGCTCATAAAAAATGAATTTTATGTATATTGTGATTCTTAAGAGTACACACACATATTGCTGTGTTTGAGTCCTGTCGCCTAGATTTATTAGTTATACTTTCTTGGGGTTATCACTTAATTTCCGTATGCCTTCATTTCCTTATTTGTAAAATGGATGACAATAATAATATCTCATTAGATCCTTTAAGGAATAATTAAAATAATAATATGTTGAATAGTAGCTGCTTCATAGTATAGATGTAATATAGAATTATTATTATTATCAACTATCAATATTTTACATATAAAGTAATAAAAAAGGAATCACATTCAAAATTGTGATCGAGTTCCAAACAGTACAGTTTTATTTGGCACACAACACAGCTTTAAAGCAGAACATGGGGCAGAGAGTTTCATATGCATATACTCCTTGAAACGATTTTCTTTTTTCTTCTCCACATCAACTTAGCCCCTCTTCCTTTGCATTCCTCTTCCCACCCTGCTCTATTTTTTATTCTTTCTTGGGGAAAAACTTAAGTTTTCATTTTCCAAGATAATTCTTTGTTAAACTTTACTAAACTATTCCCAGATTTCCAAGGTAATGTGAATCCCTAATTGAGTCAGAAGAAACAATCGTATTAGCTCTGTTCCATATGCATGAGCTCTGTCAAGAATACTTGAAACTATTTTCTGTTGGCATGTTTACAATTCTAAGAAATCCGCTATGACTTACAGATTATGGACAAGGTATGGGAAGGCTCAGGGTATTCGTACCTTTTATCTCTGAGTGGACACTTAGAGTCATCAGTACATCATGTCCAAGTAAAAGTGGTTTATACCTGTCAAGTTGTGTCAAATTAATGTTCAATTTGTTCACATCCATATCATAGCTTAAGCATTTGTATTGTGTCAGTCGAACAAAGGAGAAGATTTGGGGCCTTCATATTTTATTTATTAGTGTCTTTTCATTTATTTGTGTTCTTTGCTAATTATTTTAAATTTATGAACCTCTTAGAAAATAGCACCTTTCTTCCTGGAACTCACTGTTCATGATGAAAAAAATTAATGTATATTACTAGTAGAGTCAAGATGCCAACAATTGTTATCTATTTTTATATTGATTTTCTTTTGTGAGTAAATGTCCACACAAAGAGGTGAAATGAATTGTTTCCATGTTAAACAACGATATTTGAATATATTATATATATTATATTATATTTAGTTCTGATTTTATTCCTCTTAACCATGATTTACTTTTTTATTTATTTTTCTCCCCAGCTCCCATCAGGAAGTGGATTTATTTCCTGGTCCAGAAAACCTTTAATTGTCAATGCTTAAGGGAAAATATTCTCAAATGCATTGTTTGTTTTAAATGAAATTCTCATCATGCTTGTAACTAACCACTGTTCTTTGCATCAAACACAACAGCCACGTTTTCCCTTTGATTAAGGTGAACTGAAATGTGTCTGCATGAGTTGTTTACACAGTGTCTTCTCTGACATCTAGGTGAGCACAAAGTGCCGCGGCCTCTGGTGGGAGTGTGTCACAAATGCTTTTGATGGGATTCGCACCTGTGATGAGTATGATTCTATATTTGCGGAGCATCCTTGTACGTATGCCTTAGACCTCCTTACTCGCCAGGAAGGGAATGCCACAGAAAACTGAGTTCAGGCTTCCATTGTGGTTTCTGTGTTCTATAGTTCTATATTAAGGTCCTGTCCAGTTTGAAATGTTTTAATTCGAAATTGAGTTCATTTCTGAAATGTGACTTGAAACATTTTAAAAACCTTTAAAAGGTTTTAACATATTTTATCTTTTTCCATATATTTGTATTCTTTGGAGGTAAAAATACTTAAATACTTTCTTTTTTTTTTTTTTTTTTT
>VBSM01000272.1:42915777-42945330 GCA_008086735.1 Cheirogaleus medius
CCAGAGTGCTAGGATTACAGGCGTGAGCCACCGCGCCCGGCCAAAATACTTTCTATTTCTGCTATTTCCCAAAGAGCTGGGCATAGCGCTTTATACAGTAGGCTTATAGTAAACACTTTTTGAATTGAAAATGATGTTTTTAGATGCTGTGATTTTATGATTAAAATTGACAGGTTAGATGAAAAGCCTTTCAGAGATATTTTTAAGCTACAACTTGGTTCAAATAGAAAGTTTTCAGTTATTTCAATTGAAAGTTTGCTAAGAAAGAGAGAGGTGGAGATAGGGGCAGAGACAGAAAGAGACAGGTAGCCAAAGAGGGACACAGACTGGGGATTAGTGGATGAAAAAATCAACACATGTGACATTTTATTACAGGCAATATTAAAGCCAGCTCCTTTGTCTTCCCTACTTTCAGCTTTAAATTATAGTTAGGTGTTAGCAAGGCCCACATTGCTATGAATAAAAAGATCTCATAAATTAAAAAAAATCTAATTATTGATAATTTCAATCCTTTTCCCCAGCATTTATTTATTTACTTACTTACTTCCTTACTTATGTTAGAACATTGAACTGTGCCAACAAACACCAGTCCTGTTATCAAAGCAAAGTGGTTATAGTCTCTTTCAAAGCAAATGATGGGTGATGGCACCACATGGCAACTTCTTTTCTCAAAATAAATTAAAAGTAAACCCTTGGAATGTGACTTTTCCCCTGAACAGCTATTTCAGTCCAGAGGAAAGCACTTAAAAAGAGCAATGCTCTAAAATATTTTAATCTGCTATTTAGAACTTGGGTGCCTGAAACATTTTTTAACATAATTCATAATGTCCGTGTTTTATTTTTGTTTAACAAAAGTGCTCTTAATTCTTTTTCTTTTCCCCTCCTTATGTTAACCTAGTTCTACCTACAGAGAAATATAATTTGGTGAATAGGAATGGAAATTCAGGTGATTGAAAAATTCAGTGATGTGGTCAGAGCTGAGAAGAAAAATGAAAGATTAAATATTTCAAACTTTTAAACACTATTGTATACGTTTATGCAAGAAGAAGATAAAATCACTCATCAGCCCACTATGCAGAGAAAACCACTCCTTATATTTTAATATTTAATATATACTCTTTATATTATAATATTTATATTTTTATCTTTGCCTATGCTACCTCACATATTTTTCTTTTGTTTTTACTTACTAATTTCAAATAATATACCAAATTTTTCTTTAAAAATTTCTATCATATGTTTAAAGATAACAGAGATGAAAATGTATTACAGGAAAATAACATATTTTATCCTCTATCTTGGGAAGTTACCTATGAGGAAGTAGAATTTTATTTTTAGTTTTTGCTATCTTTTATACCACCACAATTAGATAGTTCTCTCCATTGCCTTATGGCCCTAAAGTGTGTGGCCCCAAATATTTGTTTGGCATGGCTCCTGTTGATATAGATAATTTGAGTCCCCACAAATCATCATTTTAATGTCATCCTAGCAGCCACATTTCACATGATCCCCCCAAAAGAAATTCCTTTTTGACTGGCATGAACCATCTACTTACAAAACTGCTCTACTGGAATTTGGATGGCTGTGGTACCCCCGGTCCACCCCATAAGTATGAGTCCTGGAGATCTTGAGATACCCTGTATGTGGGATAGGAGGCAGAGAGTCCTGAAGCGAAGGATAAGAACAGGACCCATGAGGGTCTGCATGAGGGAGTTCAGGCCACCCCAACTTAATGGTATTGCTGTGCCTGTGTAGTCCTAGGTTCTAAAAGGGGACTTGGAAAATTTCAAGGGAGGTGCTCCAAAGCCCTGGACCCCTTGGCCTGGGACACTGAGTAGGAGGCCCATTTGTATATACTATGTGGTGATCAAGAGGATATGTTCAAATAGTGATATTACCTAATGAGTTGCATATTTTTCTCTTTCCTCTGTTTTGTGAAAAATGAGTCTTATATTTAAAACATTTAAATTTGTTTGAAATAATGCCAAAAATGAGGTTTTACAAATTCTCTTCTAGAAACAAATATGTACTCAGATACATTATACTAATAGGGTAATTACATGTAGTATATTCTCCTGTTAATAAGGCAAGAACTGATTTTATACATTGATTTCCTCTCTCAGATGCATCATAAATTATTTTTTATTTTAAATTAGGAAAATTTGATACATTTTGCAAGCAACATTTCGCCAAATAAGCCTGAAGTTGACTTACCATTGAAGAAAAATTATTTAAAATTCAAGGAATCCTCAGATCATGATAGAAATAAAATATATTTAGTATACTATGAAAGGAATAACTTTTATTACTCTTATTCATTAGCCAGCTAGTAGTAGTTCAGACTTCAGGTAATTAACCCTCTATTTGTGACATAATTTCCCTAATTTTAATTTAGCATAACTGTAACTCAGAGTTTAGGAGGCTCTCACAATTGAAGAGGCTTATATTATAGAAGATGATTACTACTATTCCAATTTTATTTACCCGATCTTTTCTTTCCTGGACCTTTTACCATATATTATTATGGGCTATAGCTTATTTGACAATGTAAGGTCGGAGGCTTGATATGGAATGTTGGCCAAGAAGAGTCATGATCTGAAGAGATGAAAGAGAAGATGATGTGGCTTCCAAAATAGTCTTCTACTACTTAATAGCAGAAATGAATTCTCCTCCTTCTAATGATCTGCTGATGGCTTCCACTAGCCTGAATAGGCAAGAGAAGTCTTGAAATATTTTATCCTGCTTTCCTGTGCCAAATTTTAACAAAATATTTTTATTTTTTTTCAATTAAACTTCAAACAATTATAGTGATAATTTATTCATATCTTCATTCAACCTTTATTGGGGAATTTTGTAGAGCAGATATTCTATCTTCAAGTCAGCATTCACTTATAATACTTATGAACAAGACTCTTTTCAAAGCAAGAGGCATAAAGGAAAACATTTGTTTAGTACCAACTATCTACAAGGATGCTATCTGCTAGGATGGCAACAAAACCAAGTAATCATCAGTGCTTAAAGAAGTAATGTCAATAATCTCCTAATATTTTTGAGTTTTATAAAAAAAATTAAGGGTACTCATGTCCAAGTTCATTGAAATGTGAATTTTGACTTCTATTGGTGGGCCTATTTTAATGTTATGAAGTTGTCTGTTTTTGATGTACCTCTGTGAGTTAATACATTTCCTTCCTTTGTGTCTTCTGTAACCACATGCCCTGGTTTTCCAGTGAAGTTGGTGGTAACTCGAGCGTTGATGATTACTGCAGATATTCTAGCTGCATTTGGATTTATCACCCTGCTCCTTGGTCTTGACTGTGTGAAATTCCTCCCTGATGAGCCGTACATTAAAATCCGCATCTGCTTTGTTGCTGGAACCACATTACTAATAGCAGGTACTGGTCTGGACTCGTGATGGGGTAGAGATACTCTGCTAAGGACTTGAGGTGAAAAAGATGGGTACTGTTTCGAAGCAGTTCATTTTAGGATCATATGTAGTTTGCTTTTCTATAGCGACTGAATAAAGAGCACATCTACCAGCCCTACATTCTTTAGCTTTGGAATTAGATAATTTGGCTTTTTGTTGTTGTTGTTGTTACTATCCCATATCAAATTATGCCAAAGTTCTCAAACTAATTTTTAGCCATTTGAAAAGTTATATAATATTTCAAATTTTTAAAAGAATCCCTGTTGTGATTATTCTTGAACTTAAATCCTAAAGTAAGCCCCAAATCACCACCTGCTTAGCTGTATTGACCCCCACCAATTCTTTTTAGCAATGAATTAAATTGTGCCAAGTCCTGTATGAAAATTTTCCCATGCACTGACCCATTTGATCATAAATGAAACAATAAACAGATCATATTATTATCCCCACTTAAGCAGCAGATAAAGAAATAGAATTCTGAAGACTAATAAATTAAGCATGACTAACAAACAGTAAGTTAGGAAGCACTTTCTTTATTTGCTGTTTATTAGTGAAATGGCAAAATTGATACATTACTCTTTTCTGTCTTCAACTTCAAAGCTTAGTACTCCTCTGTCACAGCATTATATCTTCTTTGAATCTGAATGCAAGTAGGGAGGAGGTATAGTGCTGAAGAAATAAAGTACAAGAAGATTGTATACCAAGGGGCACACCACAGAGAGAAAACCATCTTCTTGTCTGGTAGCAGCAAAAATTTAGTGGAACAAATATAAGTGAGAACCCGGGCAGACAGTGTAGGGAAGTGAATGGATATGAGTTTTGGAACTAAAAATACTTGGAGATATATTTGTGTGATCTCTGTTTCTTGATCTGCAAAATGAGTGCAGCTCGGGCGGTAATACCCACCCCGAATTGCTGCTGTGAAGATTCTGCAGAGCAAGTTCTTCGCAGAGTGCCTAAACTTTTACGCTCAAAACTGAGGCCTCCCTGATTTTTTCACACAGAAATGTTGAGTCAAGGTTCTAATAATCCTCAAGTTGCATTACAAAATTATAAAAGTTTAATAATTTATCCTTTTTTAGGACATTTCATTTCTATATCCAGCCTACTGACAGCATAAAGCTTTTGTATATAACAATGTATTTTGTTTAATAAATTTAAACATTATTTAAGGCTATACAATTTTATTCCAGAATACTTTTTGAGGCATCACTATATACACATTTTTTTAATAAAACAACAAAGCAAATAAAATTTAAAGAAAATACAAGGCACTGAAGAAAATTCTGGCAGAAATGACTGAAGAAATGAGTTAATGATCAGGGATGGCCAAAGCTTTGAAACCATCATTCAGAATTAGTATGATAAATAAACACATTTTTTAAAGGCCATAATCTATTCTGAAGTTTCATAAAAGGAATATCTAATGTAAACCAGTGAGTAACAGTGTCATAGGAAAAGTGTGGCAATTTATACTCTGTTTTCTAAAGGTCAAATGTTCATGATCTGGTTCTTCTTAAATTCCGCATTAAACAATTAGGAGAAATATGCAATGAAATCGTGATTTAAACAGATATCACAGACTCTCTAGGGAAAAACTGTAAAAGTTTTTTTGAGGGCTACAAATTTTAAAAACAACCCTTTAACATAGCTTTTTGTCTTCCAACTCCTCACCTTTCTTTTTTGTATCTAGGCTTTGACATACAATTGATTCCTTTAGAGTAAGAAAACCCTAGTGGAATCATTTCAAACCAGTCAATTATCAGAGAGGCTAATTTGTGGAAATCAAATTTTATTTAAAGAGAATAACATTTTTTGGTCTATTCTTATATGGTATGGTATATAAAGACTTGCTTGAAAATAAACACAATTTTTACTTTAGTTATTTATCTTTGACCTCAACAAACTAAAATGAATGCCTTTAAAAGCATAGTTTTTATATAGGTGCTGATTATGTACCTGGCATAGCGTCAATCGTGAGGCTAAGGAACAACAGAATACTCTTAATGATATATACTTGCAATTTAAAAATCAGAATAGAATGAATATATGCTCTATATTATTTATATTAGACTCATGATCTTTTTTTTGTTTTGTTTCATTTTGAATACTTTCCTTTATACAATACTAATATAGCACTGGAAACATAGGAAAGGTAAAGAAAATCATGGTGGTTAGTTTAGGTTTACACAATCAGATGAACACTGAATTATTTTATTTTTGTATTTCTCTTTATGTATAAGCTGAAATAAAATTTAAAAGATATGCAAGATAGAAAGCAAAAGGAGGAGATAGAAGAGGTATCTAAAATTTGAGTTGCCCATAAATCCATAGTATTGTTACCTCTCTAAATGATGCCATTTGTTTTGAGTAGTAAGGTGTTTTCCTTGGATTTAAATTTGGAAAATGCCCCATATTATTCTTAGCATCCTCTCTTTCTTTCAGGTGCCCCAGGAATCATTGGTTCTGTGTGGTATGCTGTTGATGTCTATGTGGAACGTTCTTCTTTGATTTTACACAATATATTTCTTGGCATCCAATATAAATTTGGTTGGTCCTGTTGGCTTGGAATGGCTGGGTCTCTGGGTTGTTTTTTGGCAGGAGCTGTCCTCACCTGCTGCTTATACCTCTTTAAAGGTAAGAATAAAATAAAATAGCATACTTTCTTGCCTCCACTATCATTTTTCCTAGCCCAATGGAAACACATTTCACAAGAACAAAATAATATTGTCCATTTAAATTCCTACCTATTATCATTAAAAATTCCAGTTGTTCAAGAGCAATTGAATTGTAATACTCAAAACTTATTTCCCTGTTAATGGTATATTAGTTGAGAAAAATATCCATGGCTACGACCATGTCCAATATTCAAAAATATAATAGTTATTTTGGCATGTCATGATCTTATATATATACACACACACACAAACATATATAATATGTATATGATATATATATTAAAAACTTCACTGAATCAACTAAATTTATAATTAATGTTAAATGGAGAAGTGGACTAAGAGCCAGCTGGATATCTATTGTTAAATAATTTAGCATGCTATATTGGATTTCTAAAAGTACCACTTAAGAAACTACTAAGAGAATACCTCTCCTCATCAGAAAAAAAATATACTTGGCTGAATTTTAAATCTAAAAACAACTTTCAGGATGAAAATATTAGATTTTCTTAGGGTTCCTAGATGATTCCTACTTTGAATATCTATATTCTTGCCCCCTTTGGGGAAGAATATATAAAATGGCGTTATTTTTTCAATTCCAAAGTTTACATAGTCATATTTATTTTTATGTCCCTGCATTTATCTCCTTCAAACAGATGTTGGATCTGAGAGAAACTATTCTTACTCCATGAGGAAAGCCTATTCAACTGCTGGTGTTTCCATGGCGAAGTCATATGTGGCCCCTCGGACAGAGACTGCCAAAATGTATGCTGTAGACACGAGGGTGTAAGATGCCACTTATCAATCTGTGTTGATATATTATTTAATTAAACAATCAATATATTCAAGTTAATAAAATAGCATGTCATCCCAGGAACATTTAGACTTCATGTTCAACTAAATTAACTGCTAGCTTAATCAAACAGTTTGATTCTACTGTCATTTATCCTTTCTATTATTCTCTCTGCTTCTCTTCCCACACGCTTTCCCTATAATTTAAGATAAGGATGTGAGGATGTAGAAATGTTTGTGATTTCTGCATTTCTATTAGAAATTATGACATGGTGATATTAAAATAAAATGATACTTTAAAAATAGAAAGCAATCTCAAATGAAGTCAGAAATCCTAATCTTTGAAAGGATTTACAAACTCTTATCTTTCTCCCTGGCCTTTGGTTCATTTTTTGTATTCTCAACGAGTGGGCGAGTTATTTGATAACTTTGAGGAAGATGAGTCTTTGAAATTCAAACAGTATATCAAAGCCCACTATTTCTCTGATTCTATAAAGAGAGAGAAAGGAAATAATAGCTTCATATACCAGCCACTGCTGGGCGTTAAAGATAGGAAGTTCCTCTTCCACATTCTAAATGTCAAAGGGAAATGCTAAATTAATACTGGAGTCAGTGGCGATTTTCTACCTCATTAACAACATAAAAAATCTACTAAGTGAAGTATTTCAAGAATGGAAAAACAAGCACCACATGTACTCACCAGCAAATTGGTATTAACAGATCAACACCTAAGTGGACATGTAGGAATAACATTTGTTGGGTGTTGGGCGGGTGGGAGGGGGGAGGAGGGGATGGGTATATACAAACATAACGAGTAAGATGTGCAACGTATGGGGTATGGTCATGCTTGAGGCTCTGCCTCGAGGGGGGAGGGGGGCGTGGGCAATATACATAACCGTAATATTTGTACCCCCATATTATGCTGAAATAAAAAAAAAATCTGTGTATTATTCCACCACTATTCTAACTTTGTCTGTATATTGCCAAATTATTAGACTACAGCAGTAATAGTTCAACCATGGAGTTCACTCATTTATTAATTGAACATCCAAATATGTTTCATGGATGCATCATATTAGTATGTACCAATGCAAGTGCCCGTGCACCACTGGATTCTGAGAACCCAGCACAATATTTGACATATGACAAAATTTAACAAATGTATGTGGTTAAAATATATAAAAGTTCATAACTCTCTACTGAAAAATTAATTTTCCCTCATAAAATGTGTTATTTTGAAAAAATAGAATTATATACATACTTAAAGAAGTCAGTGATGATTGCTAATAGCTTTTCATCCATATTCATAATGTAATCATCTTGAATTTTTTAAATTTTAGAGTTTTTGAAAAGGTTATCAAATTTAATCTCAAGTTTTCTGATTCCTTTTAATTCACATGAATATCATTAATATCCTTAAGGCAACCTTGCTATACCCTAAAAGAACATCAACTGAACTAGAAATTAGCTCTTTGGAAAAATGGAAATTAAATTGTGAATTTCTGAAGACACCAAAAAATGTGTTTCAAATTTAAAATGCTAAGAATAATGTGAAAATGAGATGATGAAATGCCCAAGTGCATGTATTAATGTTGAGAATGTTGTTCATGACTTACCACAGTATCTCTTTAGCAGTGTTCTCTGGAGCAATTCCAATCTAATCTTAGAATTAACAGCAATTAATTCACCTTTATCTCATTATATGGGTATTATCCTATGCATATTATTTTGTTTTTCTTTTTTCTTGTTTTTTTAAAATTTTTACTCCCATTTTAATTCTATGATACATTTTCTGACATGTTTAATATATTCTAATAAGTCTCTTTAAATTCCCCATGGCAAAGGCAGGGAAAAACAGATTAGGTTTTAAAAATGTTAATTTTTTTTCTTTTAAAGATTTCATTTGTATAATAAAATATTTCAGAGACTCATGGTGATAATTAATATGTATAACTGTTTTGACTATTTTCTCAATTAAAATGTTTGTATATCCTGAGGGGGATAACAATGTTTGAGTTTTTTATTTATTTGAAATATTTATTCCTAATCCATTATAATTTAATGAAGCATCCCAAAATAAAGCATAAAAAAGAATATATCTTGTATAGCAACTAGTGAACAACAAAACAAATATCAAATGGTAAAGAATTAATAATTGACATGGTGGTTGATTAATAAGGCAAGAAAGAAAAAATAATATAAACAGTATACACAAATAATAAGATTATTATGTTGAAACATTAAAATAGCTCACTAAATTCAGGGTACTATAATTTAGTCATGCCTGTTAATAACAATAAAATAAAAGAAAAAATTAGAAAATTGGAAATGCTATTTACCTACTCCTTTATTAACTATTTACTTCATAGTGTTATATTTTAAAATTGAAATTAACCTTTTATTATTACAGAATTTGTCTATGTGCATTATAGAAAGTTAGAAAACATAATGAATCAAAAATATATATTATTTAAATATCAAGATACCATATTCTCTCCACCTAGAACATCACCACTCCTAAAACTTAACAACTACTTACACATCCCTCCATATAATCTTTATTTATACACATACACACAAAGGCATTCATATATACACATATCTCTTTTTAAAGACATCACTCCATATATGTTGCTTTTTTTAAGTTAACAATCTCTGCCTTTGAGAGCATATATTCGCTATCCAAGAGAGAGATTTTGTCTATCCAAAATCATGACAATATTCTCCTGTTTTCTTCTAAATTATGAATTTTAATGACTCTTTATATTTTATTTTGTGAAAACTTTATTTAAGTATAACATACATTTAAAAATATGCACAAATCATAAGTGTATAATTTGATAAATGTTTACAAACTGAGCATATGTAATTGGCATTGAGATCAAGAAATCATACTATAGCAGAACTATGAAAGTTATTTTCCACACACTCCCAGATGATCCCTCTGTAGCTTGCATGGCCCAAGGTAACTGATTGAAGTTTAGAAATCACTTTAAGAAAAATATCTGAGTGAAGATGATTTCCATACAAGGTGATTGGATATACAATAGTTCAGCTTTCTAATTATGTCCTTCATCATATAATTTTCTTGTTTATAGTACTGTGAGCTTTAAAAATTTTTAAATATACTGAATTAAAATGTAATGACCACAATATATAGTTCACAAACAAATATATTACTAAAAGAAGTTGATTGACTCTACACACACACGGAGATACACACGAACAAATGATATTAATACTTATTGGTATTGAAATTAAGTATACCACTTAGAGTATAAAGTCAAAGTGTGTTTCTTTTGTTTTCAGAGTTTCATTTCTCTGACATAGGTTATATTTCATGTGTTGGTGGAATGTCATAAAGACTCAATATTTCTTTTTGTTTCAAAGCATGAACAACTGTTTCAGTACAGAAGGAACATCTGCCACTTACTTTGGGAATTAAATTTGATGCTCAATTTAAATATGAACCCAAATAGTTTTGAATAAACTTATTTTAAAGAATAAAATGAATGAATTTCATAGCATTTTTTGCTTATGACTGGGTCATGAAAAAATATCTTATACATGCCTTCAATAAGAAGATGTATTGACTTTAAAAAACTTCTTTTAAAAATAACAATACTTAGGTTAGTATATTTTTTACAGAACACTGTACTGAGGTCTTGAAAAAGTGGTTTTGAGGTTTGTTTTTAATTTTACAGTTACTCAAACCAGTAAATTTTAAGATAATTGACTTTTTTTCAGTTTCTTTTCATAAAAATTAGAGAATAATACAAATAAATAAAATATAGAAAGAAATAAAGAAGATGGCAAAGATGTTCTAGACAATTTTCTAATAATGCAAAATATAGTAAAAAAAAATAGAAGGGAGAAAATGTTATCTAGATTATTATTTTTTTTATGAAGTAGCCTTCCATAGTCAATTACTGGTTTGATTATTCACATCACCTTAACTTCATTTAATTCTCAATTTAGAGAGAAGTACCACAGAATGTTTTAACTAATTTTTTCCATAGAACTAAAAGTTCATGCACACACACACACACACATACACACAGAGTGATATTCAGGAATGTAGCTATTTTCTTCCAACTTTTTTTTAAAACATAAAAATTTCAAAGTTAGAAGAGAATCACTATATTAATTATTTAGAAGTATAGAGTAATAATAATTTAGTTCTGGAACAAAATTTTGAGCACATCTTGTTTCACCCTTTTGTTTTACAAAGGCGCTTACTGTTTAAATTATTTTGGATAATAACACAATAAAAATAATAGCAGCTCTTAAAAATAATAGTGTTATATACCATAATACTATGCTTAAGTTTATAAGATTATGTATACAATGGAATATTATTCAGCCATAAAAAGAAAAAATCTTATCATTTGCAACAATATGGATGAACCTTGAGGACATTATGTTAAGTGAAATAAGCCAGGCACAGAAAAACAAATGCAAAATTATGTCACTCATATGTGAAATCTAGAAACATCAATCCCACAGAAGTAGAGAGTAGAATGGTGGTTACCATGAGCCTGAGGTGGTTAGGGGGTGAGGAAGATAGGAAGATGTTGGTCAAGGGATTCATAATTACAGTTAGATTGGAGGCATATATTCAAGAGATCTATTGGACAGCAAAATGACAAGAGTTGATGATGCTATGATTTGAATGTGTCCCCCAATAGTTCATGTTTTTGAAATTTAATCCATGTGTCCTCTGTCTCATTAATGGATCAATGAGAGCTCTACCTTCATGAATGCATTAATGTCACTATCACAGGAATGGGTTTGTTGTAAAAGCAAGTTCTCTCTGGCTCTCTTGCTCTTGCCCTCTTGCCTTGTCATGCCCCTTGCCATGTCATGACACAGCAAGAAGGCCCTTACCAGATGCTGGCACAATGCTTATGAACTTCCTAGCCTCCAGAAACATGAGCTGAATTAACTTCTTTTTAAAATAAATTACCCTGTTTGTGGTATTCCCTCATAGCAACAGAAAATGAACTACGATACACTGTATTCTTAAAAAATGCAAAGAGAGTCGATGTTAAGTGCTCTCACTGCAAAAATGATAGCTATGTGAGGAAACAAATTTGTTATTTAGCTATATTTAACCATTTCACAATGTATATATACTCCAAAACCCCATGTTGTACATGATAAACACATATAATGTTATCTGTCAATATAAGTTTTTAAAAATAATCTGTTGCTAATTTATTTAAAAACATTTATGCCATTCTATGTGCTAGATAACAGGTATTTTATACTTAATGGAAAAATCTGGAAGCTATCTTGGACTCTCTCATCACCTTCATTTCCATGGCCAACCAAACATTAATTGCTACAGATTCTAACTCATTAAAAGCCTTCTAAGTCATTCTCTTAGTCCAAGTCATTATGTTCATCCTAGCCCAAATTGTTATCTTCTCTGTCTGAGATCATTGCAACAGCTTCTTTTCCTTCCTCCAATCTATGTTTCATACTGCAGCCAGACTGCCTTCTTTGATTTCTTAAGACAAAGTAACAAAAATTGTAATGCATTTTTTTTTTTTGGGCTGGCCATTAGTTGACCCATGGGTACTTCTGCCATTTCTTTTACCACTCTTTCGTTACTCATTACCTTCCAAACAGATTGCATTTCTTTCATTGCTTAAAAGGCCCCCTGCTTTCTTGTGTCTAGCCCTGAAACATCTCTCTTTCCTGATTCTTCCCCACTAATATCCT
Source organism: Cheirogaleus medius (assembly GCA_008086735.1). NCBI lineage: Eukaryota > Metazoa > Chordata > Mammalia > Primates > Cheirogaleidae > Cheirogaleus > Cheirogaleus medius. Next base: position 42,928,396 of record VBSM01000272.1, read on the forward strand.
TTCTGATCTCAGTAACATTTTGGTTCTTCAGGCATATTTTTCCTGAAGAAAGCAATTTTTCCTCTTTCCAAGATAGGAAAATTGAGGTGAGGATGTTTGCTTCAAATTCTTCAATGCCATTATTGGAAATAAAACTCAATATATTTAGTGCATCATTTATGTAGCAAAGTCTCATTAAGCCAGGCTTCACCATCAAAGAAATAATTCTGATTCTCAAATTAATTTCCTTACCATACACTCTCCTTTATACTTTAATCTCCTTTCCAATCAATTCTTTCATCTTTTGGATTTCATTTTTTAAAATCTCAACAGTCTCATACTAGAAAGAATAGTTCCAATCTCACTGTAAGGGAATAAATTGGAAATTAGGTAGAAAAGTTATTCTTAGAGCAGATTCTGCAGCTTTTAAGCTCAGAAATAGTTGTTCTTAGGTGGATAACATTGTCCCCTTATATGCAGTAATTAATTGAAAAACAATATCATACACAATCCAATATTGGTTACCCTATGTTTCCCTTCACAAAAACTGGTGATTTAGTCATTTGAAGAATTTTCTGAAATAATATTTGCCTAAAATAGAAAAAGTGAAGAAGAAAACAAAGAAACAAATCATACCAATTATAAATGCATAAGGTCTTTAAAAATTAACACAATAAAATATAAATATTAATATTAAACTATGTCTCTCCTACTCACACCCATAGTCTTTCCCCATCATCCATCTCCTGAAAGGTGTACCTATCACCAATTTCTTATATTTTTCAAAGAAAAAAATTTAAATATATGGCATATATAGATCCATTGAAAATGTAAACAATATACCTTTACTCTACATAGTCCCTTTAAAATTAAAATTAATAATTAAATAGATTTTGACATTTTTTTCCATATTGCCACATTCCTTTTAATCACTGCATAGTTCACTGTACATATGCACCATTATTTACCCAATATGTCCCCTTAAACATCTCCATTATTGCTAGGTTTTGCTATTATAAGCAATGTTGCAATGAATATGCTTTAAATAAATATCTTTGCCTTTTTATAGCATTATGACTATAGAATTAATTTCCAACTGTATCTAAAAGTAGAAATGCTGAATTCATGTAAATATGTATTAAAATTTTTGAGACCTATAGCCAAGTTGACCTTCAACAAAAGGTTGTAATAAATTTGCACTTCCACCAATAGTGCATAAAAGTGCGTATTTCTCCACACTTTGCCAACACAAGATATTAGCAATCTTTAGTATTGTTGCCAATCTTATGAATAAACAAAGAGTATTTTGATTTGTATTTATTTAATTAATTTAAGCACAATTGAGCAACTTTTTCTATATTCACTAATTGTTTGGATATGTATTTCTAAAGATGAAAATTATAATTCTTTTTCTTGTTTTTAGTCCCATGCTATGTTGTATCTCTAATTTCAAAGCATATAATAATGAGGTTCTCAAAGGGTGACATACTTACTACCAATGGTATTTGGAATATTTTCAAGTGGTACATGGAATGTATTTATTTTATAGCCATTATTTTTATGTAGATTTGGAAAAATGTCAATTTTCTATTTGTGATATAATTTGAAGTTTCCACTTAAATATACTTAAATTTGAAACTGAGTTGATTTGAAAATACATTAAATAAAAATAAGTAAAAATGCTTTTCACTCTGTATGTGAATAACTGAATTTTATTATATATTGGGCTAATCCATGTATTACTTTCTCAATAAAATATGCTCTACAAAAAAAGAAAAGATAATTTATTAAACTATACTGCTTACATAAAGCAGAGCCATGAGCTAGGATTAGAGTTAGCAAATATAAAATAGACACATTCTTAAATTCACCATATAGGCTTTATTCAGAGCCCCCAAATAAGAAAACAAAAATATTAATTTGGTTATTTAAAACGGATCTCAGAAATTATATCATTTTGCTCACAAATACTTCATTATAGATATATAGCAGTTAAGGGCCTTAACAATATAGTCACAATAGCATTATCACATTCAATGGTATTAATAGTTAACAATTTCTTGATATCAATTTATCAGTGTTTATTTCAGTTGTCTAAAAAATGTTCTTTCTAATTTGATCCAAAATGATATACAACTTGAAGTTGATATCATGCTTAAGTAAAATACTGTAAAATACTGATATCGTGCTTAAGTAAAATACTATAATTTTAATTTGTATAATCACTATCTGAATCATGGTTAGGGAGACTTTTGAAAAATGTGAAATAGTATAAGGTTTCCTTTGCAAGAATTAAGCTGCCTCCACAAACCTGACAGGGTAAATGTTTGTCGATAATAATTAGGGAGAAAAAACAAAATTGGAGTTGGAAAGGAAATCGGAAATATCATAAAAAGCAAGTAAAAAGGATACTTTTGTGATAAAACCTTAGCACAGATACAGGGAGATGAAGCAAAGTAGACCTGGGCCCTTTAATTGTAATGATGAGTCTGCTAGGAAAAAGCTGGGTTTAGGTGGAAACCTGGGAAGGATTGTTGAAATCATCAAATTTTTCTGCTGTTTTCTAAATTAAGTTGTTATATGCAAAGCTAAGCCTACGTAAGCTTAGAGGTTGAGAAATGCCCTTGTTGCAAGTGGTAGTTTTCCTTCTACTAAATTAAAATAGACATTATACAGTATCTTTATTTTCTAAAGCTAATGAATGGGAAGTATTGATGAGAGAAGGAAGTCAGAGGGCAACTCTACTGGAGAAAGGAAAGTCTTCAAATTTTGTAAATACAAACAAAATAAGCTAATTTAGCTAATATAGCAGAAAGTGAAGCAGTCAATAATCATTGCCAAAACTAGACAAAATAAAGATGTGGGGGATCGTGTTACTGGGGAATAACAGGGGGGCTATTATAAAATTACGGTGGAGGCTTAATCACATGGAGTTCATGTTTCAGTGATGGCTGTTTCTGAGTATATTTCAATTATTGTTGCCTTCTCAATGGAATCCACTTCTTATGCAAACAAAAATGCAATAAAATAAATACATATACTGTACATATATGTATATGCATATTTATATGTGTGTATATTTATATAGACATAATAAACTCTCCTTGAAGGTCCTGCACAGTTTAGTTCTGATCCCAAAAATGTGTACCTCAAAGGCTGGCAGTTAGTGACCATATTTTGTTACCTGAGTGTGCCCCTTGGGTGGCTGTCCCTTACTTTTAGCAGTTTATCAAAGTATTCCTTTTAATTGAATACTCTCCTTAAAGAAAAAAAAATTGTTACATTTCCAGACATAGCTTAGCATCCCAGCAATGTTTTGTCACTCTTAAGAGATTGTCATGCCATTTCTTATTCCAACTCTCCTCAAATAGCATCAATATATTTTGTTGGCCATGTCTCAGGTGGCAAGCAATCCACAAGATATCAGGTAAGCATGCAATTGTCCACGGGTTAGTTCTAGTAAATTCCTAGGCTTTCGTATTTTGCATCTCTCAGTATTCTTCAAGAAAAGATAATCGTTTAAACCCTTCTAAATCTAGAAGACAATTAGTCAGTAGTACCTAAGACTCTTTAACATTATAAATTTACCTAGATTTAGATGCATAGAAGAGACAATAATCTGAATTGACACATGACTTCTTTTATTTGGTCTGTTTTCCTATCTATTGGAGAAAAAAATCTGGCTATTTATTAAATATAAAGAGAGATATTATTATATTAATTACTAGATAAAGGTAAATTAGTTAATTTATTACATCCCATAAACAGATTTTCCAAAGAGGAAACTCTCCCCAACAAAATGATAATGAAATTTTAACCAACCTACTTTCATTGGTAATTTCAGTACTTTTGAGCAATACTATCTTTTATTATTATAAAAATCTGGCATGTTGGTCGATATACATTGTTTCCTTCATGAGTCAGATCATAGTATAGACGAGCATAATTTTAGAGGAAAGAATAACTATTTTCCAAAGGCACAAATTAAAATTACATTTTGTTTATCACAAAACTACTTCATTTTATAAAGGGGAACTATTTCTATTTAACTTTTCGAAAACTATAGTTAGTAAAATAACGTAAAAATGACACTATTTTACCAAGGATCTAATGATCTAATATTAAATATACAAATACCTGTATGAAGTTATTTTGTACAGAATCACAAAGCAAAATGAATTTGAAAGTAAAAGATTTCTTTGGATTCTAGTCCCTTTTTTTTTTTTATTTAAAAAAATCATTATTAAGAGTGGGGTCTTAAAGCCAACATATTTTCATTGTCTCATTTTCTCTTACACAAAAATAAATTGTGAAGTATATCACATTTTGCCTTAAATATAATATTCTGGGTGACTTTCATTTTATTATCCACACCAATGTTTTTCAGTGCTATGACAGCTTTATTTCATTTCTGTGAAAGATATTGAATTTTAAAGTTGTCTTTTATAAAAGTTGTGCTCCTAACACAAATGAAACAAATTTGTAACTACAAAACTGAAAATTAAAGGAGAAATTGTAGTCAGGTAAAAAAGAAATAGGCTAGACATATAAGGTCAGTGTTGTAGATATTGCATGCCACATGGGCATCATATGCACAGATTAGCCCACCTTTGTAGGCAACTCAAACTCAAAGTTCTCATCCCCTGAAGATGGAGTGTATCTCAAACTTACTCTTCTGATGGAAGGCATCCCACCTGATGCTCAGGTTTCATGTGAACAATATGAGCTGAAGTACCAGATACATTTCTCCAGATTGGAACCTCATTATTTTTTCATGTTGCTAAGGTCTGTCAATAATCTGATAATAGTAGTAGTAGTAACTCAGCTTCATAGTTTCTTTTACCCGTTAAATCAAATCTAGCCAATGGGCTGGAATCGTAAATAGGCTTTCATGCCCTCTGGTGGACACACAAAGAAATAACTACATCTTTTAGCAGTAAGAAAAATGTCATTTATAAAATGAACATTCTTTAATATGAAAACAACAAAAAAATCCAGTTCTGTTAGAAATAAAATCGGAGGCACCCAGTTAAAACAGAATTACAGAACTAAGATACAGGAAGATATTTTCAGAGATGAGACACCAGAAAAGGAATACATGTTTATTTCTTTAAATTTATTTTTTAAATGTCATGATAATCATAAAATCAAAGTTAGTGTTATTATTTTATTATTTGCAGTAGTAGTCAGTGAACCATGAAGAGTACCTGCTACAGAACTTTCAGGTCTCTCTCTGGATGGAGGTCAGAGCAATTTCCATTAGCCACTTGCTATTTGAAAGAAAAACTGGTGGACACTCCACAAGTGATAACTAAAAGTAATACTAACAAAGTTTGTTGCACATAAATAGTCATTCAGTTCAGTCATTTTTCAGACATGAAATGAAAATGTAACCTGTGATATTTGTTAAGAGGACTTTGTCAGCAAAGTTTCTATGAAAACAAACTCTTTTTTTTCTATTAGTCCTACCCACTTGCCTATTTGCCTATTCTCTCACTCACTCCTCCACTACTCAAAAGGAAACCAACAAACCATACTCTAAGGATGCATTTTGGTTAGACTTGCACTGACACATAAATGCAAGTCATTTAAAAGTACATTCTGATTGCTTCAACCATGGCTTTCACTAACATCTTAGGCAAAATTCAGTTGCTAAATCATTAGACTATTTCTGGATGTGCTTATACTTTTCTAAGGGTTATTAATAATTATAACCAAGGCCTGCTCTGTAAATGGAATGAATTTTAACATACAATAGCTCATAGGATAAAAATGAAAACTTGTTTCTTAGAATTACTTATTTGAGATAAATGTAATTATAATTCACATTCTCTTTATTTTCATAGCCAATTTGGAGTTGGAAGATTGTAGTGGAAAAATACTTGGAATAGGAATTGAAAGATCAAAATACCTAGTCTCTAGTTTTACCTCTCACACTAATTAGCTATACACCTTTGGCAAATCAAATCCTCTTCCAGAGTTCACATTTTCTCATCTGTTAAATGAAAACAATTACATATATACACACACACACATATATATATGTATATATATATATATATATATTTCTTTTGTATCTATTTTTCAAAACAGAAATCTGGTGAATTTTAACTATAAAAGTAATATACACACATTATTGAACAATTAGAAAAATCCAGAATCATGTATAAAAAATAAAATCACCTGTTGCTCCATTACCTAAAGATTTTATGTGACAATAATTTTCAATTCTTCTAGTATTTTATTTCATATATTTATGACATAATTTTGAAATGATGTGCTTTACTGCAATTTGATTTTTCCTTTAAGTTATTATTAATTGACTTTCCATAATCTGAGATTAGGGTTTAGTTTCCTTACTTCCACCTTCCCTCACAAGAACTTTCCCTTTGCCTAGCTTGTCAATATGAATAATGTATATTTAAAAAATTTTAATTTAATGATTTTAATTGATTTAAACAATATCAATTAACAATATCAACTTAACCATTTTTAAGCAATGTTAATTATTTACAATATCTGTAGCTTACCCACTTTTTAAAGTTATCCAAATTTTTAATGAGCATAATAATTACCTTATTTTTCACTTTCTATTTATCAAAAACTAATTTAACACCACAGTTACATTATTTTTTCTTTAATCATTCCTCTTATCTCCTGCAACTCTTTGCTGTCATTTTCTGATGGAAACTGGTGTGCTATCTTCCTACAGATTAACTTCATTGTCATTTTCTGAATCCTTTTTAATTCTCTTGTCTCTAATTCTTGGGCATTTCTGGATTGCTGCAGCATGGATTTGCTTGATCATTCTCAGGTTCTTGCTTGAAGATGCTTAGCAATGTGGAGAAAGTTGAAGCCCCAATTTTGACAATCATCAGTATCCTCTCATTCATCTTTCCAGGTACTAAAATCTTATGGCTAACTCACATCCCCTTTCTACTCTCTTTGTCCCTGTGAATTAAAAACATTTTTATTCCTTCACTGTATTCTTAGTGGATTTCCAAAGTGAGTAGATATTTTCATTCTACCATGTATAACTTTATGTTAGGAATAGCCAGGTCAGAAAATTGTTATGGGAATAATATCTGATAGTATATACGAAAGTAATTTGTGTACCATAAAGCCCTACATACATATCAGAGATTATTACAGTACATTAATACAAGTTTCTTCAGACTTTTTTCATCAGTGGGTACAAGTGAGATTATGTTAACAGCACTAAGTCAGTTGTCCCTGGCTTTTACCCACACTCACTTTTCTAAGGTCTCATCCCCATCAAATATTCATTATTTTGGGGAATTTCCAGAACTAGGTAGCATTACTTACAGAATTAGGTTAATGTATACTACATAACAAGCAAGGTGCTTTAGACACTTGGATATAAAGCAGTGAATAGGACAACGATTCCTCCACTCATGGATTTACATTCTAGCAGGAGAAGACAAACATCTGACTATAAATAGAATTCAGCTGCATAGTATGGTAAAAGACGGTAAGTGTTATGGAAAAAAGGAAAAGTGTATTTGGGATAAGGTGGTGAGGAGTGCCAGGGTTGGGGGAGGCTGCAATTTGAAGTAGAATAATCAGGGTGGGCCTCATTGAGACAGTAACCTTTAAACAAAGACTTAAAGGATGTGGAGGGTGAAGCAATGTGGATATCAGGCAGAAGAGTGTAGAAGACAAAAGGAACAGCAAGATGGAAGTAAGATAATACCTGGTAGGTTTGAGTACAAATGTTCCCAGAGCAAATGAGTAATCTAAGAAAGGAGACCTGAGAGTGGTACAGATCATATAGGGCTATATGGCAAAGACTTGGGCATTTTCTCTGACTGAGGTGTGGTATCTCAGTTAGAGTTTAGTTCAGGGATGTGGTGATGTTCCTTATGTTGTAAAAAGATTACATATCAAAAGATGCTCCAAATCATATGTCGTTAGAGAACTCAAATTTAAAAAAAAAAAAAAAAAACATGATATACCACTACACACACACCTGTAGTGGCCAAAATCCAGAGCACCAACAGTACCAAATTCAGGTGAGAATGTGGAGCAATGAGAACTCTCATTCTTTGCTATTGGAAACGCAAAATGGTACAGCCACTTTGGAAGATAGTTTGGTGGTTTCTTACAAAACTAAACATACGATCCAAGAAGGGTGCGTTTGGTATTTACCCAAAAGAGTTAAAAACGTATGTCCACACAAAACCTGCACATGGATGTTGACAGCAGCTTTATTCATAATTTCCAAAACTTGGAAGCAACCAAGATGTCCTTCAGTAGGTGAAGGTATAAACTGGCACATGCACACAATGAAATCTTATTCAGTGCTGAAAAGAACTGAGCTATCAAGCCATGCAAAAACATAGAGGAAACTTGTATGCATATTACTAAGTTAAAGAGGATAATCTGAAAAGGCTACATACTGTATCACTTCAACTATATGACATTCTGAAAAAGGCAAAGCTATGGAGACAGCAAAAAGATCAGCAGCTGCCAGGAGTCAGAGGGGAGGGAGGAATGGAGAGGCAGAACATAGAAGACATTTAAGGGCAGTAAAACTACTCTGTATGATACTGTAATAGTGGATACATGTCATCATGGAATTGTTAAACCCATAGAATGTACAACACCAAGGGTGAACCTTAATATAAACTATGGACTTTGAGTAATAATGGTGTGTCAGTGTAGGCTCATCAGTTGTAACAAATGTACCACTCTGGAGGGGAATAGTGATAATGGGGGAGGCTATATATGTGTGGGGGTATGGGGTATATGGAAAATCTATGTACCTTCTGCTCAATATTGCCATGGACTTAAAACTGCTCTAAAAAATAGTCTATTAAAAATGATTACTCTGGCTATTGTGTTGCAAATAGAATACAGGATGGCAAAGGCAGTAGCAAACAGATGAGTTTAGCTGCTCATGCATCATTAGATGCTTGTAGCAAGTAGGAACTTTTAGAATCTAAGCATATTTTGAAGGTAGTGTCAACAAGATTTTTGACAAAGTGAATGTGGGAAGTAACACAAAGAGAGGACTGATCAACAGGAAGGTTGCAGTTACTACTAACTGAGATGGGGAAGGTTTGGATAAAACAGATTTGGGAAAAGAAGATGAGGAGATAAGTTTGGTCAAGTTAAATTTTAGGTATCTATTGACAGCCAAGTGGAGATATCAATGGTTTTGTTAAACAAATTTGTCAGCTAAAGACCATATGGCATCTTCCATGGATTTCTTCTCCTGCCCCGCTGCTGATGGCAACTGCCAAAATGCCCCTTGAAGATGTCTCTCTGCTACTTCTGCAGTCAGAGTCTTCCATGAGGACACTGCTATTGATGCCAAAGTTTCTTAAAGGTTGTTATCATGGTTTTGCAATAAATGCTAAACTTTGAGGCACTAGAGAAAGGCTGTGGGCTCCTGAGCCCACATTCACTGTGTAAAATGAAATCCATCTTTCTCTCCCCATAGTGGCATTACATATGCTCCATGTCTTAAGCAATGTCCTTCAACTCCTATATAAACTTTCTCCCTCCTCAGGATGAGGCATATAACCTCTTAAACTGAGACTTGTAATCTTTTCCTGTTCATTAATCCTTCACCCTTCAACTCCAAACTTTGCTTCTTCCTACTCTCTCTCCTCACTCTAATTCAAATATTCTCTTTCTGGCTCTAGGTTTGGACATGTGCTTGGACTATTGTTAAATTATGATAATTTGTATGGACTCCATACTAGGACAGACATCAGATTAAGATAGAAATATTGAGGCAGAGAGTGGTGTGATGTGTACTGACGTGGAATCCTATGTGTAATGAAGATTACTTCTAGCACTTAACTACTGCCTATTGGGGTATTAATAGAGAAACATTAACTTGATTGTGTAGCATAAAAGTATAACACAGCTATGATACATCAATAATCCAATGACTCACTATTTAAACATCTCCATGACCAAAATTCTTTCTCCACATCCATTCTTTTGTCTATTTGTCTTTTTTCAGACTATACTAATAGATCTCTGGGAATTTACACTAAATGAAAGAATTGCTCCTAAATTTGATGTTTTAGAATTACAAATGTTTCTAATACTTTAAATTGATGATCCAGATCTAAAATTGGCTTGTTTTTAGAATTTCTTCATATGGAGGTGGGGGGCTTAATGTGCCAAAACATGGAACAGGAAATAGTTCAGGGCTTGGGGTTTGAAAGTGAATTCCAACAGTTGGACTCACAGCTGCTTCTGTCTCTGGAAAGAGAAAAATGGAGACTTGTAATCTTTCTAGTGAGCATAAAACAGAAGTACATGAACTGATAAAATCTGACATTTCTTGGATTACTGGAGCAACAGAAAATTATTTGTACCCATGAGAAAAAATTTACAGCCATCTTAACTTTCTGCAGTGAAAGTTTAGTCACCATTGCAAGAAAATTTGCTTGCATGAACTGATTAGGTCATCACTGACTAATTCATCAAGAAGCATTTACAATTAACAGCTAAAACCAGAAGGAATATCTTCTTCTGTGGATCACAAGACAGGATTTCTCTAAATACGAATGGCATTTCAGCTAATGCTCCCAATCATGAGAAATGCAGGCCCCACTAGAAACATTATAATATCACTTTTTAAACTTCATCAGTTTATATTTATGCTTGCAAATTGAAACTAATACAAATAATTATGGTAATCATCTCTCTATAACGAATAGTAAAAATGTTACCATAAATGGTGAAAAGTTTGCATTTAAAGTATACACTCATGATAAAGAGAAAGCATTCTAAAGTTTTTTTCAAATGTTTTGAAATTAAAATTCTTGACTTCTAGATTATTCACAAGCTATTAAATATTTAAAACAAGCCCATTTTTCTACAAACTAGTCACCTTACGAGACCATGAGTATATTCCAATAGCTCATTAGGAAATCTTCTATTAGTATTTCCTTTAAAGATTGTTTTTGAGTCATACAAAAAATCAATAGTAGTATTTTATAACCACCTCTCTTTTATATATATATATATATTTTTTACCCAGGTCTTACCTGCCTTTGAATGATTTTGATTGCTTCTTGCCAAAACAATAATAATAACTATAAATTCATCTTTAAAGAAAAAACTAGGCCCTTGAACTAAATCTTGCCCTTTGAATATTTTTATATATTAAATTTAATTGAAATACAATCATATCCATTAATTGGCGTGCTGTCTACAGCTAATTTGGCACTAAATGTGAATAGACCATATGGCTTGCAAAGCCAAAAAATATTTTCTATCTGGCCCTTAATAGAAAAAGTTTGCCCTTTTCTATTTAAGAACTTTCTTAAAGGAATAAGATTTGATACCACTGGGAAGATTCCAAAGAACATGCCACAATTATCAAAAGAATTCAAAGAGTAGTTACATATTAGGCATTAGCTGCATCACTGAAACTGATATGTAGATTACTCAAAATGATTACTTTGAAGTGCACAATGTTAGTTTAGAATTATGGATTTTCATACATTTGTATTTGTTTTATGTCTTATCTCACTGGTTCTCAGAGCAATGAATAAAAATTCTTTGCTCTGAGAAGAGTAGAAACATTTAAAATATGAGTCTCACTTCCTGGCTTAGCACTTTTCTTAGGGAGTTATTTATTTAAGTGAATAACCTACTCCTACGCTATTAAATAATATTTCTTTTCTTTTTTTTTTTTTTTTTTAGAGACGGGGTCTCGCTCTTGGTCAGGCTGGTTTCGAACTCCTGACCTTGAGCTATCCACCCGCCTCGGCCTCCCAGAGTGCTAGGATTACAGGCGTGAGCCACCGCGCCCGGCCTAAATAATATTTCTTTATCTCAGTTTTCTTTTATGCAATAAAAAATAATGTTATTAATAGTATCTACCTAGCAAGGCAAAAGGAGTATAAAGTGCTTAAAACAAGACCTGGCACACAGTAACTGCTCATCAAATGTTTATTATTGTTACTATATATCAAGAACTGTACTATGCTAGGAAGATGTATGCATTTTCTTTTATTTATAATATTATTTCCAAATCTATCCTATTTTAATGATTAAATAATGATTTAATAATTATCATTATTAGTTATATTAACAACACAAATTATTAAATGAAAACTATCACAGAGTTAGAACTTCTTGCAGTTCATAAGTTTAGGTTGATGTCAGCTAATTATGTGGGACTTAATCAATCAGAGTTGACATTGGTAAAATATACAACTTGTCCCAATAATTTCCTCTATTGAATACTTGTACTAAATGCTGGCCATTTTCTTGGTAAACTGCTTTTAGTGTATTCAATACAAAGTGAAATGTAACTTATCTCTCTTTCTGCCTGGAAATAGTCAACCAGATTAACTCAAAACATCTGTTATTTTTATTAGCTCCAATTCATTTCTACTACTGCCACTATCAATATTGTGCTCCAGGTGATAGGATCTTGACAATTGCTCTCTGTGGTAGGAAAGTTTTGTTATCTACTTGCTACAAATTTGGCTGTTGCTCTTAAACTTGTTATGAAAACCACAGACATTCTTTTGATAAACATAACTAAGCCAAAGTGCTCAGAAGGTTTTGAAAATCAAACATATATTGTATCATTTTTAATTTTATTCAAAGCAGATTTACACACACTATCAAGTGGTTGGAGCATGGGGGAAGCAGGTATTATTTTATCTTTTGACAAATGATGAAGCTGAAAGAACTCAGTAAAAAATGCTGGCAAAAATCCTATAGTTTTACCAGAACTGCTGGCTAAGATACTAGCATTTATTGTTTAATTTTGTAAAATCAATACACTCACTGCTGAGTTTTTATAGTGAAAGTTCAGGTTCCTCACATTATTAAGAATCATTCAAATAGACCTCACTTATTTCAACATGCCCTTTCCACTTTTTTCTTTTCTTTTTACTTCTTTATCTCACCCCTTTCTCTCATATGGGAGTGGCCAAAAGCCTGCATTTGAGTCACAGTTCTAACATCTGTGTTGCTTAATCTGTTACGCGTCTTTGTTATCTCATCTGTAGAGTGTTCAGAATGATAGTGAACCCTTCATATTGTTGTAAGGAAGAAACAATGAGATTAAAGATGTCAAGTGTTAACACAGGGCATGCCTCATGGTAAATGCTTAATGAACTTGAGCCATCACTATTATCACATCCTTCCATGAAAGTCTGTGAATGAAACACTCTCTCTTTTATTACCTAAAGTAAGTCACCAAACATAAAACAGGTAGATGACATTTCTAAAGGATCCTAAAATAAAAGATAGAATCCTGGGAGACTTGAGGGGGGAAGGGAGCAGAGAGTGTAAATCCCTGCTTTTTGTTCATCTTTCTCCAGCTCTCCTTTTCCTTCCCAGCTCCGAGCGTTCACATTTAATCACTGCTGGAAGACTGGTGTTTCTATTTTCCCTGAATTAAGAAAAAGGGAAGGTTATCTCTAAGACTGCAGAAGACACGGGATCAGGGAGATTGTATAGTTAAGGGCAGTGTCATCAGGAAATCAGCCCCAGGGAGAATCCAAACCAAGATGAGCATCCTCAGGACGGCCCTCACTTCTTGCTGTCTTCTCAGGAAGGGCAGGGGACATTGTTAGGGAATTTTGTCAGGGCTGAGCAGACCCAGCTCCAATCCACAGACCTCATGTGATAAAGGCAAAGGGACCCTTATGTTACAGTAATTTACTATTTTTTTCGTTAAAAACATGGACAAAGATTGTTGGAGCCCCTCTCCTAAACTCTCAAAGTCTCTCTACTCTAATGCACATTAGATTGTTTTTCTGCCTCAGTCCTTATTTGCCATTCTCTCTCCTCCCAAACCCCAAACTTCTTTTCCTTCATTATCTTTAAATGTCTTACTTCATCATTAATATGGGTTTTTATTCAGCTTAGCAATCTTATTTTTAATGAAGCCTTATTTTCATCCTCATTTTTAGTGAATTAAAATGAAAACCTTTTGTTTTTAATAAACTTGAAAACTCCTTTGACATTACCTACGTTTCAAATGCAAATTAGAAAACAAAACAATTAACCTAAGAAACAAAATCAAAATCCTTTTCTCTTTTTTCTTTCTTTAATCATGTGTCACTCCTACCTAGTTCACGTGGTCGTAATTATAGTCCTTGGTTTTAAAGAGTGGAGAGCAATGATCACAAGTGATAGAGATTCAGGATACAGATGATTATACAAGTATTGTAATAATTTTCTCTTCTTTCCTGACCTTTACTAAAAACTTGCACACACTCCTTTAAAAAAATCACTTTCTGTGGTCCACGGTGTAGTCTCACTTTCTATTTTCATATTTGAGTGGGGGGCAGGGAAGTGGTTGCAAATCTTCTGTGTGAGATGAGAAAATATTGAAACAAGAGATGATTTTTACCCCTAACACAGGTACTAAAAAAAATGATAATGCTAGAATTGTTAGTCTCTGATGGTTGTTAGTCTAAGAAACTATATCATGGATGATCTCATTCAAGAAGTCATAGGGGCATTGAATGGACACTTTCTGGGATTGTAGCAGGGATAGTAAGGGAGAACCTCATCAAGACATTAGTGGAGTTTGAGGAAGACTAAGAAGGGAGAAAAGGACTATCTAGGAGACTCTGGAGCTGGGCTCAGGAAAATGAGGTTGGTCGGCCTGAAGCTAAATAAATAAATACATGCTTGCACACACACACACACACACACACACACACATATGATGATTTTAGGGTTTGTATATAATACAGAGATTTCAGTTTTAGTCCTTAAAGTATCTCCAACTTTAACTGTAAATTTCTTCTCCTCTTGGTCTTTCCCTTGCTCCTCATCTTCTTCCTTCTCTATCTTCTTGACTTTCTTCTTTTCTTCCTCCTTCTCTTCTTTCCCTGATAACACTCTCTTCTCTTCCCCCCTCCCCAAGGGAGTGTGTATTAGTTTGCAAGGGCTGCCATAAAAAGTACCACGGACTGGATGGCTCAAACAATGTAAATTTATTTTCTCACCCTTCTGGAGGCTAGATGTCCAAGATCCAGGTGTCAGCAGGATTGGTTTCTCCTGAAGCATCTCCCCTTAGCTTTAGATGGCCGTCTTTCCCCTGTCTTCACATGGTCTTTCCTCATGCCTGTCTGTGTAATCGCTTCTTCTTGTAAGGATGCTGGTCATACTGCATAAAGTCTACTCCAATGACCTCATTTTGACTTAATTAGCTTTATAAAGGCCCTATCTTCAAAGACAGTCATATTCTGAGATAGTAGGGATTAGGACTTGAATATATGAATTTGGGTGGGACACAACTCAACCCATAACAGGGGGTATCAGAGAAATCTTTTTTTTTTTTTCCTTTCTTGAGGGCAAAAGCTTCATCACAGTGTATTACGGGCTGGATGGTGATAGTTGCATGAAGTTAAGTGCCACAGTCTCATCTACTGATTCCAACGACTCTAGAGAAGCCCCTGGGTCTAGGACCACCATTCAGGCACATGCATCTTATGAAGGGGAAGGAAAACCAGCTGTCTGAGCACTGAATCAGTAGAGTACTGTGGAAAGGCATGATCATTGGGCCTGGGGTGTTTGGCTGAGATGCCCAGGACCTTTCCCAGGCAGGAAATCTCATCAGACATTGGGATGGGCCGCGCTGGCAACACCTTCATTAAATATCCTTTGTAAGAATCCTAAGCCAAGCGTTTTCTTTTTTCTCTGTAGTGTTTCTCATCAAGATAATTGGCAACCTAAGCCATGTGATATTGTCAGTAATTGCTGTTGAAAGAAATTTCATATTTTATATGTTTTAACATTAGCATAGTTTAGTCAACTTCAGCCTCTTATATTCAGCCAAAGTTTTCCTCTTGGCTCTTCTCAGCTGAGGGCAGCTTCTGTGAGATCCTGAGTTAAACCTCTGACCCACAGTTCAGAAGAACAGAGCTATTTCAACTAATATATTAAACAAATAGTGATAATAAAGTGAAATGAGTTTTGAAAAAGTAAAAAATTAAGTTCTGGGAAGAACCCAAGGTTAATATATCAAATCTAGTCTCTCCATTAAAGTGTTTTAAATGGCCTATTTCTTACATTCTGTATTCAAGGGGGGACATCCTATCTTCCCCTTTGTACTCGAGGGATCACAGAGGTTCCAAAAACCGTATTTCATATTCTAATATGTCACCAGTGTCATTCAAGACGTTTCTCATTTTTCTTTCCCTCTTCTGAACACATACAGTGAGGAAAACTCAGAAGAATAGACCCATTACCTCAGTGTGGGCACATGAATCCCTCAGTAGCTGCACTCCCCCCCAAGCTGTGAGAACATGCTTTGTGGGAGCTGTGGAGGTAGACGCTGTGGTTTTGACACTTACCTTCCTCTGTAGCCACAAATGTTTGTGGTTCTCTAACTTCCCTTTTGCAGAGCAGCTCTTTCTTACAGAAATATTATGAAGGAAGATTCATTTGTTTGGAGGAATGAAGGTACAATGAGGATCCAGTGAGAAAAGTAAATTCAATTTAGGCCCAGGTTTCAGACTGCCTTAAAATATTGACTCTCTGAAATTTACTTCCATAATTACTAGTTAAGAAGTCACTAGAAAACACAGAAATCATTACTTCCTAATTTACTCTCTTATATTTTGTCTTGGGGAGGAGAAACAGGAATGCCAAAAAAGCACAACTCTGGGCACAATATCCATATCAAAGATTGTGTGAATGGCTGTTCACTGCCGGCACAGCTATCCTGAGCATCCCTGTGATGGGAGGGAAGATGAGCAGTGCACACGATAATCTAACACCCAACCCCGTGTAGGCGTGAGAAAAGATACATGGTAAAGGGCCACTGAGCCTGTGGCCTCGAAGGTGGGAACCAACAGAAGAGAGCTTTGCAATCCAAGGCAAGAGGGAAGAGAATTTAAATGCTTCTTCACCACTTCGGTACCGCGCTCACCAGCCGGGAAACCTTGCCCACAGCCGGCACTCATAGTCCGCACGATAGTTTGTGCT
>VBSM01000272.1:42945430-42975838 GCA_008086735.1 Cheirogaleus medius
TTTGGCTGTCGACTAAAGTCGGCGCTCAGCTGTGCGCCTTCATATCACGGCTGTCAGCTAAAGTCAACGCTCACGTTCATCTGGGGCTGTCAGCTATAGTCGACACTGGTACCGAAGTGGTTAAGCAAATTAAGGTCCAGAATCTATACCAGTGGATTGGGTGGAAGGAAGAGAATGAAGATGGATGGGAATGAAGATTCTGGAGTGCAAGCCCTACCACTGAGGAGCCACCCTATTATATGTCTGGACATTTAAAATATGAGACTAGACTTAGTTTTCAGGGATGAGATGGTTGGGCCTTAAGTTCCCAGCCCAAATTTTCACTGACTTCCTATTCCCAAGTCCAGACAGTTTGAACTCTATTAGTTGACTTTCAGCAAACATTTTTGTATGCATATTTACCCAGGAAAGTGAAAAAAGTAGATAACATCCTCTAAGAGAAATAACAGTCACTTTTCCAAGTTGATATTTAGGAATTAGAGATAATATCTGAAAAGACTTGACCTACTGCCTAGCACTTGGTAGATGTGAAATAAATTGTGACCACATTTTTTTTTAAAAAATGTCTTCCCAAGTTGTTTTACTTTCCTGTTCATAGTGATTTCATGCTAATATAGAGAATGTGATTCTACTGGCAGGCACTTAGTGCTAACATGTGCAGATTATTAAGTAATATAACTGCCTTGACCCTTTCTCTTACTTGTTCAAGCAAGTTCAAAAGCATATAAGTTAAGCCACCGTAGGAAATAAAAAAAAATTAGATAAATGATGACATAACCATGATACACAAACTGCTTTAAAAATTATAACAGTATACTAAGTAGTTTATAATATACTTAAAATTAAAAACAGAATTCTTTTAAGATTCAAGATAGTCTAGTAAATGGTATTCCTAAAAGTGAGAGAAGGGCTGAAACCAGGCTTCATTTTCCTCCTTAGAAACTCAAGTTCAGTTAAAAGAAGTATATGTGCATTTATTTTAAATACCTCTAGTTAAATAAGGGAAAATAGACCAATGCTACCATGTTGATACCTTTCACTAACATATTTTGTTAGAAAATCAATGATCCTATTTCCCTCTATACTCCCTGGAAAGTGCCTTTGACTTTAGGAGAAAGAACTATTGTCATCGGAAATTTTAATTATCCTTCCCAAAATATCCATTTCCCAAATTTATAATGTGTTGTGCTTGTTAAATAATGACCTTTGAAGGGGAAAAAAACTCAGTAGTGAGTATCACTTAATCTTAGAGTACTAACAATTTAGTTTATTTTTACCCTACTTTTTAATTTAGCTGTTAGTTTTTCCCAGGGTCCACCTTGCTCTGTCAATTGAAAATCTCATGCTGCCTTAAGTTTCTGAAGGACAGTTGTTAATTTCTATTGGGCACTCTTGAGGCAACTGTGGTGTGTAAAGCAGTATGTTAAAGTCAAGTCTCATAACAGTCTCTGGGGTAGAACAATGCTTAATATAATGAAATAGCTATGGCCTCTCAAAAACCAGTAAATGGGTTTTTTTTGTTGTTTTTTTTTTTTTACTTGTAGCTAAGGATGGCAGGTGCAAATAACCCTTAATTTCCTCCATTCCTCCTCCTTATGCAAACTGGAAAATGATGGAGGGGCATGATTTTGGGAGGAGGGGTTGGGAGTGGCAGGGTCAGGTGCCACCAGTGTGTCTGTGAAAGGGCATGAGGATTGACACTCTCTTGCTCAATTCCACTTATTTTAGACTCTGCATTGGCAGCAGACAATCTGGAAAATGTGGTTCAATGTTACTTCACATGAGTTAAGTAAGCCATAGAAAACTTAGCTAATAAGATTATATAAATAGAGGTTAGGATAGACTGATATCAAAAGTTCAGAGATGCTTTCCTGCACCTTAAATCCTACCCCTCACTTGGAGTGTCCAGCCCTGTGTATCTCTTCTCTTCTGCTTGTCAACTGAGCCAAATGTTTAGTTTCTGTCCCCACACTCAACTACAAGTCAATCCTCCAAGATACCTTTTCTTTCTTCTGAAATCTCCTTTCTTCTGAAGCTTTCTCCTTAAACTCTCTCCACAATGCATGCCTCTGAGTCTCCAATAAGCCATGTTTTGTTCTAAGTTCACAAATCTGCTTTTCAGAGAATAGTTTTTCATTTTACTGTAAACCCACAAAGTTTCAAAGAGGAGTCCAGAAGTGTGTAGACAACTTACCATAAATGGGGTCCAAGTCTCCAACAGCAACAACGGCCACTGTGCGTCTTTGGGGGTCAATTCGGGGTCTCTCCAGACAGCACTGGAAGCATAAGAGCACTACTCCACAGAGAAGGGCCACCAGGAAAATCAGCAGGAGGAGCCTGATGCCAAAAGTAGAAGGAGAGGAGTGAGGTAGAGCATACAGGAAGCTAAGAGTTTCTGTTGCTGTCTAGAAAGGGGGCAAGGACTCAGCTAGACTGGTTGAAAGCAATCTGGGATGCTGAAATGGTCAAGCAATTCCCCCCTCCTCCTCCTGCCACCACCACTCATACATTCGCACTGAAGCTGAAACCGTCTCTGCCTTCAGAGAGGGTCAATCTTTCCAGATGGTCAGAAGCATCTTCTCGCTGGAAATTAGAAGGTTATTCTAAAAAGTTGTGTCTTGGTTACTTAATTTATTTATCCATTCTTCCTTTCATTCAGCCATCCATCTATTCATTTAACTAGTATTTAAGCAACTGAACACATTTTAGATACTGGGGTTAGAGACTCAAATGTAGATAAGATAGGGCCTCTGACTTTGAGGTGCTAACCATCTAACTGAGAGAACTGACGATTTTAAGTTTGGAAAATACAAACGTCAAGATTTACAAGGTTATAATAACTGCCTTAAAATTTCTAAAAGACTTTCTCATAGAAGAGGTAGCAGTCTTATTTTGAATGGCTTTTAAGGCCAGAACTAAAATCAGTGGACGAATCATTTAGGGAGATTTCAAGAGAAAGAACAAAATATTTTACCATTAAAAAACTCCAACTTTAGAATAAACTCTTATTCTTAAAAGTAGTAATGTTATCTGTCACAATTAGTGTTTAATTTAAGTAAACACTGGACAACAACCTAAAAGCAATGTTTCTATACATATGGATTTGCATGAACCCTAAACTTTTCCTGAAGCTGTATGATTTCTTGTACCATTTCAAATTGTTTAGGGAAAAAAGTGTGTCTATACCACCCAATGTCTTACAAAATAAATTGAAGTTATCCTTACCAGATATACCAACCATTAGGATGTTGATCATTATAATTTATACACCTAGTGATAAAGGAAGAGCAGTTAGTGCTAGAACTCTAGATGGCCAAAGCCTATTTCTCCGGACCATAAAATTTGTATTGATCACACCTGTTTCCCCAGAACAATCAACAACTTATGATCATGCCAACACCCCTCCCCACAATTAAACAAATGTTTACCGTATGCTCACTGAGGATACAGATAAATGTGATGCTATCAGATATATAAACAGATAATTGCACTGAAGTAGGTTTGATTCTAGAGTTACAAATACTGTTGTGTATTGAGAAGGCAGTGACTAACTCTTCAGAGCCAACACGTCATCACTATTAGGTACTAGGCAGATAACCATTCTACAATTCTTTTAATCTATAGACCTAGTTTCCCTCAACATCCAAATTCTCTAGGGAAAGTTCATAGTATCCGTTAACCTTTAATATCTTGGTAGGAAATAGCAGGCATTTAACAATTGGTTGCACTTTCATTGGACAACTGGTGAGGAAAAAGTTAGGCTAGAAGGAAAGTGAGTGAATGTGGCCACAAGTACCATTTTCTAAGGAGTTAGAAGTAGATCCCTTTAGTCAGGGTGGTCAAAGCATTTGTATATCTAGGTACTCAGTTATTCCTGAGATTAGTTTAAAAAGATCACACAAAAACAGAATTCACAGTGTGATTTTCAGAAAGTTTAACTCTGCAGGTGTAGAGAAATATGTGTTATTCATTCCAGAGTCCCTCACTATGCCTGACATGGTGGTCTGAATGTATGTTTGCCAATGGACTTTTTTCATACCTCAATATATGGGCCACTGTTAAGGTATTCTGTGCCTGAACAGTGGAAACCTGCTCATTACAGCCCAATACACTTCTGAGATGGAGCTAAACTTACTAATGTCTTCTTCATCCATTGTTAAAATAACACTCAATAATTTTCAGTTTGAAAACATTCATAAATGTCAGTTAATTTATTGCTTCCAGCATCTCTCAGGAGGCAGTGTGTCATGCCATCATCACACTAGTCAGAAATTACTTTTTAACATATGTGAAGTGTCAACTTAAAATTTTTACCCCAAACATTTAAAAAATCCCCAGAATATGGATTATTTCATCCCTTTCTATATGTAAATTTTCTGCTTCTGGCTTTTTTGTTTGTTTGTTTATTTACTTTTTGTTTTTGAACACCTATAGGGTTTGGCAAAGTTCAGAGGTACAAATGGCTGGGAAAAAAAGGCAACTGAAGTATGAATTTAACAAGAATTCTAAGACAAGTGACCACCAATAAAAGATTTGACAAATAATTAATGCTTCATACTTATAAAGGAATACTATCCAGTCATCAAAAAGAATGTAGATTTATATTACTAATTAAAAATCTTGTTAAGTAAAATAGTATAAATAACTCAACCCTACTTTGTAAATAACTATTATTTAAATGTAAATATGCACCAAATTGCTAACAGTGCTTACTTCTAATGAAGATGGTATTATGAAGTACTATACCATTTTAATATTTTTATATTGTTTGAATTTTTATGTTTATGAATCACTTTGTAGTCAGAAAACATTAACATATGAAAAATATGCAAACACTAAAAATGTAGTCTCCCACTTAGTGATGGATGCAGGGAAATTCTCTTGGTGTTCTGGCCCAATTAAAGGGCAGAAGGTTCTTATTTTTGAATCTTGACATCTAAGCTCTTGGCCAGGATTGTGGATTATTTTATATCCCTCCTCCTGCTTCTCTTTTTTTTCATTTAAAAAATAGCCCATATTCTTATAATTAAAGTCGATTCTAAATGTTAACTACCTCTTTTATTTTTTAATTCTAATTTTAATTCTAATTTCTGAGCCACTCAATATATTTTCCAGTGCTAACAATTGCTAACAAACTGACTTGTTGTTTCACTTTCTCTTCCTGATCCTGTGCACCCTCTGGTGGAGGTTCTGATAAGCAATAAAGTGGCCAAGAAGCAGTTAGCATGTAATTTCAGAAGTGTTTGCACCATTGGAATCATTTATTTCACCCTTAGGGTTTTATTCATTGTACAGTTGAGAACCAGGATGGGGAAGGAAAGTGGGAAGTCACTAGGTCAGGAGACTTGACCCAGACTATGGGTCTTCTGACTCCACATGCTTCCCGCCCCCACCAACCATTATTTCCATTTCTTTCTCTAATTCAACTTTCAAACATAAATATTTTGAGTTCTCAAAAAAAAAAAAGTATCAGGGTTCTCATTACTCTAATTTTAGATTCAAGATCTTCAGTGTAGGATAAGTTATGTTTTTGAAAATGAAGTTATTTCTCAGGGATTGCTCAAATCGGGCTAATGATGCTTAAAAGAGAAAAAAAATCAGAGAGAAGTGAGAGCTGACTATAATGTTCAAGGAAGACATTTGGAATAATAAGAATTCTCTAGAAATAGTTATTGAAGAAGAACATTTCGGTTCCTGCCAGAAGAGCTAGTATCTTTTTTCACTTGGATGTTGGAGAGATGATTCTTGCTCTACATGGATGGTTAGACAAGTTGATCTTGATTACTGTTCTCAGTGTTGATAATCTGTGGGCCTAAAATTAACTATTAATTCATTAATTTGATAAATTTAAGAAGAAATCCACAGAGTTGCTCCACTGGCTTCTCTGTTACAATCACCTAGCATTTCCTAGACCAGGCACTCTTCTAAACTGGTGTATCACTTTGTGTGAAATGACTCACTTTCAAACCGGCAATTATCAGGTAGGACCACACCATTATAGTCTTCCTTTCACAATTGAGAAAACTCAGTCATACAGAGGTAAGTAACTTTCCCAAGATAACATAGTTGGAAGGGGCAGAGGCAAGTTTTAAACACAAATGATCTGGCTGTAGAGTCCATGTCTCTTAGTACCATGTGGTACTACAACTGGGTCCAGTAGAAGCCACACCCGGCCTCATATTACTGTGTGAAATGTTGCCTGAATGCTTCCAGTATCCTGTGTTCCAAAATGCTTTAAGGATATATCAAAAATGCAAGTAAAATTTACAGATGAGAGCATGGAGAGTATCAGACAAATGGAATAGGTCAAGAGCGAGGTCAGTTTGTAAACGAATGTAGTAAATCTCGAGAGTGAGGTTGTTTTGTAAAAGAATGTAGTAAATCTCATATATAAAATTAGAACTGAACTCCAGACCTGGCTTAAGCTTTCTAGCAGTTAATAGGATGAGAGAGAGAATTGGTTATATGGTGTCCTCTCAAATTAAAAACAAATAGCACTACTCACCAGATATATAACTATTACAGATATAGAAACCAGAGAAAAATTTAAATTATGAGGCCTCATGGAGGACACTGTTAACAATAGGAGCAATGCTTTCCATAATACTCTCAGAATGAATACAATACCAGATTTCATGGGTTTATTTTATAAAATTATTACTCAACATAAGCCACAGTGCAATTCAACTACAATAATTTGAGGGAGGAATGAGTGTCAAATCATACCACCCAGAAGCTGTTGGTAAACACTACAGTAAAACAGTGAGTGGACTACATATCCCTCAGATATTTCACTAGATGTATAATTAATTAAATGTTAGATATACAATATAGCATTGTGTTTAAAATTCTGGGCTAGGGAGTCAGTCTTAGATCCAAATCTGAGCTCTGCTTCTTAACTTGCATAGAAAACATTTAACTTCACCAACCCAAGTAAGATATAGCATGTCAAATTAATTTACAGAATACTTTATATGTATAGTCATATTTATGTTTTGTAAATCAATCTATTTATGTATATACATGCACATCAGTTTACTTGGTAATTTATGGGGAGCAGAATGGATCAGAGGTATAGTGAAGGGGACTCTTTTATGTTTTATTTTATATAATAAATTACCTATTAAATTTGTATAAAATTTAAATGTCATACAAAGGCAGCCTAGCAATGGATTTTTCATACTAAAAAATGCTGTTATAAAAATAAGATGAGTTGGTTAGATCAGAGAGAACCATGGCCTCCACTAGGCAATCTATTTTTCAGGATTTCCTTTTCTATTCTCTTGCATTCAAATCCAAGTCTGCCTTTTCTGTGTTCATTTTGCATGTGAATTTTGGCAAGTTACTGTCCTTTTATGTTTCTCATTTCTAAAAGACACTTCGGGTAGACCACGTCTATGGATCCTTTCACCTGTAATCTACCATGTTTTTGTTACTCTCTTACAGCGGTGCAAGTAAGGATGAATATGCTCTCTTGGCTGGGGAACATATTTTAACAGGCAATAATATCTCAGATCAAAGAAGTGATTCTAAACTGAAAATCTCTTGAATAAATATAAGTAAAGAAAGAGGATTTTGTTTGAGGAGGGGCTTTTTACTCTCTCAGAAGACAGCATGCCTTTTATTATAGACTCATCCCACAAACACTGTCTTGTGGTAGCAAAAGATTTCAGATGTCCTGTCTACCTTTAACACATTTACTTATCTTATACTACCTTTCTGCATCCCAGCAGCTCTCTTGCCTTCTCCGCTTTTATTTTCTGCTAATTTGTATTTTATTTGTGGTGGTTTCTTGTTTTTACTCAAAAACAATGATATCAAGTAACGATAAACATTACGGACACTTAGATGAAAAATTAGGTAGCCTCAAAAGGTCATAGGTAAGTACCATTTGAAGTTTTGCTATTAATTTACTCTCTTTCTCTCTTTCTGGGTCTCTATTTCTTCACTTGAAAAGGAGATCAGTAGCCTAAGTGGCTTTAAAGTCAGCATGAAAAGTTCCACATTTCCCAGTCACGTTGATTAGAGAGTTAGATTTGACATTTAAGATCCTTTCCAATTATGAATTTCTTTATTCTATTATTCTGGGTCAAATACAGAAGATGAGCAGGCAAGATGAGGGCATCCACGAAATTCAGAGTCAGGTAAGCATACAAACAACCAACCAAAATCTCTGTTATGTTGTAAACAGCGTAAGAGGGCAAAAAAATGCAAAGAAGTAGTAATGGAGAGCTATGCAAAAGCTGAAAGAGCTGCACAAATTTAATAAGTAGATTGTCAACAATAAGATGCTTCATCAGAAAAAGGTAATAATTTCAAGGCCAAGAAAACACCCCACCTAGAATGGTCTCTTACCCTAGAGCCAGTGTCCAGAGACCCTGGCTTTTAGGGTAGCAGGCAATGATAATTGAAAACAGCCAGCTGGCAGTGAGGGCTGCAACAGGAGAAGACAGTGCTTGGCAGAAGTGCTTTTCTGACACTTGCACTAAGTCACAGTGCATTAGGGTTACCATTAATCATCAGCAGTATTATTAATGACAACTTCTCCCCATCTCCTGAATAGAATTCTAAGAACCATTAAGTATACGGTACAAAAAGTGAGAAAATTGAGTCAATTATTCACACAATTCGTATCACAAGCATTTTGAAATGTACACACAAAATGAATGTTAAAATTTTGGTTAATTTGCTTATATTTGAAATTGATTTATCTAGAAAATTATCTCTCATCATCACTGTGACTTGGAGTGTGGATGCAGCTGGGGATGATGTCATGACTCTTTCATGAACTTAAAGTACCCTTGAAACCACAAGGGAAGAGAATTCAGTGAGCAAAAATACCTAGAAATCTACTAGGCCCCTTGTTTATTTAGCAAAGCTGATCATAATGAAAATTATCTTTTGTGTTTTCAGAAAAATTGAGCCATCTGCATTTAAAAATGATTTACTTTTTTTCTCACCTGATTATAATGATTATTTGAACCTCATTTTTCAAATGACTTGAGCCTTTTATATTCTTTGAATTTTTAAAATGCTAAATAAAAACAGCGAGTTTGTAGCTATTTACTTACATTTCATTTTCTTCACATGGTAGGTCCGAGAGCACCAACTGAAACACATGTTTAGAACAATAAAATCCAAACATCTCATCAGTCTAATCCTTTAATATAAGCAGCGCCTAGAGACAATGTGCTTTTATATCATTGTGTTAGCTTTTTTAATTAAAAGCTTTGTGCAGAGTTATTGTTGGTGCACAGAATTTTAATTGAAAAAAATCTCTTGGTAGATTTTTAAGCTCAGCAGTAACAGAAGATGTATATTGTGAACCAGATTCTTAGTCTATATACCACTGTAGATGCATTTGACAACCTTTTTTGTTTTTCTATAAGAAGATTTTTCTTGCTCTAAAAAACTTCGTGTACCTTGCATTTTTTGTTCTCCTATTTTAACTAAAGGAAGTAAGTTCATTATTTGTGAGTATTATTTTCAAGGAAGAAACCAAATTTCATGTATGCACATGGAACAAAAAACCAATTCATTAGCATTAATGGATGTGATTGAATGTGTGATTTTAACCTGCTCTAAGGCTAAGGTCCATTTAAGATACATGACATTCCTTTTGAGATTTACAGTTTTCTCTTTTACAAAAAACAGGGAAAAGTCCCAGATCATAAGCATTCTAACACAATTATCTTAGTTCCCTGTGTTGAACCTCATAGGTTACAACATCTTACACCCATAATCACAAGGAAAGAAAGTACTCCTTTCTAGATGTTTTATTTATTCATTTGTTTGCTTTACCTCTCGAACTGGAACTGCTTCCTTGTACAATGAGAAAATCTTTAAATGTCATTTGTAAGTAGCTCTAAAAACTGGGTTGATGAGATCAGTTGAAGTATTTATTTTACTGGACTGTAACATGCAAATAAAAGTAGAAGTAAGAAGTTACAAAATGTAAAATGATTGACTTGGGAATTTTGTGTGAGATATGTCTTTTCCCCCTTCATCCCAAATGCATCTTCTTCAGCACCTTGTATTTACTCTACCAAGTTTATCTGGGCAAAGAGATTTGTGAAGTTGCAGATGGAGCCATGAATTGGCCAACAGAGAGCATAGTAATGAACAATTTATAAGCACAGAAAATGAGTTGCATTCTTTTTTTTTTTTTTTTTTTTTTTTTTTTTTTTTTTTTTTTTTTTTTTTTTTAGAGACGGGGTCTCGCTCTCGGTCAGACTGGTTTCGAACTCCTGACCTTGAGCTATCCACCCGCCTCGGCCTCCCAGAGTGCTAGGATTACAGGCGTGAGCCACCGCGCCCGGCCCACATTCTTTTTTGCTAGAATGCTACAAATAGATTTGCATACTAACTGAGAGGAAAATGAACATTCAAATTTTGTCCATAAAGAAAGTTTATTTATGAATAGATCAAATCATTTGGGATACAGTTTAACAGAATTTCACTTGCAAGTCACTTCCTAGTCTTCTCTGTGTGTTGTACCCGAGCAGGAGTACAAGATATTAAATTATTACCACCTCACTGCCAATGCATTAGCTGTCTGACTTCCAGGTTGTTATGAAGTGGCAAGTAAACTCTTAATACACTTTAGATCTAAATCTTTCAGATACATTGCATTTAAGTAACATAGATACAGAGATGTAGGTATTAGTCAGAAAGGGATGCTGGAGCAGAGGAACCAACATAAATCCTAAAATGGTTCTGTCTGTATCAGTCAGCATTGAAAAACTATCCAGCATCAAGTATGGTTGCAGGCAACAGTAAACATGTCATAAATTAATCCAGCCATAGAATTTTACTCTGTGTCAACAATATTTTTGAATTGTTTTTAAATTACAGCATAACAAAGTTAAGCAAAGGCTAAATATTTTATCACATTTTTCAATGACAATAGAACTAAATAAAGGAAAAATGAGGCTGCTATTATGGACATTTTGTTTTCTTTATCTCTGACCAATGAATATTAGTAGTCATGAGATGCTGGTAACACTTTCTTAAAGGAAATCTTTTAAATGTAGAAGTAGTTAAGTTGACCAAAGAACAAATCAATAGCAAATCAAATCCTGAGGGTATCTCTGAAAATCTTTTCCGAGAAAGAGATGTGGTTACCTGGAATCGTGGCAAACACAAGGTTCCTGTTGTTGAGATCACTGAAGTGACACTGAAAGGTCTGGATCTTGACATATTTAAAGGACGATCTGCTCAGAGATAGTGGCTTGCTAACTGTGTTTATCTCTCTCTTTCTCAGAACTTGTTAGCTTCTCTGTAAGTCATGCTTCCCACCAGGGCATGCATTACTGATGGCTCCTTGTGACTAGTAAAGTGCATGCTAGGCGAAGGAATGTTGGGTGCATGCTCATAGGTACAAGAGTTCAAGGAATTTAAGTTTAAGGTCAGAACCTTGATACTGTTTGTCAAGGCTCTTAAAAGTAGAGGTTATAAATGCTGACTGGCAAAGCTAGCTGGCTGCTTAAATAACTTCGAACATTCAAATGCATGTTTCATTCCACTTCTGAGTTTTTAATAGTATTTTGTATTTGGAAAATTTATTCAGTTCATTCAGAACATTCTTCCGTTTGTTGGTTCCCTTTTGCACATCATCGTCAGTTCCAGACTTGGGCATAAAGCTTTCCCTGTCCCACAGTGATGACTCCTTTCTTTTAAACAAAGTATAATTCAATGTTTAATGAAACAACTTCAACACCACTACCGACAAAAAAAAAATTGCAAAAAATATCTAGGGAAATTCTGAAAAAGAACAAATAAATGACACTAAACTATTGTATATTAAAACATCTTAACTATGGTAACATACAAAAATTGGTACTGATGCATATTAACAGTAAGATAAATGTAACAAAATAGAGAGTTCAGAAATAGACTCAAATAAACATAGACATTTATTTAAACTGCTATTTTAAACTAATGA
Source organism: Cheirogaleus medius (assembly GCA_008086735.1). Classification (NCBI taxonomy): domain Eukaryota; kingdom Metazoa; phylum Chordata; class Mammalia; order Primates; family Cheirogaleidae; genus Cheirogaleus; species Cheirogaleus medius. Next base: position 42,957,375 of record VBSM01000272.1, read on the forward strand.
GGAAAGGATGGATATCATTCATGGAATGATGAAGAACTACATAGCTATGTGGAAAGATGGCATGATCAGATTTTTTTCGAAAGAAGATAGACAAATGGCCAACATATGAAAATATGCTCAATATCACTAATCATCAGGAAAATGCAAATGAGATACCACCTTACCCCTGTCAGAGAGACCATTACTAAAAGGTCTAAAAACAATAATGTTGATGCATATGCAGAGAAAAGTGAATGTTTAATACACTGTTGGTGGGAATGTAAAGTAATACAGTCTCTATGGAAAGTAGTATGGATATTCCTCAAAGAAGTAAAAGTAGACCTACCATTCAATCCAGCAATCCCACTACTGGGCATCTACTCAAAGGAACAGAAATCATTTTACAAAAAAGACAACTGTACTCGAATGTTTATTGAAGCACAATTCATAACTGCAAAGTTGTAGAATCAACCTAAGGGCCCATCAGCTGAGGATTGGATAAAGAAATGTGGTATGTACATACCATGGAGTACTACTCAGCCATAAAATGAAATGAAATAATGCCTTTTGCAGCAACGTGGAAGGAACTGGACAGCATTATCCTAAGTGAAGTATTTCAGGAATAGAAAAATAAATATCACATATTCTTATTTATAAGTGGGAGCTAAATTATGGGTACACATGATCATAAAGTGACTTAATGGAGATTGAAAACTAAGAAGAGACTTGGATGGTGGGGGATGAGGGATAAAAATCTACCTATTGGCTACAATGTACACTATTCTGGTGATGGGTACACTAAAAGCCCTGACTTCAGAATTATACAATTCCTCCATGTAACAAAAATACTTGTACCCCCCAAATCTATTGAAATAAGAAAATTATAAATAAAAAAATAAAATAAACTGCAAAAAATGGCTTTCATGAATAAAAAGAACTAAATACTTAGTGGAATATGGAAAGAATGTTACAAATATTTTTAAGATGCTTAACCCTATTTATAATTAGATAAATTTACCTTAAAATTAAAATCAGATTTAAAAAATAAATAATATAGTGAGGAGGGGTAGATACAGAGAAACAAATCCTCTTATGTTTGATGGGGAAAACTGCAGTTTCTTTAGAAGACAATTAGCCAATATGCATCAATCTGAAAAATAAATATACCCTTTGACAAGAATTCTCCTTACAAGATAAAAGAAAGTATTTTACAGATACTCCTACACATGGCACAGATAATTACACACAATGATGTTCAAAAAGGCATTGTTGGTATTTAAAAAATATTGAAAACAGCAAATGTCCATCAAAACGTGACCAGTTAAGTACAAAACCTTTATATCCATTCAACAAAATTCTAGGAAGCTATTTAAAAAGATAAAGACAGATCACAGATGCTATTGTGGAAAGATCTCTAAGAATTATCATTAAATAAAAGGAACAAATCATAGAACACTGTGTACATCATGCTACTTATTTATGCAAAAATAGTGAAGTATTGCTGTAGCATTTTCTCTATATACAAAACCTATGCATTTATAATTATATATGCATAGAGTGTCTCTATATTAAACTGTTAACAGTGGTTGTCTCTGTAAAAGGTTAATGGGAGTCTGAGGAAACTAGAGTGGGGAAGGAAACTCCATTTTCACTGTTAGTTCTTTATATGTTTGATATACATTATTTGATGTTTTTTAGAATGTCTATATGTCATTGAATCATTTTATATTTACGCACATTTCTGGGACCAGTTTTGAAGTCTAGAAATCAGAACAAGCGTATTATAGTTTAACCCCAGTGTAGTTCACCAAATCCATTTCAAATTATAATACATGAACCCATTTATTATCATACATATGGATTGCGCTAGAAACAAACCAGCAGTCTTAGTTACCTAAACTACAGGTCAGAGTTGGCCGTTAAGGTATATGGATTACTGGAGCTGCATCTGGACAGGCTAAGCAGGCTGTGTGGTGACCACGGTCTGTTTAGTATGCAGCCACAGTCACGGCCATGAATTTCAAAGCAGAGGAAGGGCTTGGTGCCAAGTCCAATAGAGGAAAAGTAAACCGAGCCTACAGTATTATTTGTCCCTAAGACATCCTCCATTTTGAGTGTCTCTGAAGCCTGTAATTAAACAGAATGAAAAATAGGCTTTTCACTGGTGAGCTTATTTATTAGGCGGTCAGAAGCCTGACTTCTGTCAGTGGAGTCAATGATCTTAAGCATTTCTGGGAAAGTAAGGAAAGGCTGATAACTTGAAAAGAGACAGAATGGAAACAAGGGCAGCATATTTGGTTTTGATTTAAAAACTGCAACAATGGCCAACTAGATACATGGATTAAATAATTCTTGTCAAAAAAAAGGTATGATCTTGCAACAGGCGGCTGACTAGGAGTATGGCAATTGAATGGAGATGGGGTCTATAGTCACAAGAATACTGCGAAGACCACTGCTATATTTGGTGCTAAAATAAAAATTCATATTCGTTACCATCTTTCTCTTTCCTGATTGCCATTTATCCATTTACTTCTGTGACTTCCCCACACCACTTCCAAAAGCCAGCATGATGGAATCTAAGAGAGTAGTTTCTCCCATTTCCTTCCTAGCATCATAGCAGTTTGATGGTATGGAAAACAAAATCTGACCATGACTGCCATTTTAACTGCATATGTTTTACATATTTTTTAAATATGTATTTAAAATAAAAATAATTTATTTTTAGATAATTTTAAATTCACATGCAGTTTTAAGAACTAATACAGAGATCCCACATAACCTTCATCTAGTTTTTCCCAGTGGTGACATCTTACGTAATTATTGTGCTGTATCATAACCAGAAAATTGACCCTGATACAACCTACCACTTGCATGATTTTTTAAACATTTTCATGGGTACTTATGTAGTTGTACATGTTTATGGGATATATGAAATACTTTATCATTTAAAATTTGTGATTAATTCTGTTTGTTCAACTACATACTTGTGTGCATAAATTTGTGGTAGTGAATTCTAATCAAGGAAAGTCAAGCTGAAAGTGGACAACTGCTATTCCTAACAATAGTCACTTAGGTCAGTAAGAGTCTAGGGACTTCTTGTGTTTGAATATAAGGGTGGAAGAAAGCAAAACTCTCACAAAGAATCAGAACAAAGAAGAAAGAGGACATGAATTTGATGGTATATGAGATTACACATCCAAGATTCACTGAGTACTTGGCTGTGGACCTTATATCCTCATCTTTGTAACATGAGAATGAGCACATGTATATTCACCTGTACAGTGTTGGTCATTTTTCCAACTCTTCTCTTTGCTGGGAGGAATTAAATCCTGCAGAAATGGATGGAGTTCTGTGGATATGAAAACCATCCTCTGGATTCGGAGGCTAGCAAAAGTCCAAATTCCCTGAAGCTCTGAAGTCATATCAATATTTGTCCTTAAAGGTCATGGCATGCAGCTGTTCATAGGGATCAAGGACCAAAATTCTAGGGATTAAGTCAGAATAAATAAAGGTGTGAACAGAAGTGGGCATGCATAAAAGAAAGTCTAAAGAACAAGTAAGGAGGCATCAGTTACTGTCTTTATGGAAATTAAATTAGCAAGATAAGGTTCTAGGATTCAGAAGACCTTAGCTGCAGTCACCACTAACCAGCAGTGTAACAATGAAACAGTTATTTATCATCTCTAAATATTATAATTTCAAAAACAATAATAATATTGATGTATCTCTCTCAAATAGTTTCATTTTAAAGATCAAGTAGAAAATATCAACATGAAATTGGACATTGTACAGATATGAGAAATTGATTATTGTAGTAAAAAATAATATAAAGTAAAATAGTAAAAGAATTCCAAAATAAGTTCAGAGACTCATGGAAACTACAAGAGCTGGGGTAACATAAGGAGGCTTTCCTTCAAATGAGGCAGCGTGCTGCCTTAGCCTCTGGTTTCTTCATTTGCTTCTTCTCCCCAGTGAGAGGAAATATTGATCCCATTGCTAAACCAATAGCTTAGCTAAACCAATAGTCAATTTTCAGTCTTCATTTTACTTGAAGCATTTGACAGAGTTAATCACTTCTTTCTCCTTTAAACACTTTCTTCACCTGGCTTCCAGAACAATACATTTCCTGATTTGTCTCCCAGTTCACTGACCACTTCTCTCCATCTCTTCAGACTTGTCATATTAGGGGTGCCCTAAGACTCAGTCCTCAGTCCTTTCTTTTCCATATACATTCACTCTCCCATGAATCTCATTCAGTCTCATAGAATATCATCCATAAACTGACAACTCCAAAATTCATATTTTCAATCCAGATCTCTTCCTTGAACTTATGTAATCAACTGCCAACTCCATATCACCATTTGAATGTCTACCAGACTTCTGAAAATAGACTTACCTAAACCTAACCTCTGATCTTTCCCATCTTCCCTCTACCCCTTTTCTCCCACAGATAGTCTCTACATTAGTAAGTAAAAACTCTTCTTTTTTTGGTTGTTCAGATTAAAAATCTTGTAAATAGTTTTTAGTTCTCTCTTTCATACACCCTTTCCAATTTATTAGTAAAGCCCGTAGTCTCAACTTTCAAAATATATATAGATCCCCAATACTTTTCACCACCTTCACCAGCAACTTTTCCCCTAAATTACTCACCAACCTCTATTATATGACACCAGAATTTTTGCAATAGCTTCTTAGCAGATACATCTGTTTTTGAACTCACCCACCTGCAATGTACCCTCCAGAATAGCTGCCAGAATAATGCTCTTTACTACAAGTCAGATCCTGACACTTCTCTATACAAAACTCTTGAATAGCTTCTTATTTCCCTCAAAGTTAAAAAAAAGTTCTTACAATGGCTTATAAAACCTCACAAGGTCGGTTCTCTCTTCGTTTTCTTGCCTCATATCCTACTAGTCTCTTCTTGGCTCACTGTGTTCCAGGCATATTGGCCTTCTTGTTTTTCCTTGAACTTCCCAGGCATCCTTTTGCTTCAGCGGCTTTGCATTTGGTCTTCCCTTTGTCTCCCTAGTGCACCTGCCTCATTTTCCATATGGCTTACTCCCTCATATCCTTAGGGTTTTGCTGAAATGTCACATTCTCGGTAAAGTTTTCCCTGACTGCTGTATCTGATATTGTATTAATAACACCCTCCTCACAACCAACACTCCCTATCCTATTTCTGTAATTTATGTTTCCCAAAGAATTTGGAATACTACATATATGGCATTTATTTATTGTTTTTGTCCCTTATTTGAAATGTAAACTTCACGAGGAAAGAGTGTATTGCCTGGTTTATTCACTGTGTATCTCTAGCACTAGAATACTAGAATAGTATCTTTCCATGGTGTATATATATATATATATATATACACCATAATTATTAATCCACTCATGAATTGTTGGGCACTTGTGTTGATTCTACATCTTTGCAATTGTGAATTGTGCTGCAATAAACATTCAAATGCATGTGTCTTTTAGATGAAAAATTTTCTTTTCCTTTGGGTAGATAGTGAGTAGTGGATTTAATGCTGGATTTAAAGGCAGGTCTACTTTAAGTTCTTTGGGGAATCTCCATACTGTTTATGGATTAACAAAATGTGGTACATACATACCATGGAGTACTACTCAGCCATAAAAAGATGAATTAATACCTTTTGCAACAATCTGGATGGAACTGGAAACCATTCTCCTGAGTGAAGTATCTCAAGAATGGAAAGACAAACACTACATGTACTCACTATTAAATTGGAAGTAATGGATGAGCACACATGTGCACAGAGGGAAGTAAAACTCAGTGGAAATCAACCACAGGGGAGCAGGGAGGACAGGAGGGGGAAAAACCCTACCTAATGGGTACAATGACCATGATTTGGGTGATGGGCACACCTATAGCCAGGACTTAATCATTACAAAAGCGACCCATGTAACCTAAAACATTTGTGCCCCCTTAATATTTTGAAATGAAAAAAAGAATAGTATCCTTCATATACTAAGCACTCAATAAATAAATAGATAAGATAATTGATTAACTGAGTAATGAGAGGATGAGCTGGCCTAGAGTCTGGCTAAAGAGCATCAAAACAGTAGACTAACTGGAGAATAAAGTGCTTGTGAGAACAGGAGACCAGACATGTTTCTTTTAGTAAAGGCAACCTACAGATGATGTGAAAGAGAAAAAGTAAGCCCAAATTTTAGGTTACTTTTGCTGGAATTTTACTGACTAAGCTAAGGTCATGTGAATATAAGAAGGTGTCGACCAGAAAAATATGCAGAAGGACAAAGGAAATCAAAGTTACTATGAAGGCACAATAGTTACATCAATCTCAGTCCAGTTTGGGGAAATAGAGTCTCTGTGACTTTTTAAATGGAAAAACTTGACATTGGTTTGTTCTACATTCATTACTAGATTGTACCAGCAACTAAGAGGCCATGTCTGAAATGCACCATTAAATGTAGTCTTTTGCAGGTTTAACACAAATTATATCACTCTGAAAAGTGCTTTGACATAACTTGGAGTTAAACATTTGCTATAAGTGGCACTGTTTATGGTAATAATTGACAAACCGTGCTTAGGTAAATTGTGTGTAAGATTAGGAGTTGTTTTATTAACTGACAACATTATTAAATTCCTGAAAAATTGCAAACTCTGGTTGTGTTTTTAAAACCATTGAATAAACATTACAGTTGCTTAATAGGTGATTTTATTGATCTGCTAAATATAATGTGACAGATATTGAACTCTACTTTTTAGTTTCTTTCACAAATTTTGGTGGAATTTTCTTTGTTGTCAAATATTAAAAGTTTAGAATTCTAACTTGCAAAATTGGTTTTTACAAAATATCACCCAAACCTTTGTGAACGCAGCATGAAGGATAAACATTCTTAGTTTTTCTTTCACATCTCACATTATGTACTTTCTTTTCTACCTTCATTTTGGGGTTTCTGGTTTTCTCACTTTTACATGAAGATAAGAAAGAGTCAGTGTTGCTTTAAAAATAATAATCAAAAAATATTTTTTGAGCTATTTTTTTAATCCAGAAGAGATAATGGGAGAATTCAGAGTTTATTAATTTTGCTGTTTCTATGACAGTTAGTAAAGGACAAATGTGACTTGCTAGGCCCAACTATCAGTATGAAGATTGGTTCTATTTGGCTTGTGGAGAGAATACATGTTCCAAGAAGCTTATTTTATTTCCATATCCCACACTGACTAAATTAGGCATGACTTTCTGATCTAAGCAGATCATACTAACTATAGCTACTGTTTACCAAGTCTCTGCCACCAGGCTAAACAATTCACAAGTATTGATTCACTTAAGCCTTACCATAACTTATGTTCATGTAAAGTTATTCCATTTTACAGATAGAGAAATGAAAACTATGGAACTTATGTAACTTGCCAATGCGAATATAGCTGGGAAGCAGAAATGACTGTGCCTTCCAGCAGTGTGCATACACAAATGCTCCTCTTATCTCTTTGACTTCAACTTAGTGCCTTACAGACATGGGGTACACACAGTCATCATTCTGCCCTCAAGAATATACTTGATGGTCACTCTAGTGACATTTGCTTCCAAAGACTTTTGTTGGTACCTACTGTGTGCCAGATATTGGAAATACAGAGATGCAGTCTCAAGTCTGTTTCTTATGTCAAACACAGGGAATACTCAAATATGTTTTCTTTAATAACTATGTAAATAAAAAGCAATTTAGATTTAAAGAGATAGCAAGTAGTTTTGCATTGGAAAGAAGTAAATACTCTGATGACTGCCTACCCCAATTCTGTTCTTTTTATAACACTGACTGGTTTTATTGAACTATTTACTCCTCTTCCACATGGCTTAGGTTATATCCCTATGGATAGCTCAAACTTTTTTGGTATCTGTTCATTTCACCTTGTTTATAATTAGTTTCAGCATGGTATTAGTTTAGGCATGTCCAGTTCTGGACAATGAGACATGAGGAGAAATATGCTACAGGGCATGTACATTATAGGAAACATTTCTCCACATTTATGAAATATTAACCAGAGAATGAGAAAACATTTCTGACTGTGAATGTTTTGTGTTTGCAATGTTATGTCTATTTAATAGCATGTTTCATAGAGGAGACAATATCGGAGATGGATCATTAAGGATATGTGAAAGTAAAGTGAAGGTTATGGCATCTCAAGTGAAACTAACATAGTGAGCAAAGGTACACAGTAAAAAATGTATAAGATACAGTTGAGGAATGGCAACCAGGAACTCCAGTGTGACTGGAAACAGGGATGTAGAGACAGATCATGGAGCCTTAGATTATCAGAATAAAGGGACTGGACAAGTTTTTCCCTTCAGGAAATGAAATTGCTTAGTAGCTTTTTGAGCAAGGAGACACCATGGTATCTCTAGCTGGAGAAAATGTAAATGGTTATTCTAGACCATAAAATGGTTGCATGCACTTGTACATATTAATAATTAATCAGGTATTTATTTAATTTTTATTCAAATGTTTAACATTCTAATAATTGACTGGATCCCTAACAAAATGATAAAATTAATTTAGACTATAAATGTGCCAAAATGTCAAAGAAGCACAATATTCATTTTCCTATCACATATTTTTACCAGAAATTCTCCTAAGTGAGGAATGTGGAAGAAAATGAACGATTGCCTAGTGAATGCCCCAGGGAACAATTTATGCTCTATGGAGTCTGCATTCCACTGTGGCTGAGGAAAGGAGCACTTTGTCTCTGTAATTTAGACTATAATTTGGGTTGTGATAGGGTGACACTAAGTGGCTGAAAAGGGAAAGGCTTAGTCAATGGAAATCAAAATAAGAACGAAAAATTGCACTTGTGGTGACATTTATGACTCCCCAGCAACAACACGAGAAAATTATATTCATAGTAACTCAGAATCATTTTTTTAAAAATCAACAACTAGCAATTTCATTCCTTCTGTGAAGCTTAAGATACTTATAAGAGAAAGATAAAAAATCAACAGAAATTGAATCGTATAAGCTAAATTAGGAGATAAGATCTTTTTCTTTTAAATTAAAGCAAAAGGTATTCTACTATAGTATTTCCTAACTTAGATGCATATTTATTGTCACATTTTTTCATTTGCTGGTGTTATCCATAACAATAAATAAAATAATTTTGCTTCTCAGTATATAAAATCTATAATAGGTTTTCAATGCAACATCTCTGAGTTAATCTACTCAAGTAAATAAATATGTACATAATACTCAATTAAGCTATAGCCTTGGACTCTTTCAAAAATTTCTACTTGAAGGTGGAAGAAAATATTTTTTTCTTCTGACAAGCTCTTCTATCCACAGCTGAATTTGTGTTTTTATTTCCCTTAATCCCTTTAGAACTGATTTATTTTTAAAAGCAGCTATATTTTTATCCATTGAAAATCAATAAGACTTTCCAGTTTAATATTCATTTATTTGTTCATTAAAAAACTAGTAGATTGGATCATATAAAATTATCATTTTTTTGGCTAAATTAATTTAATATAGTCAATTACATATTATTCAACATGCTATTTATTATGTATTAAATACTTCTAAGAAATGGTGATAGACATATGCTATCCCTATACATGGACCCCTTCTCTCTGTCTAGTACTAAAAACCCACTTTATCTTTGGGCAATTCTCACAAAATGCAGAACTTTTCTTCCTTCAGTCGAGCTGAAATTTTTCTTTCCACACATTTGTTCTAGTTATGGCTATTTTTTATCTTTTTAAAAAATTTTATTTTACTTTTAACTGACAAAATTGTGGATGGGGGCATGGACAGAGCAAGGGGAGATGTTGGTCAAAGAGTACAAAGTTTCAGTTCGAAAGGAAGAGTAGCTTCAGGTAATTAATTACACAGCATAGTGACTATAGTTAATAATGTATTTTATATTTCAAAATAGCTAGAAGAATGGATCTAAAATGTTCTCAGCACAAAGAAACAATAAGTATTTGATGTGAAAGATATGTTATGAAGCCACAAAACCCAAATCTACTCTCTTTTATATATGATTAGTCTTCAGGTATCAGACAACCAACTCCGCACTTATTTCTGCTTCTATCTTGTAGTCTTCACTTCTCTCGATTAAACACTTTAGTTGCTTCACCTGAAATGTGGTAATCCCAGATTGATATTTGAAAATGTTGGCCACTTCATCTTTCTAGTTTTTCCTCTCTAAGTTTCTGTGACTTCCCTTTTTTCTTTTCTTGCTCTCTCTCAGATTCTCCTTCATTTTCTCTGTATTCTTCTTATTTTACTAACCCTTTCAACATTAGTGTTCCCAGTAACCCTTTGACTTGTTCACTAAGGGGACACTAGATGATCTCATTCTGTCCTTTGTCTTCAACTACCATCCGTATGCTAAATGTTTCCAGATTTATAGCGCTAGCTGGAAATGTTTTGAACCACAGGCCTATATATTCAACTGCCCCATGGATATATCTACTTGAAAGTTCCATATATCCTTCCAACTAAACCTATCCACAGCTGAATACATCACTTGTATCCAGCTTTCATTCATTGTGTATCCTCTGAATGGTATTTCTTCATCTACCCTATAATTCAAAGTAGAAACATGATGTCCCTTTGATGCCCTCATTCTCATTGTCTTTCACCCTACCAAAACATAAATTCTATCTCCTTAATGACTCTCAAAACCATGCCCTCCTATTTGTACTAGTTCAGGACTGGATCTCTGCAATAGATTTTTTCCCTTATTGCTTTGTTTTGTTTCACTATTTTCTCCCTCCTATCTCTCACTTTATCTCCTAATATAATCTCCCAGGCCCTTTAAAGCTGTAAGATTGATCACATAATTCTGCTTCTTAAAAAATATCCTACAGCTTTCAGAATTTAAAGTTCAAACTTACTAATTTAGTACAAAAAGGAAGGAAGCAGGAGGAGGGAGATCAAGTATTTCAGTATGCTGATGGATAGATTCAGTCCTTCTTCAATATGGATGAGGAGAGAAAGTATTAGAGAAAGAAGAAGATGAGAGAGGGAGTGGAGCAAGAATGGAAGCAGGGGTGGAAGCAGAAGTAATGGGAGGAGAAGGAGAAGGAGAGGGAGAGAAGGACTAAGAGACCCAAGTGAATTTACATCCTGAGCTACCTGAAATCAAGAGACGGATAGCTCAACACAACTGACAGTACATGGACAGTGGTAGTCTAAGTCAACTCAACTACCCAAATACTTAGAAGAAATTATGAAGACAGAGGGAAATGGCTGTCTGTGATTGCCTTCCCATATGGACCATTATTGCCTCATCATCTGAGCCATCTAAATAGACTTTCACTTTGTGTGGGTTACGGGTGAGCACAAAGGCAAAAACTATTTGCTGCGTGGAGAAAGTGAGCCTGCCCTTCTTGTTACCTGTTAGTTTTATTTTCCAGTCCATCAAGTTCTTATAAAACTTGTCAAGTAATATATTACCTACCCTCTAACTATTCAATGAATTCATCTAATTATATGGCTTTCATTTTCCTATCTTATCTAAGATTATGAAAAACTTTTATGAAAATGTACTAAGACTATTTTATGAAAATGTACTAAGCATTGCAAGATCTGTTATAAATAGTCATCTGAAAAATTAAAGGAGGTGAATTGGAAAGAACTTGCTCTTTAATAAACAATTTACCTCATTTTACTCTTTTTATGTTTTATTTTACAAATTTATTGTGGTATGATTACTGTGTAAAAATTTTTAAATTATTTAAAATCTATAGTTCCATGAATTTAATATATGTAGACACCCATGAACCTGTTACCATAATCAAGATACTGAAAAAATTCCACCAACCCCAAATTTTCCTCAAGTCTCTCTGCAATCTATCCCTTCCTCCAACAAGTCCTCCTACAATTGCTATCTGATTTCTGCTACTATTGTTAGCAGTCTTTAGTATTTTATGTAAATGGAATTATACAGTATGAGCTCTTTGATGTCTGGATTCTTTTGTTCAAATTCTCCATGTTATTTTATGTTTCAATAGTTCATTTCTTTTTACTGCTGAGTAATATTCCATTTACCACAGTTTGTTTATGAATTCACTTGTTGATAGATATTTGGTTCTTTACAAGTTTTATCAACTACAAATAAAGCTTCTATGAACATGCATGTATAAGTTTTGCAGTAAAACATTTTCGTTTCTCTTGGATAAATGCCTAGAAATGGAATGGCTACATCATCTGGAAGTGTATATTTATTTAGGAAAATATGGAAATGTTTTTCAATGCAGTGGTAACATTTTACTTTACCACCAACAGTAAAAGACAGATACAGTTTTTCCATATTTTTGTTAACTTTGGTCAGTTGTTTTAATTTCAGCTGTTCTGAAGGGTATGTTGTGATATATCATGGTGAGTTTTTAAATCTGTATTCCCCTGATGACTGAAAACATTAATCATCTTTTCATATGCTCATAGACCAATTGTATATACTTTACAAAATGTTCAAATTTTGTCATTTTTTTAAATTGAGTTATCTTGTTATTGAGTTTTAGTAGTTTTTGATATATTCCAGATATGAGTCTTTTGTCTAATGTGTATTGCAAGTATTTCCTCTCAGTTGCTTGCATTTTTATTTTCTTATGAGAAAAAGTTTTAATTTTTATTAATTCCAATGTATTTTTTAAAATTTTATACTTCATGATTCTTATGTGCTTTCTAATAAATCTTTGCCTCTTCTAACTTCACAATATTTTTCTATATGTTATTCTAGAATTTGTATACTTTTAGTTCTTCTATTTAGATTTATGATTCACATTGAATAATTTCTGTGTATGGAATGAGTTAAGAATTGACATTTATTTTTTCCACTGGGATATTTGAGGAAGTTCCCTATTCCTAGTTTGTTCAGCGTTTTTAATCATGAATGAATATTAAATTTTGTCAAAAGCTTTTTCTGGGTCTATTGAAATGAGCACATGGTTTTCCCTTTTATTCTGTTTATATAGTGAATCATGTTTGATTTTTGAATGTTAAATCAAAAATATGTTCTTGGGATAAGAATTAGTCTTAAGATACTATCCTATTTTTTGTAACAGCTTTTTTGAGATATAATTCACATATCATACTAGTTACCATTCAAAGTGTATAATTCAATGATTTTTAATATATCCCCACAGCTACGCAACCATCATCACAACTTCAGAATATTTCTATTGTACCCCAAAGAAACCTTGTACCCTTTAGCTATCACCCCCTCAGCTCTCCATCTTCCCCATCCCTAAGAAACCACAAATATTTTTTGTACCTATAGATTTCCCTATTTTGCATATATAATATACATGAAATCATATAATATGTGATTGTTGGGATTAACTTCTTTCACTTCACATGATATTTTCAAGATTCATCCAGATTGTAGCATGTATTATCACTTTACTCCTTTTCATAGCCAAATAATGCTCCATTATATGGGTATGCCACATTATATTTATCCATTCATGAGTTGATGGACAGTTGAGCTTTTTTTTCACCTTTTGGCTATTATGAATAATGTTATTATGACCATTCATGTACAAGTTCTTGTGTGGATGTGTTTTTATTCCTTTGGAGGTATATATATATATATATGATTTACATTTTTCTGAAAAAGTATTAATATATGTAAAACCGGTGTTATATCTGACTTGAAGATCTCATAAAATTTATAGATAAAATTCTAAAATTTTATGGGCCTGGGATTTTTCTCTTAGAGAATGTTTTAACTATGATTTTAATTTATATAAGAGATATAGATCTAATCATGTTTGGGGGATTTAGGGGGGTTAGTTTTGATTATTGTATTTTTCTGTAAATTTCATCTAATTGTCAAATTTGTTGACATCAAGATGTTCTTAATATTTCCTTATTCTTTTAATGTCTATATGACATGTGGTGGTGATATATTAGGGTTCTCCAGAGAAACAGAACAAATAGAATATACAGATGATCCTTGACTTACGATGGAGTTATGTCCTGATAAACCCACTGTAAGCTGAAAATATCATATGTCAAGAATGTGTTTAATACACCTATCATACCGAATATCGTAGCTTAACCTAGCCTACCTTACACATGCTCAGGATACTTACATTAGCCTATAGTTGGGCAAAATCATCTAACACAAAGCATATTGTATTATAAAGTATTGCATCTCTCATGTATAATTTTTTGAATACTGTACAAAAAGAAAAAAACAGACTGGGTTGTATAGTTTCTACTGAATGTGTATCACTTTCATACCATTATAAAGTAAAAAAAAAAATCATAAGTCAAATCATTGTAAATCAGGTACCATCTGTATATAGATATATAAAAGGGGATTTATATGGGAATTGGCTTATGCAATTATGGAGTGCAAGAAGTCTCACGGTATGCCATCTGCAAGCTGGATAACCAGGAAAGCAATTGGTATCATTCAGTCTGTGCAGGAAGGCCTGAGAACCGGGGAGCCAATGGTGTTACTCTCAGTCCGAGGCCAAAGGCCTGAGAACCTGGGGAGGAAGAAGGATGCTAGTTTACCTCCTGGAGTTCAATGGCTTAAGAGCCAACAGAGCTCTGATGCCCAGAGGCAGGAGAAGAATGGCCCAGCTTCCAAAGAAAAAGTGAATTTGCCCTTCCTCCACCTTTTTGTTTTCTACTTTGAGTTCTACCACAATGCCCAGAAAAAAAATAGTTTTTTTTTTAAAGCAGGCAATCAATTTAGTTACATTTAAATTATCAGTTCTGTCTGACCTTCTGTGAATGATGGTTCTAATCTCAATTTAGCTCCTTAAAACTTACCTCCATTGTTTGGGTCGGTCCCATACATATAAAGTTAGGCTGAGACTTGTGTAGGTTAATTTCCAAAATGAAAGGTTCTTTCCATAACTCTCTTCCTTCAACCCATACCCCTAGTCCATCAATTTCCTTCCTTATTTCCAGTGGCCAGAAAAAAAGGCTGAGTTGTTGCAACCTTGGCTGTCCACCCTGTGCCACTCTATAGCTGTGGTTCACCTTCAAGTACTGCCAAAGGGGGGGGGGAAAAAACTCTGAAAACTCACCCCCATACTGGTTTCTTCTCCACATTTTCATAGTCTATTTACTTTTGTTTACTATCCCTACTAAAGAAAAGGTAGGTGTCTTATTTTGTCTATAGTTCATATTTGTTATCAGTAGGAGAGTTGGACTATTAGGGGCCCATACAACCATACCAGAATGGAAATTGCACTGCTTTCTTTGTAAAGTGTTCTATTCCTTTTATTGCCATATATTCTGTAGGGAATTACATTTTAGATTATACGGAAGGAGAAAGAGTTGTAACAAAAGAAACTGTATTCAATTATTTGTCCTACAACTCTATACTTTGAGCCTCATATGATACAGAGAAAAGAAAGTCTGAGTTTTAGTTCTATTTGAAATTAATTAGCTGTTTGTGCTTGGAAAAGTCACTTTGCTTCTTAGAGCATCAATTTATTTAGGATTACATTATCAGAACTCTCTGTGGAAATTTTATAAACTCCAGATTTCTGTAGAAAATAAGGGGTTATTATACTCTGAATCCTGACACAGCTATCTGAATAGATAATTTTGTTTACTGTCATTGGTTATTAAGAAACATTTCAGCATTCATGCATTCGTTTTGAAAAGCTAGAAGAGGAACTTAAGAAGTATGTAGGGTGTGGGTTTTTATCTACGTTGCTGCCACCCTTATAGTTGAAGCTAAAATAATCACCCTCTGATGATCTATCACAGCCCTAAGCATATTTCTCTTTGCCTGGATTTCAGGCAGACTTGGAATTAGGATCTAAATTAGAAATTATTAACTTACAGATCTGTTTCATTTTTTAGAGAAAGTAATTAAGAATATGATGAACTCAGAGTAAAAGAGACTGTTTGAAAGCTCTTTATTATCCTCATCATTTAGAAAAATAGCTATGCATTTGAAATTTATGGATTTAAGACTAAAACCACTGTAACCATATTTTTTTATCTTAATAAGTGTTTTACTTTTCAGTAAATGAGTAAGGAGTGATTTTTAAATTACAGTTGATTCCCTCATCCAATTACTTTTATTTCTGCCTCCTCACAACATATACATTTATTTATTAGAGTTTGTATCCAGATATTACTTATAACTGGTAAAAAAAAAACTATGATGAAAATAAGTTATTCAGGATTTCAAGTCTTAAGTTTCACTTAATCCTATGGAATAAAGGACAGAAAGAAAGCAAATGACTTTTAAAAATATAAGAGTTATAATGTTTTATTCTCTTTTTGGTATACTGAGACTGTTTTAGACTGGACTTTGAAATTATATGATAATAGCTGGCACTTTTCATGAAGTATTATCAAGTCAATTTCCTTGGTAAAACCATTTAGCAATGAATACTGAAATACATTCTGCTTTAAAGTATTTTATGAGCCAATTCATGCATACTGTATTAGAAATTTCACATTTAGGTGGTATATATAAATGCAGTATGATAAATACCAAAAAATGATTTTTGAGAACCTCAGAATTTCAATGGATGTGAATAATTTATTTTCTTTTTTATTTCAGATTTTCAAAGAATTTGTCCATAATTCTCACTTTAATATAATTTCATCATCTTCATTTTTTACTCATAATTCTTTTATTAGTAACAAACATTCCTGGAACCATAATACATGATTTGTTATATTATTATGATCTGTATATTTGTTTCTGCTCTTTGAAATTATTTAATATATAGGAAGATCCTAGAAGTGAAGCCCGAAGTTTCTGGGTGTCTACTCTGAGTTTTGTTGAGTGGTTTTTGATAAACCAAGCAACTCCTTGTTTTCCTACCACTTCTATATATAGAAACCTTGTTATCATTACTATATAAGTTTGAATTAAAGCTCTTTGAAAAGTGTTATCTAATTCTTCTATGATGTTTTGTGCATGGTGATTTTTCAGTATATAAAATGTTGATGTTGATAGTGCTAGCCTATCGAATTCTGATAAAACAGCGAACTGAAATAGTATAAAAGTACCCCCAATACAAAAAACTAAAGATTCTGGATTTAAAACCACAATACAAACATAATGAGTGAGATGTGCAACGTTTGGGGATGGTCAAGCTTGAAGTTCTGCCTCGAAGGGGGAGGGGAAGCATGGGCAATATACGTAACCATAATATTTGTACTCCCATAATATGCTGGAAAAAAAAAGAAATACATTTTAAAGATACAAAAAAAAACACAACAATATATAAAATGTGTAGCTGAACTAAGAAGATGGGTAAAAAAATTTCCAGATGCTAGAATTGAAGAGTGTTACAGAGACCATAGAGTAGTTGAATAGAAGACCCAGTATGTCTAGCACTCGGATTTTAATGACCTCACTTTACCTTGACCAAGCAAAAACTTGGAAAAGAGATTGATGCATAGAGCTGGGGCCCTAAGAGGGTTGAAACCTCAGTGGAAGGGTAAAAGCTAAAATAAAGTCTACACACTGACACGGGAAGGGGATAGACAATGATGAAGCTTCTATCTGCCTAGATTCTGGGTGGGAAACAAAAGGAGAACTTGTAAACAGACCCAATTCTGAATATTAAAGTTTAAATTCCTAATAATTGCAAGATATAGAAACCCCCATCTCAATAATTAAGATAAAAATTGGTCCCAAACTAATGTATCCCTAACAAAAACAAATATAAAACCACTCTAAAGAGACATTCTACAATCCATGTCACAAGAAATCTCACAGTTCTAGATAGATTCTCGTTATCAGACCTTTATCAGAAGTGTAGAGAGCAAATATTTTCTCCCATTCTGTAGGTTGTCTATTTGCTCTTTGATAGTTTCCTTGGCTGTGCAGAAGCTTATTAATTTGATCAAATCCCATTTGTTTATTTTTGTTGCTGCGGCGATTGCCTTGGGGGTCTTCTTCAAGAATTATTTGCCTAGGCCAATGTCTGAAAGGGTTTTCCCAACTTCTTCTTCTAGGATTCTTAAGGTTTCATGCCTTAGGTTTAAGTCTGTTATCCATCTTGAGTGTATTTTTGTGAGATGTGAGAGGTAGGGATCCTGAATCATTCTTCTGCATGTAGCTATCCAGTTTTCCTAGCACCATTTACTGAAGATAGATTCTTTTCCCCAGTGTATATTTTTGTCTGCTTTATCAAAGATTAGGTTACCATATGCAGATGGTTTCATCTCTGGAATCTCAGTCCTATGCCAGATATTGATACTTCTGTTCTTGTGCCAATACCAGGCTGATTTAATTGTTATTGCTTTATAGCACAGCTTGAAGTCCGGAAGACTGATGCCTCCCAGTTTCTTCTTTTTACTTAAGATTGCTTTGGCTATATGAGATTTTTTCTGGTTCCCCTATCTAGAATTCAAAAGAATTAGCAAGAAAAAATCAAACAACCCCATCTAGAAATGGGCAATAGAAATGAACAGAAACGTTTCCAAAGAAGACAGAATAGTGGACTGAAAACATATTAAAAAATGCTCAACATCTCTAATCATTAGAGAAATGCAAATCA
>VBSM01000272.1:42979806-43088706 GCA_008086735.1 Cheirogaleus medius
AAAAAAAAAAAAAAAAAAGACCATATGATCATCTAAATAGGTGCAGAAAAAACATTGACAAAATTCAGCACACTTTCATGATAAAAACCCTCAACAAACTAGACAGAGAAGGAACATATCTCAAAATGATAAAAGCCCACAGCCAACATCTTACTTCTGAATGTGGAGAAGTTGAAAGCATTCCCACTAAGAATTGGAACAAGGCAAGGGTGCCCACTGTAAGCACTTCCATTCAACATAGTGCTGGAAGTCCTAGCCACAGCAATCAGGCAAGAGAAAGAAATAAAGGCTATCTAAATCAGGAAGAGGAGGTCAAACTATTCCTTTTTGCTGATGATATGCTCTTATATCTAGAGAACTCCAAAGACTCCACCAAGTGACTCCTGAATTTGATAAATAAATTAAGCAAAGTCTCAGGTTACAAAATCAATGTACACAAATCAGTATCATTTCTGTACACCAGTAATAGTCAAGCTGTTATTGGTCAGATCAAAGATTCCACATGATTCACAATAGCTACAAAGAAAATAAAATACTTAGAAATATAGTTAACCAAGGAGGTGAAAGATCTCTACAAAGAGAACTATGCAACACTGAGGAAAGAAATCATATGTGACACAAACAAATTGAAAAACACATCATGCTCATGGATTGGTAGAATCAACGTTGTTAAAATGTCCATACTACCCAAAGTGATTTACAGATTCAATGCACTCTCCATCAAAATATCAATGTCATATTTCACAGATCTAGAAAAAATAATTCTATACTTCATTTGAAACCAGAAAAGAGCCTGGATAGCCAAAGCAATCTTCAGCAAAAAGAACAAATCTGGAAGCATCACATTACCAGACCTCAAACTATACTACAAAGCTATAGTAACCAAAACAGCATGGTGTTGGCACAAAAATAAAGACATAGACCAATGGACCAGAACAGAGAATCTAGATATAAAACCATCCACATACAGCCAACTAATTTGACAAAGTAGACAACAATATACACTGGGAAAAAGAAGCCCTATGAAATAAATGGTGCTGGGAAAATTAGATAGCCATATACAGAAGACTGAACCAGGATCCATATCTCTCACTATTCAAAGAAATTAATTCAAAATGGATAAAATACTTAAATGTAAGGCATTAAACCATAAGAATTCTAGAAGAAAATTTAGGAAAAACTCTTCTAGATGTCAGCCTAGGCAAAGACTTTATGACTGAGACCCCAGTGGCAATTTCATCAACAACAAAAATAAATAGATGGGATTTGATTAAATTAAAAGGCTTTTGCACAGCTAAGAAAATAATCAACAGAGCAAATTGACAATTTACAGAATAGGAGAAAATATTCGCAAACTACATATCTGATAAAGGGCTAATATCCAGAATCTACAAAGAACTCAAACTAATCAGCAAGAAAAAATAAAGAGCCTCATTAAAAAATGGGAAAAAGACATGAAAAGAAGTTTTTCAAAAGAAGACATACAGATGGCCAACAAACATATGAAAAAAGTGCTCAACAGCACTAATCATCAGGGACATGCAAATTGAAACCACAATGAGATATCATCTTATTCCTGTTAGAATGGCTTTTTATTAAAAAGTCCAAAAGCAATAGATGCTGGTGCAGATGCAGAGAGAAAGGAACACTTATACACTGTTGGTGGGACTGCAAATTAGCACACCCCCATGGAAAATAGTATAAAGATTTCTCAAAGAATTAAAAGTAGACTTACCTACTATTCAATCAAGCAACCCCACTACTGGGTTTCTACTCAAAGCAAAAGAAGTAATTTTATCAAAAAGACATTTGCACTCAAATGTTTATTGCAGCACAATTCACAATTGGAAAGATTTGTAATCAACCCAAGTGCCCATCATTTCATGTTGAATCAATGCCCTTTGCAATAATTTGGATGAAATTGGAGACCATTATTCTAAGTGAAGTATCTAAAGAATGGAAAAACAAACACTACACGTGCTTGCTATTAAATTGGAACTAACCAATGAGTTTACTTATTAGCCATCAGCAGAAAAGTGATCTTTGAATTATCATTATTATATAATTTGGGGTGTTGATTTTAAGAACCAAAATCATTTTCTGTGTGTCAGAATGTTCCCAAAGACACATTATATTTCTGGTTGTGAATCAATTCTTCAAAAGAGAAGAACAAGAACTAGAAAAGTAAGAAGACTTGATAAGTTTGAGATGACTTTCAGTTTTTCAATTAGGACTTTAATGATAAAATAAAAGACACAAAGAAATCCCCCAAAGCAGTTTTGGCTTGAATTAACAATATATATAATTTCCCAAGTTTCCTGCTTTTCTTTGCACCAATCTGTATCATCTGGGTTGCAAATAAGAAGCTGAATAACTGGGCTCAGATGTGCTTTTGAAGGCTCCATGTAATAGCCAATCTGCACAGACTTCTAATTGCCTTAACTTGAAAAGGAAGTACACTCTTTAAAAAAAAGAAGAAGAAGAAAATAACTCCTTGCAAGGCCAAATTGATATCTTGATAGCACTGCAGAATAATTACAGCTTCTTCTCCTTGCTTATGACGCCTCTTAAACTGACATCATCCTTTATCATAAGTGTATTTGAGTGTTAGTAATAGAAGATAGAATAATGACATAAGATTAAAGACATGATGGAAAAAATATCTATTCACTAAAGGCGACATTAAGGAATAATCTAGTGTCAGTGTCCTAGTTAATGGAAATGTAATTATCTTCATAGCAAATATTAGCACATATGTCTTATGATGCAATGACTTTTAAGAGCTGGTACTTGCGGGACTGGTTGAGAAAGAGTTTTAGTTTAAAAGCTTGTTAGAAATGTGAAAATCAAAATAAGTCTACCTATGATGCCACTGGAAAAATGTTTGAGCTTTTCCTTAATGAATTCCTAAGGGACCTGGAACAACTGAATGATAACATAAAATGTCCCTGTTTTAGGAAGAAAACTCAGTAGCACAGCTCTTAGTAATGAAGATTTTATTCTCTGCCAAACCGCCTTTGTATGGTAGGATGTCAGAGCTGGGTTTCACCCATTTGGTGTGAAAAAGCAGAGTGATTCTTGTGAAGGCAAAAAGAAAGGAAAGGATCAGGAAGAGGAAGGCAGTGGACCGAATGAATGGTAATGAGTTCAGAGGAGCTGCTTAATCATTTGCCTACCATGGGCTTCTATCTGGATAGAACCAAAGAAGCTTCATTTAATGAGAAGATTTATCTTTGGTGCCCATATAGCGAGAGATGATCTGACATTGTTTAAACAGACAACATCAGAATGCAGGGGTTTAACACTGGTGTATTACTAAAGTGCTCAAGGAATCCCATAACAAATACATTCAAAACACACAATCTAAATCCTTTTTAAAGGGCACCTCACATTAATCCCTGAGTTGGGGTTCCTCATTTTTATAGCATCATTTATCACTTTAGTGTAACATTAGTTTAGTGTCTAAAAGCCATGGCGAAAAACCTGCACTGAATGTTGGAACATTAATGACTTAAGCAAAAAGGAAACACTTGAAAGACCAGCCGATGCTCTAGTTCTTTCCCTAGGTTATAATCACAGATGCAGGAAGCAATTGCTGCTATATAAATAATACTGCAATGTGGTTAATGTTGGCAAGACTAGACTTATTTGTAACGCTAAAGGGTAAATAACAAAAGGTTTGACAAACTGACTCAAGGGAGAAATATGTGTTTATGTGGGGGGGAGGTAGTGGTAAGGGGGAGAGGAATGAGATCAAACAGTTCTCTGCTTCTATTACAGATTTTTCTAAAGGAAAAAACACAGGGGTGGATATAAGATGTAGGGGGTGGAGGGTGGAAATACCAGGGCATCCTAGCAGCACAGATGGCATCCGGGGACTCACTGCCTCCCACTACACCTGAAGCTGTGGATACTGCATAAGAACAGGCATGGATGTGAAAGTGGGGAGAGTTTTGGAAGGCATTGAATTCTATTTAGGAGAGGAGAATCCTAGTATTTGTAAATTCAAATACATTGCTTTAGCAACTCCTTTTTTGCTTGACTAAAACATTTGACCCTCTCCCTAACTTTTAGCGTGTCTTTCTTGAGAAAGACTCTTAACCTTTCTTGAATCACTTTCCCACACTTACAAAATGGGCAAGAGATGGAAATGGTGAGGGTGAGGTTATCTAGATTAACTCTTTAAGTCCTTTTATCACTAATTGTTTATGAGTTTACTTTGCTATTATTAATATAACTGCTAATGTGGGTTTTCAAAATGATCTCCTCAGTGCTATGATTGCATCATATTAGAGGACTAACTTTGTGGGCATATTTTTCAGGCTCCAGAATTCCTTAAAGGTAGAGCCATTTATGAACTTTCCAGAAGCCTCAATATCACACTACTTAGAGAGCTACCTATTCCATCTCCAGGTAAATGCTTCCCTAACATCTTTTTGGTTCAAAGGGTAGAATACAAGCCAGTTTCTCATGCTATACCTTATATAGCCCTCGGTGGGCATTTCCCATCTGTCACATCTCTTCTTCTGTCTTTGGAGCCCATCTGGCTTTTGTTTTAATCTCTAACACAGCAGATGACATTCTCTGCTAGCAAGTCCTATTTTCAGCTTTCTTGGGCAAGCTACAAGAAGCTGAGCCATCCTTCCAAATGTGCTGCCAGTTTTAAAATAATAAAAATCTAGTATTTATTATTTACCACTTACGCAGGCATGGTCTAAAATGATGGACTTCAAATTTTCTGCAAAGATTTGAAAGATGAATTGAAAAATATTTATTTATAAATTTATTACTTCAGAATGGTTCTGCATGGCTTGTGGATCTCTGAGATATTCTTGCTTGATGAATTGGGAGTCTTCTCCATCATAACCATCACCAAATAGTGCCTGGGGAGTTAGATCAAGCTTAGCTTTGTGTTGTGCTCTCTGGGTCTCCTACTCTACATTGTAGAGGTTGGTGATCTCCACCTGGATCAAACTTGGGAGTTTTCAGGATGGATCCTCACCTAAGGCAGCTCTAGGATCTGTTAGAGCGAATTTGACCTGTTTTGGTTTTGAGACTTGATATTCAGACCCTCAGGTGCTTCTGAAGCAAATGTAATTTCAGCCACACCACAGGTTGTTGCAGGATTTTAATAAAAATGTATATGGAAGCATTTAATAAAGCCAAATACTAAAGCACTATTTCACTATTTGATTGAGAAGTGGTTATGGGACCAAATAACTTATCCATATTGCATGCCTCTTACAGATACGTTTTAGAAAATATCTTAGGGACTGTGATAAATAATGGACAAGAACTTAAATGGAATATGGGAAAAAAGAAGCCATTCTGATTGAATGGGATTGTGGTTGAAGATTTTTCTTTTAATTTTTATTTAAGTTAACATATGTATTTAATAGTTAATTTTTTTTTTTTTCAAAAAAGAACAAGGATGAGGAAAGAGCTTACCAGGCACTCCTTGGTTTGTCATTCAAGAAATTCTATAATGGGAACACTTCAACTTTTTCACATTTCCCAGTTCCTCCCCCTTTTCACTACCACCTTCTCCCCACCCCACACAACACACAACCATTTGTTCACATATTTTCCTTCTCTAAACACATTTTGAGCTGTGGCCTTTTCTGTCAACCTAGAATGCCCCTGTCCGCATTTATCTATATTTGTGAAAATGATAATTTTTTGTTTATATGCCAAAAAGCTCACATCTCTTAATCAAATTTATCCAGATTTGCCTGAACTCAGTCATTGTTTTTGGAGAAGAAGAGAGGTTTCCTCCCTCCTTCTGGATCATGCAGAAATCTGGAGGGCTGGCAGAGTCTAGAAAACTTGGAAAGGAGTTTCTTGATCTTAGTCATTCATAGATGTTTCTATGATGAATGAAGATAAAGGAAATGCCAATTTTATGCAAAATTGCCTTGTTTTTTAAGGTTTAGTAAATAATATCAAATGTCTAAAAAATCTTTATGCATGAGTCCATATCCATGTCCAAATTTGCCCCATAGGCTGCAAGTTGGTGACCTCTGCCCTAGACATTAAGATATGGTCTTGCCTATCTATCTAGAATGTTGAAAAGAGAGGTAGGGAGGAAATTTTATATTAGCTTTTCATTTTTATAAATTTCTTACAACTCTGAGGATAAGACAGAATTTGTGGTTGAATAAATTATCCTATTCCACATATTGAAACTCTACCAAGTCTTTAAACCTTAGCTCAAATATTTTCTGTGACTTTCCTGGAGTCAAGAACTACTTCACTTAATTAAATTAATTGGTGTCTCTTCTGTATCTGATAGCATTTTCCTTCCTTCCCTCCCTCCCTCCCTTCCTTCCTTCCTTCCTTCCTTCCTTCCTTCCTTCCTTCCTTCCTTCTTCTATACTAATTTAATCTTACCCTATGAGGCAGGTATTTTTATTGTCCCTTGTTTATTTAAATATAGGTTACTTGAAGCTCAGGCAAATTAGCAATGTTACCCAATTAACAAATATTGTATCTGGGATTCAAACTCAAGGGGAAGTATAAATCCAAATTGAGCTCTTACCCACTGTACCATGGAATTACAATCTAGTTAGCATACATTTAATTACTCAAGCTCTTACTCTTTCTAAAAAAATATTTTATGGACTTAAACAGGGATGTCATGTTTTAAATTAGTTGATAGGCTTATGTATTTCCCTACTAAACCATAAGTCCTTTGAAGAAAAGATTTATATGTAATTGATTTATGGTGCTCCTGTAGCACCCGGCACAGCAACAGTCCCACAGTAAGCATAAATAAATATGTATTGAAATGATTATCCATACCTGGACATTACAAACCCCATACACTCTCCTTTAAACTAATTAAACTAATGCTTGTCCTCCCCACCCTCTTTCATACAAACAGACTCAGAAGCATATATACACAGCAACAGGGAGAATCTAATATCGCTTGTGACCTTTGTGCAATGGAAATCATAATAGACAAAGAGTCAGAAAGCATAGGTAAGAGTTCTGATTCTGTTGGTCCATTTTATACAAGTCATTTCTACTCTCATGCTACTTTTCACATCACAAAATATGATGTGGACCAATGATCTCCAGTCTCCTTTCAACCCTGGTAGTGCAGAAAAATGGCCCTGGAGTAAGACATAGCAGGATTCAAATACAGCATCTCCAATGTTTCAGCTGTATGAACTCAAGTAAGTTACTTAATTTCTAATATAAGTAAAATGTTTACCACAGTCCTTGGCAAATAAGATGTTTTCAATAATTATTAGATATTTTTTATATTTATATTTATTTATATTGATTACCTTTAAGGTAACTTTTTGTAAGGTACATATATGTGTAGCTCATTTTCAGTTGTGGGCTGATAATGTCTGCATATAGTTTTGATAAACTCACCTCATATTGTCTGTGGTTATGTACTAATATCGTATATTGACTTTTGGAATCTGAAAACAGAATCATGCAAGGAGTTGTTTTGTAGATAACATGCTCTTTGATTTATTTCTCATTCATTTGACTTGCTTTTCTTTTCAAGATGAGTTGACCAGATTTATGTTTTTTCGCAGACAGAGCCCATTTCTGATCCTTAGGCACTGTTAAAAAGAAAGCAAGATCAAGAAAGTGAATCCTCTATATTTATGAATCTTCCTGAAAATTCATTAAGGGTTCTACGTTCACCAAGAGAAATCAGCAGAGACAGGCAATACACATAACTTCTTGCTGAGAAAACAGTCAACCTTCTCTCCTTTGGGGAAAGCTGTAAAATTTTAGGAACTTGTCTTGAAGTATAAATCTACTGAAGACTCAACTTTCTTTTAGCTCTGCTAAACTGTAGAATGTTTAGATTCCAACCCTATACAGATCTGTGGTTCTTTATTCTGTAGTTATGCATTTGTTATTTCTCCCAGAATCTACTAATACATTTTCTCCTTTGTTTTTGTCCACTAGCAAAAGCACTGAACCAAATTAGGTATAAAATGGATTCCTTTATCACCCCACTAGAGACTTCTCTCCAACTTGAGATGGATACTATGCAAGATCCTAAAGGATAGAACTGTCCAGACAAAAACTTTGTAAGGATCATGAGAGGTCAATTTCGCTCTCAATTATGTCAATATTTCCTATTCTTCTGTTTAAATTCCAAAATGGATTCACAATATTCAAAATAGGGGGAGGAGGGACAGAATTTGGATCCAAAATTGAATATTCCCTTTTCAGTGACTCAAATTACTCCTTGATCCCTCCTTACAGTTGGTTGCTAGACTTGTCTTTTTCAATCTTCCTTTCTTGCTTCATTAAGTCAATTAAGATGAGCCTGAGATCAATGTTTATTGAAAAATTTCTTCTCCAAAGTGCAATGTTCTGTAAAATGTTAATTTTGTTCATGATTGAGAAATTCACCCTTATTCTAATAAATACTTTGTTGAAATGTATCATAACTTTATTTCACTAACTCGTAGTCTGGGTTTAATCAAGAGATGGATAGGAAGCGCTTAGTAGGTTAAACATAGAAAGTTGAATATAAAGAATTATTAACTATGATAAGAGAGTAACTATAAGCTATAAGGGAACACTTTATGGTACTCTAAGGCCGATGGAGAACCCAAGAAAGGATAAACTTGAAAGACATCCAGACCTCACTGGAGAAGCCATGGGTTAGCAGAGTTGGCCAGAGCTGGTCAGGAATTGCAGGGAAAACAATAGGCAACCCTTCACAGTAGAGGTGAACTGCAGTGGATTAGCAATCTGTGGTATACTGGTGTAGAGGGAGTCCTAGCACCAAGAGAGGTAGAGAAAGCTCACAGATGAAACTACGCTGGTTATGTGACTTTCCAGGTCACTGGCCGCTGGACTTACCCAGAGAGCCTGGACAGGTTGCTTTTGTATCTACAAGGGGCTTTGGAGGCACTGTATTACCTTTCTTGACAGCTCCAGGAAAATGGAGCTTCAGCAAAAGTGACTTGCCCAAGTTTGTACAAAGATGAAGTGGCAAAAACAAAATTGATGTTTGGATACGAAAGCTGGCAGGTTAGGATTAAAAATCAAAACCAAAGCTTCAAACTAACAAACAAACCACTTTCTAGTTTGGTTTTAACTTTGTTTCCATAGGTGGTGAGTGTGGTTATAAAAGCAGTGAATCAAGCTAAACAGAAGGGGTAGGAACGATTTGTGTGCAATTAGTCTATTTTGGTTTATGTAAAGAACCTTCTATGCTATGAACTGAGTGCACTACCTAATTTGGGAGAGGCAAAGGTTTCCTGTCAAAGGGGATCCTTTTATCACTAACATGTTATGTTCTTGTTCTTTCTGGAGCAACCATTTGAAACCTATTCTCAAAAATACATTTACCTAATTGTTTAATATACTCACCAGTTCCTACATCCCTTCACTCTTTGAGTTCTAGCATTGCTCTGCCTTTCTCAGAGGAGAAAGCTCAGTACAAAATGCTGGTTGCTAAGCAGTGCCTATTTTTACTCCACTTGAGCAGAATAGAGACCCACTCAATGAGCTTCTATCACTGAGACTAGAGACAAAACAGCTATGGTTAAGCCTTTATCAGTATTTCTCTATGTACTCCTTAGTTAGGCATCTGAGATGAGTATGTGAAACTGAGCCAAGGACCTTCTCAAGGTATCTATTGATAAAATAACAGGAAAACTCATAAATACATTAATACATCAAGCATTTGTTGACCACCTACTACGTTTATGGAACTTCATTAGGCAATGGGAATAAATTATTGAATTAAACAGACCTGGTCTCTGATTTCATAAAGCTTATAGATTAGATGTAAAGACAGATATACAAAAAAAAAAGCACCAAAATGACAAATCATGATAAGAAATAAACATGTTGCTCAGGCAGAATAACAAAGAAGAAGGGAGTTTATATATTACAGAAGAGGACTTTCTGAGGCCTAATGCAGAGACCTAGAAGGAGCCAATCATGTGACCTGCAGTCCAGGCAGAAGAAATAGCTCCTGAAAATGCCCTGGGTAGGGGCGGGGGCCGGGGAGGAAATGAAGGCTGTGAGAAGTAAGGGTTGGGAAACCCATTCATTGCCTCTACATTCAAAATACATCAGGAATCAACAAAGCCTCACCACTCTACCTCTAAGTTCTCAGCCCAAGCCATTATCATTTCTCACCTAGATTATTACAATGGCCTTGTGACGGGTTCCCTGCTCTGCATTTCCTCCCTCAGTCTATAATCTATACATCATACAAAGAGATCCCATTTAACAAAAAGATCAGATCATGCCAATCATCTGCCCAAATTCCACCAGCAGCTTCCCATCTCACTTTGAGAACTAGAAAAATACCTTATAGTGGCTAAAATGGCCCTGCATGAGCTGACCAACCCTTATATCTCTCATTTTACCATCTACTTCTCCTACCCTTGCCCACTCCCTTATAGCCACAGTGGCGTCTTGGCTATTCCTAAAACATGACAAGTTTGCTCCTATCTAAGGCCCTTTGCACCTGCTATTTCATCTTCCTGGAATCTCTTTCTCCACTTAGCTACACAACTCACTGCCTTACCTCCTTTAAGTTGTTGTTCAAATGTCACCTTCTCCAGTAGACCTTCTACGACTGTATTATATAAAATCACACTATCCTCAGCACCCTCTATTCTTTTTCTGCTTTATTATTCTCAATAGAATTTATTCCATCTGAAATACTATGTATTTTACATAAATATGGAAAATGGAGCTTTAGTAAGCTCTGTTAAATGGTGAAATTCTTTAAATATACTTTAATTTTTACAACAGCTTTATAGTTTCAGAAAAACTAAGGTGACAGGACAGTTTCTGCATACCTGGCATCCAGTTTCTCTTATTATTTACATCTTACTTAAGTATGGTACATTGTCATAATTAATGAGCCAATATTGATACATTAATACTAATTAAAATCCATAGTTTATTCAGATTTATTTAGTTTTTGTCTACTGTCATTTTTCTATTCTAGGATTCCACCCAGAATACTACATTGCATCAAGTTATAGCATTTCTTTTAGGCTTCTCTTGGCTATGACAATTTCTCAAACTTTCCCTGTTTTTGATGATCTCGACAGTTTGGAGGTGTATTGGTCAGATATATTGTAGGATGCCCACCTACTGGACATTTTCTGATGTTTTTCTCATAATTAGACTGAGGTTATAGGTTTTTGGAGAAGTTCACAGAGGTTAAGTGCCATTTTTGTCATATCATATCAAGAGTAGTTACCATCAGCATGAATTGTGACTGATGATGTTGACATGGATCACCTGGCTGAGGTGATGTTTGTCAGGTTTCTCCACTGTAATGTCATTCTTCCTTCACTTTTCATATCCTACTCTTTGGAAGGAAGTTGCAATGCATAGCCCGCACTTAAGAAATTCTAACTCCTTGAGGTAAGAGTATCTATGTAAATTATTTGGAATTGTACTGCCTGGGGATTTTTCACTTCTCACCTATTTGTTAAATTATTCAGTTATTTTTATCAGTATGAATGCATAAATATTTATTTTATACTTTGGGTAATAATCCAATATTACTTTATTTTTTTGGCTCTGATTGTTCCAACTTTGGCCATTGGCCATTAGGAGCTCTTTTAATTGCTCCTATAACCATTTGACATATCCCCATTAATTTTTTTTTAGCACTTTTCACAATCTGGTATTACAAGATGCTCCATGTTCATCTTGTATATATCCTTCCTTAGTCCTAGAGCCAGCCATTTTTTTCAAGGAACAACAGTGAATCTTTGTTAATTTAATTATTTCTATATCTCCACCACCCAGAACAGTACCTGGCACCGAGGAGTCATACCATACGTATTTGTTAAATGGATGAGTTAATAATTTGGAAGCATGAGTAATGGATAAGGCGGGTAGAGTCAAAATTCCCTCCCCATATCTGACTCTTCTCTCATCAAGACAAGAGGGGTCCAATATTTTGGGATAATACCTTGCATAGGCAATATTGCAGGACCTAAATTTGCTTCATTCTCAAATGTTATTATTTTTTAAGGAAGCAATCATTCCGAGAAAGGTATATGGAAATTTACAACTCATTTATTTAAAACTATAAACTTTGCTTTCTTTAGGCAGAATTAATCACTCAGTACTCCCACTTTCTCATGCCCTAATTAGATACTTATTTTATTCGTCCTTAGTTGTCTGTGTCTGTCTCACTAAGTTGCGAATAGCTTCATAACAAGAACCATATCTTATTTTGTGCAGTGCCTATAGCACCAAGGCAGATGACACACAGGAAGCTCTCAGGGAGTGGTTTAAATGGATGAGCTGCATGAAGAGCAAATATGAGAATAGGACATCATTGTTTGGGGCAATTACAATTCAAATTCCAAAGGAAACATAATTAAAGATCTAAGTTTTTAAACTATAGGACAATTGTCTGAAAAAGAGTACACTTCAATGTCGAACATTTAAGGGACAGAGGAAATTCAAAAGAATTAATCTATTCTTCAATGGTGCTAAATAATTTTTCCCCTTTTATTTCCATTGTTTCTCATAAATTCTAGTAAATGAGAGCATCTCTTTCTGTATGCAGAATCACAAAACTTTGTATGGTTTAACTGCCTCATTTTAAAGATAGAGAAATCATGGCCCGAGTAGTGGAAAAATAATTTGTTCATGGTTACCTAGGACTGAACTCTAGATCCCAGTCTCCAAACTGCCACGTCAGCCTTGTTGTTTTTCCTCCAGAAGGTCTCTATTAATATGAACATACTTGCATACAAATGGATACTTCATAGTTACCTATTACACAAAAAAATTCATGTTTGTCGAATAAAAGAATAGACAATATAACTGGACTAACTTAAAGGTTGAATATCTTTAAAGCATTTAATATTCTTTTAAGTGGAAGAAGGGCTTTATGTTTAAAATCTGCAAAAGACAAAACTATTATTCCCAACTATTAAACAGCTAACATTTGACAGAACAGAAAAGGGAAAAGAAAGCAACATGTATTAAGTACTCACAATGTTCAAGTTACCTTTACACGTTATTTAGAGGTTTTAAAACTTCTACTAGGTAACTTCTGTTTGAAACATTAAACAAATCTCCCTCAGTCACACGGCTATTTAATACAGCAGAAATGTGCACACAAACTCTGTGACTCCCCTTCTTGGATATGTGTGGCTTCCATTACTGGATATGTTCTTTGTACTTCATTATAATATTTCAGAACTCCAGGCTTGAACAATTTTGATTGTAGATTTTAAACCAAGTCTCATTGTGCCTATGTTACACCTAATATCAATGTTATGTTGTTTTAATTATTTATAGTGCTTACTATTCAATCTAGTTAATTCAGATAATATTTATTAAGTGCCTACTGTGTTTAGGGCACTATGTACTATGTGCTGGGCAGAAATAAAGAGATAGATTCATTTGTATCCTAAATGGGAAACACATGCTCAGATTTAACTCTAATTGAAGAGAGCATAATGAAAACTTCTTAGATGGGACGAAGTGCTTTATAAAGTGTTATACATGAGTGTTTGTGTGTATACACACATATATATAGTAAGAATGCTGACTAGTGTGTAGGTGTGTGTATGCATGTGTATATATGCATATGAAAAATCAACACCATAAATTTATAATTGCACTACATGCATATCATATATATGTAAATATATGCATATAAATGCAATTGTTTAATTTTAGTAGGTTTCTTAAATTTTTCCCCTGTAACTGGAGGGCTTTAAGTGTTTATATGCAAGCTTGTAAATAACTCAAAAAAAAATTACACTCACTTTTTATATATTTTTTCCCTGATGAACTAATCATGGCTCAAGAATTTTGAAACACAATAAAAACAGGAACAACAAAAAATAGATAAAGGCCTTACTGGCAAAACATTTTTAAGAGATGAGACTTTTTCACAAGTTCTTGGGATTTTCTAACACGTTCATTTTTTATTTCAGACTTGGCACATTGTATAAGCATGCCTTATTTGTCAAATTCCAAATTTATAACTCTCCCTTCCTATTCTCTAGTCTCAAATTAATTTTCTCTGTCATACCTCAAAGAAATTCAGGGAAAAAAATGCTATTACAGTGCTCCATTTGTCCTGACATACATAAACGGTGAGTTTATAATAGTCATTTTATCCAGCTAATCTCTTCAGAACATTTGTTCTTTAGTCATTGTGAAATTCACATATAAAAGCAGGTCACTTGCAGTCTGACCTTTAAAACTCTCAGTAATGGGCTGCACGTTTTGCTGTCAAATGTTGTCTCTTCTCCATTGTCCTTTGTAAGAAATGGTCCTAAGTCAGAAGTCATGAGTTTGTGTCCAGACAATTGGACAACAAACTCCCCCTACTTTTTTTAGTCTCCTATGAAATTTTAACTATATGGTTGCCAAGACTTCCATTAGCAGAAAATAAAACATAATATTTAAAAATAACTTAATAAGCAGAACTAATCTCTTTCTTCTTAAAGCCAAGAGGAGGGATGAAAAAGGCAAAAAGAGACCTTCATTTTCTGATGATAATTAACTCAGGAAGAACCCACATAGGATACAGAGTGAGCGTGTGGGATGTTAGTTTTTAACAGAATTGTTTAAAATCAAGGAATATACATGGAAGAGACAATTTGCCAGATAGAACAAATTGGATTGATTTTTTTTAACTTCTCTAAACTCCTTTGCACTCTGTCTGTGGCTCTCATCCCATCTTCCTTCTGTGATATCTATTTGTGTGCTCTTACCTCCTGTGAGATTCCAAAAATTTATTGAGAGCAGAGTGGGTCTGATTCAGAACATCTTTCTTCATAATGCCTAGTATATATAGTACTTTGTACACAGTAGGTGCACGATAAATGATGATTGACTGGCTGCAATCGTGAAAAGGGATACAAGGCACATTATATATTATGTATAAATAAATGTCATATATATTTATATATTAAGAGAACATGGTTCATAGTGTGTGGTTTCTATATCCCTGCACAGTGTTGTCAGTCAGTTTTGGAGAATCACTTTTGCTCCCTATTCCTTAAAGTGAGACATGCCACTGGAATGAGAAAGACAGACACTTGATTTAATGTTGCTTAACACATAGGGCTTCTTAGGTGACAAGATATCAGCTTGTTGTATTAGCAGAGTTGGTCTGATGAAACCAAACCACATGGCAGTCATGCTCATGTTAGACAGCTGCCGTCAGCAGTCCCGGGAATGATGCTGGCAGTCTCCCTCTTGAGATGCCAACTTCATTTAATTAGTTTGCAGACAAAACAATTTCACCCACTCATTTTATATACTGAGGGTCTTTTCAAAGCCTCAGCTCTGTTGCATTGGTGATATAGCAGTAAGCAAAGCTGCCTTCTAAAACTCTGAGGTGTGGGTCTACAAAGGTAAAGAGCTTAAAAAAGTGATGATGATTGAATATGAATAGAGGATGAAAAGCATTGGTGGAATAGCCCATATGAAATAATGATGATTGCAGTAATTTTAATAAAATTGTCTTTTTGTGTCTTCTCAAGGGAAAGTCAACTTTAAGGTTTAAGTCTAACTAAATCTTAATGCAAAACTAGGCAGAAGCTCAGAGCTAAACATTCTGAAGCCTAGTGTTGAAAATACTGACTAGCTCTGTATTACATGGATATAAGCAAATAATAAAGTCACAACTGCAAGGCCATGAAGTCTTGTAACAGAACGAGACTATACCAAAGCAGCATTTGCAGAGAAAATCGGATGTGGCACACCTGGATTCAGCTCCCATAGCTGAAATTTGCTATGTGCATTTACCAGCCCCCCTCCCCCCACCCAGGAAAGTCACATCACTTAATTTGAGTCTCATCTTAAAATGGGAATAGTATTTTCTGCCTTTTAGCTTTCTTACATAATTGTTTGGAGATCAAGTTACAGATGATAGTGCTTTGTAAGGCGTATTGAAGTGCATAAACAAAGAATTGAAATTATTACAACAAATCCATGGAAAAACCTTTCAGAACCTGATTCCAGAGCTTCTCTTCATCTGGTACCTCTGACTTCTCACAATAAATCAAGAAAGCGTTTTAAAACCATATATTTTCTTCTGCAATGTTGATCGATCAAAAAGTGTTTGTTGAGTGCCTGTGTTAGTCAATAAATATATTTCAACTACACGTGATAACATGGAATGAGCTGCGCTAGACTTTGTAGAGAATAAGAATTAGTATCATCTATAGTTCTCATAAGGTACCTATGGTTCCTTACGGACGGGAGACAAATTAGAAATTCATGTTAAGTTGAGGAGGTGGGGCCCGAGCTTCCAATTTCTGTTTACATATAATGTGCCAGACACTATGGTAGGTGCTTTAAATGTATCATTCCATTTAATACTCACAAAACTTACCTTTTAAGATAGAGGTTTTTTAATCTCCTCTTTTCATATATAAACACTGAGACATAGAGAAGTCAGATAACTTATTCAAAAACCCACACCTAATCAGTTAGAAAGTTGGAAATTCAACTTAAGCCAGAGTATGAGCAAATATTAAGGAAAGCTGGCTAAGTATAGGGGGCCTGATGGGGGCGGTCCTTTCCTCTTGTTTTCTGTGGCTCCACTTCCAAGTATTCCGCACCCCTGCATGTGCTCGCTCACTCTCTTCTGCTCCCTCCCTCTCTCTTTCTCCAGTAGCCTACTTTACAGCGAATTCTTCATTTAAATGGTGTTTCCTACATAGTGGTTTCATATGATTTCATTTATTCTCACAGAATATTTGATATCACAAAGGAAATGAGAGCTCTTACCTCATTTTTACAGTTAGAAAAATTGAGACACATTATATAACATCTCAGAAACATCTAAACATTTGTTAATACATGTATTAAATATCAGTTATCATAAATTGCTTAGTGAAGAAAAAATAAGTGTACCGTTATTGAATGAATAAACACTTAAAGGTAGAATTGATATACTCCAAAAATTACTTATTACAAAGACTATTTATATTCCAAATCATACTTTTCTATTGATGTCCATTACAAAATTTGAGAAGCATTACAATAGAAAATAGTTTTTGCAGCATTAGTTATAAAGACATACCCCCAATGGAAAATTATTAACCTCATAAAAATCACACATCTAAAAGGAAAAAATCTTCAGTAAAACATTAGTGATGATAATATTAAAAATGAATCACAAATTAGAAATGCTAAAATAAAAAATGATAATTAATACTCTCAGTTTACTTGTATTCTTGGGATTTTTTTACCTCAAACTAAATATCATGTTCTGATTTTTATTTCCAAATATGTAACAAATTACTTTTCTATGGGAAGGAAGAAGCTTTATATTTAATCCTTTCCCCTTAATCAAACTCCCTTTTTGGAGATATGCCAATTTTATTTCTTTCACAAATAATATTATTATAGAATAATATAAATAAATCATCACAGAATTTACATACTTCAGAACACTTCACTTCTTATCATTTTTGCATTTAGCTTCATAGCTATAAATATAAAGGTCTTGAATTTTGTTTTAACATTTAAATATAAGAATTTTATGCTATGCATAATTATAATTTCTAATGGCTGTAGAACACTCTATTACATGATGACCCAAAATAATTAGTCATATTCTTACTTTCCAACAAAATAAGGTTACTATTTTTTTAATTGTGATAAAATACACATAGAATAAAATTTACCGTCTTAACCATTTTTAAATGTACACTTCAGTAAGTCTAAGTACATTCACATTATTGTGCAATCAACATGTTGATTGCAAGTTGAACTCTTTTTGTCTTGCAACACTGAAATTATGTATCCATTAAACAATAACTTCTCATTTTCCCCTTCCCCAAGCCCTTGGCAACCACCATTCTACTTTCTATTTCTATG
This sequence comes from Cheirogaleus medius, assembly GCA_008086735.1. Lineage (NCBI taxonomy): Eukaryota > Metazoa > Chordata > Mammalia > Primates > Cheirogaleidae > Cheirogaleus > Cheirogaleus medius. The sequence goes on from VBSM01000272.1 coordinate 42,997,642, forward strand.
AATTCCACTACTCTATGAATTCCACTCTTTCATGTAAGTGAAATCATACATTTGTCTTTTCATGACTGATTTATTTCACTTAGCATAATGTTTTCAAGATTCATCTATGTTATGACATGTGTCAAAATTTCCTCCCTTTTTGAGATTGAATAATATTCCGTTGTATGTATACATCACAATTTGTTTATCCATTCGTCTGTTGATGGATACATGGGTTGCTTCCACTTTTGGCTATGGTGAATAGTGCTGCCATGAACATGGGCGAATACATGTCTGAGAAATTGCTGTCAATGTTTTTGAGTATTTACCTAGAGCTGGAATTGCTGGATCATATGGTAACTCTTATTTTTTATTTTCCTTAAAGGCTGCACCATTTTGGACAACACTAACGGTGCACAAGAGTTACAATGTCTCTACTTTCAACAACACTTATTATTCTTTCCTTTTTTGACATTAGCTATATTATTGGGTATGAAGTAGTATCTCATTATAGTTTTGATTTGCATTTTTCTAAGGATTAGTGATATTAAACATCTTTTCATGTGTTTATTGGCCATTGACATATCTTTTAAAAAATATCTATTCCTTTGCTCATTATTTAATCAGGTAATGTTTGTATTCTTATTGTTAAGTTATGGATATTATTTATTATTATTAAATTATTATCTGATTATTCTGATTACTATCTCAAAATTGCCTTTGTTTTTTGCAATGAATATCTGTGTGAATACATTTTACACTTTATTTGAATTAATTTTTTAGGTAAATTTCCAGGATTGAAATTTCTGGCTTAAAGAATACAGCCTTTTTTAAGATCTTGACTTATTTGCCAAATTGCTTCTTCAAAGAGTTGTATATATTAACTTTAGCATTATAGAAATGTAACAGTGTACCTATAATCCCAGAATTTCATTAGCGAAATTAGTTTCAAGTTTTTTCACTAGCACATGTAAAAATTTTCATTATTGTCTACATTCGTATTTCTTTGGTTACTAGCAAAATTGTAAAGTTAAATACTGATCCATATGTTTTTGGCCTAACTACTTTCCCTTATTTATTCATAGTTTGATAGTATATTTTCCAATTTAACTATTAGAATTTGGATGTTTGTCTCATCACTTTTCAAATATCCTGCAACATTGTCTCTATGTATATTTTTCATTTTTGTTATGTTTTCATCATACGAAACTATGTGTGTGTGTGCAGAAATCTTTCTGACTTTTGAGGTGTGGTACTAGATTCTTCCTCTTGCTATATTTTGTATGATTCTTTTTCTAAAGCAAGGTCAACCTGTACAATTTTTTTCAAGGTACCTCACAATTGACATGCTGGAGCTGTGAAATTTACACAATCTGCTGCTCTCCTGAGTGGTCACCAAAATGTCAGCCTATGCTATTACGTGGCCAGCTGAACACATTGGCAGAGGGAAATGCATCTTTTGAAAACATAGCACCAATAAATAAAATGGCCTTCAGGGGCAATGAAAGTGTCTTGGTGTCAGTAGCAGCAATCAAAGCCATACTGGAGGCACCATGGCCAAGAAAAGAAAGGGTCTTGGTTTGGAGGGGAAGGGGAAGTCTGAGAAATGCTATCCCATGAATTTTACAGAAACAATAAAATTAAAGTCTCTGACTTTAGGGTCTTTGCAAGGGCCAGAATGAGTGGTGATATTAAATCTTGAGACCTTGGCCAAATTCCAGCATGGGTAATTACATTTGGCCAATTTAAAATTCCCTCTGCAGTTTCTAATGCAATCCCTCTGTGCCTGCTCATGCCAACCCACTGCACGCTGCTGCTCTGCATTGGAAAGTAACTGTTGACCTCTAGCCTGGAGGAGGTCTTAAAGCCACCAAGGAAAAATTCATTACAAATGTCATTCCTGTCTTTCACTTCTAAAGAATTCCACTTTCAAACACTTAGGCTGCTGTGGAAAAGTCTAGGGATCTTTAAGTGTGGCAAATTTGGCGTTAGTGCTCTTCCATGACCCTACAGACCACATCTGCGTAGTTGGAGAAGATAAAAAGATTTTCAGACTTTAGACAATCTGAATTGCACTCCAACTCTTCTAATTTTTATTACCTGTGTGGCCTTAAGCAATTCTCTCTAACTCATCAACTTTCAAAAATTTTCCATGGTTTCAGAAAATAATGCCAAACCCCTCATGACTAGTCTACACTAGTTCCTACCTTATCTCTACCTACTCCCTGGAATAGAGATTCAGTCAAGAAAACTGGGCCATTTCCTGTTTACTTTCTGTATGAGCTTGTTCTGTTATGCCTCTGATCCCTGTTGTTTCTACTAAGTGCCTGCTACTTTTTTCTCTTCTAGACAAATCCTAGCCATCTCTCAACATTAAGCTCAGTATCATCCCATAAAACCTGCCCTGATTTATCTCCTAGAAATCATCTTGTATTCCATAGTATGAATGTGTGTACAGACATCATAGCTTTTATACTAGAAATTTACCTCTTAAGTTTCTTTTGTGTTTCCTATGAAACATAATATAGCATTTTACATTTACTGTTTTAATTTCTGAATTATTTTAATCTTTATTTTAATGTGATAACCTATCTGAAAATCAAAGCAGATTTTAAATAAGCAAAGAATATATTTCCTTTGAGATCATAAGTAGACACAAACACAATCTCTTAATTGTTCTTCCTTTCTGTAGATTTTAGGTGATAGTCAATAACTACATATGTGCAAGTTTTACTAAACATATTTTAAATTTAATTATCTCTTGTGATAAATGTTGTGGCATTATTCTTTCTGATAAATACATTTAAATATGCAGTTTTTTATGTGATTTCTTTTGGAGTCAACAAGTGACAGCTTATTAACTTTTCCAAGTTTAAGTTTAATCTAGCATATGATCTCAGAAAGGTTGCCTTGGAAGATAAGTGAGGAATCAGCCAGTCCAGTTGTTCAAAATACCAAATTTCAGTTTTAAGAGTCACCTCTGGAGTGAGGTGATTCATCTCACACAAGAACCACAACCCAGAGGTCAGAATAGGGACTGGGCATCTCTAATTACTAAATATAAAATAAACCATACAAAACCAATAAAACATAACTCAAAATCTATGGGTGACTTGGGTGCTTAGGAAGGCCTGATGACCACTGTTTTGGCAATACTGCTAGTTCATGATCATTTTAAAGGTAAGGAATCAGAAAGCAGAAGTGACTGTGTCAAGAACAGACAGAGAATGAAAGCCCAAACCTAGACTGGAATTGAGGCCACCTAGCAGCAGTTAGGTGAACCATTCCAACCCTTTGGTTTCCACATCTCCACCCCTACTCATCTTTTCCAGAGTTCTATATCTGGCTGGACTACTGATTGACTACGTTAACTTTTACAGGCTACAATTGTAAAGATATAAAAACTCAGCATGTTAATTATAGGTCACTTTAAAAATTAGATGCAGAAGTCTCACTGCTGCTTCTCTTTTGCTTCTTGGAATTCAGAGGCAGCCAGATTTGCTCCAGGTTGGTAGGCCTCTAGTGCTGTTGCTTAATAAAGGTAACTTCTGACTTGAGGGAGCACACATGTTCCCCAAAGAGAAGCTATCAATCACCAACTAGCTCATTTTCCAGACAAGTTGTGATTCAATGACTCATGAGTTCCCAAGAATAGTGTGTGCATGAATAAAAGCTACAATAATTATTTTAAATCAATAGAAACAAAGATATTGACTATCACATTAAGTTAAAATTCTGTAGGCTAAGACAATATGATTTTCTTGATGTGGATAATAGTTACATGGTTGTGTTTACACTGTACACATGATTAGTAGTTTTATATATTCATGTTATACTTCAATGAAATATTTATTTAAAATAATAATGAAAATAATAATAGCATAGCACTTTGTCACTTAGAGCAAATCAGAGAGTGGAGAGTAATTACAAGTTCTAGAGTCAAAATTTAAAACTCAGCTTTCTATCTTCCTAGTTCTGTAATGTTGGGCAAGCTATATTACCTCCCTGAGCCTCAGAATTGTTCATGTATCTTAAGTAGGAAAAATAAATACTTACTTACTGGAAGTACTGTGATGATAATATAATATTTATGGAAAGCATAGACTTAAAGAGCGCTTGTCTCTCAGCAGGCATCAGTAACTCATTCATTTGTTCAAGTGTTCTTTATGTCAAGCACCATTCTGGGACATAAAGGCAAATAAGTTACTGTTCTTTCTCTCTGAGTAACATAAATAATATTTCCCCCTTTTTCTTCCAATATCTGATTCAAGTATAGTTTTCTAGCCTTTTCTCCCACCACTGCCCACATGTTCTCCAACTAGAGTCAGAGGATTCACCCTGCTTCACCCTTTCCAGTCCTCAGTGACATGGGAAAACTCCTTCCTCTGAGCTTACATGCAGTATCATGCCATCTTTCCAAAGGCACTTACCACATCATGCTGCAGTTATTTTATTTATATACCAAATCATAGTTCACTGGAAGAATGGATGAATTTTCTTCCCTTGCCCTGTTGTGTCTCCCACCTTTTCTTTTGTCTCCATAAATCTTCATTCCATCCCTTCTTCTGATCCCTTCTAGTGACACCCTCTCTGCTTCTTTCCTTGATCCCCTCCAAACAGAAACCGTTTTCCTTCTTCAACACTCTAATATTACTTCATTTTAACTTTCTTATGGACCTTAGCTTAGCCTGGAAAAATCATGCCCTTTAGAATCTGTTAGACCTGGGGTTTGCTATGGCTTTAACATTAACTAGCTGTGTGGCCTTAGACAAATCAGCTTCTCTGACTATTTTCTCATAGCTAAAAGTAAGGAAAACTATTTCTACATTTTAAGGCTACTGTGAGGTTTAGAAATTATGCATGTTTGAAGGGCATGCTACATGCTTAATGCCAATTGATCAATGAAGACATTATATTCACTTTGTATTGTGTAATCTATATAGATACGATATCTTCTTCTCTCCTCTTCCGGCCTATAGTGAAGAAGCCATGTCTACCCTATCTAAGCATTTCTCATAGTGACTGTATAGAGTAAATGTTCAACACATTTGCATAAATGAGCAAGCAAACGATAAAACAAATTTGTCAATGCTGGTGGCAGAGAAAGAAACCCATACAAAGTCTCTGAAGCCCATATGACTATTTGGAAATTATTCTCTGGACATAAGTAATATAAGTGCCTCTCTGCTAGAGGATCGTTCAGTTTTCCCATTGCACATAAAAAAATAGGACTGAATGGCACAATCCACTCATATTGCTGTAGAAAAAAGAACATATTAGCATGATTTTAACTGGCCCTGACTGGTTGTTTGTCACCAGATGGTGACCAATTTAGATCGGGTCTGCCCTAAGGAATATTGCAGTGGTTTAGTGTATGGAATAACACAGGTGATGGTATCCATATGAAGAAATGTCTCCCATTTAGATTAGATTTTGGAGGCTGGAAGCTGGTAAATGTGTTAACTATGTACAAGGCCAAGTTAGAACTATAAAAGTGAGTTTTCCCTTTTTGCATGCAAAGTTCTTGTCTTTAAATTTCCTGCTGTAGTGAAGTGTCAACATTGCATAATAACCATCCTCCAAGACTTTATTAAAATCCTGACCTTTGCTTCAAAGCTTCTATTTGGAAGGAGAAATGTGAGGAGAGAAAATTGGGTCTTTTCTAACAGTCTCCAGGAAGACTCAGGCTGTCTTTCAGAAAACATGCCTTTGCCTGTCCCCGTCACTGATATGCCCTTGTGATGGCACTAGAAGAGCATCGCCATGAAGACAAGCATTCCACAGGAGGAAAAAAAAAACAATTTAAAGGAGAAGCAACTCAGGAAATGAGATTCTGATTCTGCTACTGCAAGTATCCTGTGGGAGAAAGTACTGACCTCTGAGAACTGCAGAACTCTCCACACATATCAACCCTACTTAAACCCCTGCACTAAGAGACTTGACCAAACTCCAGCACAGCTTCTAGCAGCATAAGGTCATGTCTCTAGGATGACCCTAGCCTCCCATTAAAATGCCTGACTGATAAATCTCAAGTCTGCCAGGAGATTGCTATTTGTTCTAGCGATACCTGATGACAGGCTCCTCCTGTCCTCCCTTTTTTGGAGCATTTACTTAAAAGAGGTTACTATTGTGAATGTGTATCTTTTACAACTCACTAGTGTCTCTCTCAAGGACCAGAGACATTCTTTTAAATGTAATTATCAGGAAGGACAGGACTTCTGTCCCCTAGTCTCTGTGGGAGGAGAGAATCCTAACTGCAATAACTACCAAGTAGCAGAGACAGCTGGCACAGCTGGTCATTCACACTGACCAAACCCATCTATTTTTTTTTACTTCTCTGACTCTACTGAGCCCTTACTCTACCCTCTCCCTCATTTTCCTTTTAAAATGCTAAATTACCTCTGCATAAATAGAAATGGCGCTCAAGTCTTTTCTCTACTGTAAGTAACTAAATAAAATCTGTTTTCGCAGCTTTAATTAATGTCAGACTGTGTTTATCTCTGATACTTCCATGTGGAAGCAGTGCCCATCTATGGGGCTCACCTCCATCCCTCTGCAGATAAGGAGTTTTGGATGGGATCCAGGAGTTTCCCTTCTTCTCTCTTCTTCCAGGGCCACACATAACCTAGTCTGCTAGGCTGAGGGATATAGGAATGAGGAAAGCCTGCCACAGCACAGCTGAATTTCTTCTTCCAAACTACTTGAATTTCTATGGTTAGATATATGTGTTTAGGCAAATGAGCATGTACCTCTAACAAGATAGGATTGAGCTCTTAGTAATCTACACCTTAAACATAACTTTGTTTAATCTGCTTGTTTTCCTACATCTAGCTGACCCAAACTGAGCGAAGAGGGCTTGCATCAGAAACAGAAGCAATAAGGATGAAGAGGGAGAAATGACTTGGGAACACATGGCACCCCAGGGGTTGTGGGGACAGGCATAACTGAGTACTGCAAGGGAAACTTTGGACAGCTAGAGAACAGCAGTGGGGGTCAGGTGGGGTGGGAAGAAAAAAGAGCTGATAGGGATAAAAGGTGAAAACATAAAAGGGTATGGAAGGTGACATAATTACTTTTTTACTTTTTCATATTTGTTTTTATCTTCACTCAGTCCTGTCCTTCACCTTTCTTCCAAAAGTTCAAAGTAAAATGTCTCTATACTGTTCTTTCTTTACCTTGTACCCAACAAAAAAAAAAAAAAAAGAAAAGAAAAAAAGAAAAAGAAAAAAGGAAGAAAAGGAAAAGAGCAATTTGTTTTACTTACTTCTTCTCTTTTATTTATTCTGGCCTCCCCAAAATATAAATTAAAGGAAGAGAGCAATAAATTAGTCGCTTACAATTTTGGGGTCTTGGTTTAACAATGAGAGTTTTGGACAAGATTCATAATTAAAATTTTATTAAATAAATGCTACATAAGTACTACATGCCAAGTACTGTCTATTTGCTAGGGAAACATTTTATTATGCTCTTAGAGTTTGCATTCTAGTTAGAAAAGCACTCCGCAAATAAATAAATTAAAATGTAACATCATATAGAGTATTATATTATTTGATTTGGTTGCCAAGAAAGGCTTTACTGAGAAGGTGATGGTTGAGTAGGGACATAAAGGAAGATGTGAATAAAATGACCGAGCAAGCCATGGGAAGCAGCATTCTAAGAAGTGAGAACAGTAAGTGCAAATGACTGGGGATGGGAACATATTAGCATGCTTGGGCAACAGCAAGGAACAAGCAATGAGAGATTTAAAGAAGCAGCTCAGTGCCAGATCATGTAGGCCCTTTAAGGCCACAATCAGAACTATGGAAATTTACCTAATCACAATGGGAAACCACTGAATATTTGAGAGCAGAGTATGACATAATATTTCTTATAAAAAATAATGAATATTTATGTAATCCTTATAGATGCCAATCCCTGTTCTAAGTGTTTTACTTATATAAGCTCATTTAATTTTAAAATAGTATCCTGATGTATTTATTAGTATTGTTTCAATAGTTTTTCAAAAGATACAACTGTGACAAAAAGAAATTAAGTAACTTGACCATGTTGTGTTAACATGTTACAGAATTTGAACTTGGATCCAGGCAGTCTGGCTTCAGAGTCCTTGCTCTTAATCACTAGACTGTATTTATTCTGTTTACTATTTACGAGGGTCTCTGAAGTATGAATAGACTCTTTGAGCAAGAGTTTAAGTAGGGAGACCAGTGAGGGGAGAGATGACGACTAGTACTATGGTGGTAGTTGTGGTGAAGAAGAGAATTAGCGGTTGGATTTGAGATATGTTTTGAATGTAGAGGAAACAGGTTTGTAGATGGATTGCAAATGAGCAATGAGAGAAAGAAAGTGATAACTGCAATTTTCTGACCTCAGCAACTGGGTAAAATATGGTGTTTATTACAAAGCTGCGGAGACTGGGGAAGGAGATGGTTTGGTGAGAGGTAGAAATAAAGAGTTTGATTTTGAACATGTACCGTTTGAGATGTATGTGAAACATCTATGAAGGGATATGAAGTAGGCAATCTGGTATATAGTGTCTATGTTTTGGGCTGTAGATTCAAATTTGCAGGTAATTATTTTGATATTTTAGCAGGCTCTATGTCTGGATAAAATCCCTGGGGACAGAATATAAACACTGAAAGGATTGAGGTCTAGGACATTCTAACCTTCAGAGGTCGTGAAGAGGTAGAGGATTCAACAAAGGAGTCTGATAAGGAACAGCAGATGAAACAGATGGAAAACAAGAAATCAGGAAAGAATGAGTGTGAAGGAGCAGCAGATTAACTGTCTAATGCTGCTAATAGGTCAAGTATTAATAAAATGAAGACAGAGAATCGACCATTGAATTTGGCAAAGCGAAAATCATTAGAGACCTTGACTGTGGAGTTTTAGGAACACAAGTGTGACTGGAGTTGATTCAAATAACTAGCAAAATCCTGAGGTCCCTTATAACTATGGAAAGATAATTAATGATAGCCTAAAAAAAAATGAGGTGGAGGGTAGTAGCAGAGAGAAGAGAATAATGCCTTTCCAAATACTCGAATCAGTTGAAAATATTTTATTTACCATCTCTTACAGCACTGTTAGGCACTGATACCAATGAGTTTTCAGCTTCATTCTTTATTCATTCATCTTATTCATTTAAGCAACTATTATTCATCAAATAATATATGATGGATATTTAATGGGTAAGGTTTTAAAACATTTTTCTTGGCTGGGTGCAATGGCTCATACCCTTAATACTAGCACGTAGGGTGGCCAAAGTGGGAGGATCACTTGAAGCTAGGAGTTGGATACCAGCCTGGGCAACATAGCAAGACCCTGTCTCTATAAAAAAATTTAAAAGCTTAGCTGGAGCTGTGGAACACACCTGTAGTCTCAGTTAACTCAGAAGATTGAAGCAAGAGGATTGTTTGAGCCCAGGAGTTCAAGGTTGCAATGAGCTATGATCATGCCAATACACTCCAGCCTGGGTGACAGAGCAAGATCCCATCTTTAAAAAAAATATATTTTTTCAATCAGTAAATAACAAAACAGTTTTTCAATTGTTACAATTGTTATAGTTATTGATATTAAACAAATTTAAAAAGAAAAAGTATGTATATACCCCCATAATCCTAACACATCAACATTTTTCACATTCTTATCAATTGCTGTCCATGTCCCCATAATTTTACTCAATGCTATTTATTATAAGAATTTTTCTCTATGTATATATTTCCATAATATGATAATTATGACAGCAAATACTTCATTGTATAAATATACAGCATTTGTTAGCTAATACTTTTTATTTCCAGTCATTTATGTTGTCTTCAAATTACAATATACTGTGATTATTCTTCTATATGATTATACGATTATTCATTTTAATGTTATTTTCATTAAGCTATAAGTAGCCATTCAAAGTCCAGGACTACATCTGATTTAATTCTAAATTACCAGCATCTGCTTGGCTTCTATGTAGCACGTGAGAATGTACAGTGGCTGTTTAAGAGCATGAACACTGACTGACCCAGTTCTCATTTTGGATTCTCCACTTGTGGGCCTGTAGCCATGGTCAAGTTATGTAACTTCTCTTTAACTCACTTATAAATTGGAGATTATGATAGTACCCAATAGGTTGTTATGAGGGTTAAATGAATTAATATATACAATGTCCTCATGATTGTGCTTGTTACTTTGTAAACTCTATATAAGTGCTTGATAAGTGTTCTATATTTTTAAAAAGTTGGTGCCCAGAATGTTTAATGAATGAATAATAAAGAACAGTTTTAGTTTTGCTTCATACCAGTAACTTTTTAAATTATTTTGAATTATTTTCTCTTTGGTTCAGTAACAATGTTGTGAGCACAAATTATGTGCCAGGTATGCAGAGATAAATAATAATTTGGGGGGATTAATTTGCATAAGTGATATCAAGCAGTGAATAAACATGAATGCTTCTATGGCTTTGATCACACTGTTATTTCACGTTGGGAAGTGAAACTCCACCATGGCGGGGGCAGTCTCTGAGTTTTGTATCGCTGTGCGTCTTTAGCAGGACTGGCATCAGCTAGTTCCTCTCCTTCCTCCCAACCCTTCCACTTATCCAGGCCCTTTTCTTTTTTCACATCCTTTTCCTCCTTCTTCTTAAAGGTATTCTCTGGATCTCGATTTTTTGAATAAATAAATGAATAAGATTCAATTAGGTAACTCTACGAGTGGGTGAAAAGTCAAGGAGATAGGATAAGCAAGGCATGGTGAAGAGACAAGTCATTGTGGCAGATTACTTTGTTATGGAGTTTCAGAAATGGAAAGGAGTCAGGAAGAGTCTTTTCAGTCAGGAGGAAAGCACGATGGACTACCAGTAGGTAACAACAGAAGCTGACTTAATGAAAGCCACTGTAAAGATTCTCAGGATGATTATACAGACCACCACCATCTAGAATGGGAGAAGGCAGCTGAAGGCTCTTGCAAAAACCTGGAGAAATGGGAATGGATGAAAGGGAAATAATTCTTTTGAGATTATTTTTTTCTATAACGTATATTTATTGATGCACTTGTTCACCACACATGTACTGAGTGACTACTTTGTTCCAGGCACTGTGCTAGGCGCTGGGTATACACCAGTGGACAATACAGATTCATTCGTGCTGTCATGACCCCACTGCTTGTTCCCATGACTGTCACTTCAAGACAGCAAGAGCTCCGGACTGAACTACCGAGATAGAATCTCTGGTTCTTCCTGTCACGCTCTGGGCTTGGCACAAGGTGGCCGCGATAAACGTGTAGCCTGAATTGACTCATGGCCTTGCAGCATGATTGCTAAATACCCAGAGACGGGAAGAAAAAGTAGGATGGCACAGATCTCAACTGCAGGACCACGATCTTGCACTGAGCCCATGTGTGCGCCTATGTGTACAGTGAGGGGCGTGTCTTCCCCGAGCGCCTGGCAGCGCGCCCAGCTGAACCGCAGGACTAGTCCTCCCCTCTCCTTGCGCACGAGCCCGCGCAGGCTGTGGCAGGGCGCCGAGGGGGCAGAGCGCAGCCTCGCATCCGCCCTCAGGCCGGCCCGGCGCGGCTCCTCCTTGCGGCGGGCGGGACTGCCCTAGGTGCCGCCCCGCGGCCGCAGCTCCTGGAAGCCCAAAGCACTGCTGGATCGCGAGCCAAGGCGGCGGGTGGAGCCTGAGCTGCGTGGCCGCGGCCAATCGCGCCGCTCCGGGGGAGGAGCCCCAAAGGGGGGAAAAGAAAGTGCGGCGGAAAGTAAGAGGCTCACTGGGGAAGACTGCCCGGATCAGGGTCCCCAGGGCTCCGCTTTGGCCAGAGGCGCGGAAAGCAGCAGTGCCGGTGACCCTGCGCCCATCCCCGCTGCGCTGCGTTTGCTGAGTCCGCTCAGCTTCCCAAGAAAGGTGAGTCTCGCGCTGCCGTGAAGGTTCCGAAGGATCACTCAGCCGCAGAATCTCAGGGTAGATGGGTTCTTAGAGATCTATTCCTTCGATTCTCCTATTTTACAGAAGGGGAAACTGAGTCACAGAACGGGCAGCGGCTATGATAGATAGATAGATAGATCACACTGCTCGTTAGGATTCGAGGCCAGGATTCGAACCTGGCTGTCCAGAGCTCCATTTTTGCTTTGCAGGGATTTAAGTAACGCAGTTGTGGGACGCTTGCTTGTTGCTGCCCCCATTCTCCAGCCCTTTGAGGGACCTACCCTTGTTTTCCTCCTCAGCACCGTCTCCACCTTCCCACCCCTTCGCCTTGGTTTCTCCAGAGCGCTGCTGTAAACTGTGGGCTTAGAAGGAGGCTGTGTGTCCCAGCATGCCCACTTGGTATCATGTCGCTCCCAGCCCAGAGCTGTGACAGCCTGGGAAAATGCTGCCGGCAGCCTCACTCCCTTCTCTGACCTGCTTTCTCAGAAAGATGCCCCTGCCTGGGATGTCCAGCATGTCAGAACAGTTTCTGGCGGAGTCGGAGGAGAGGTGAGGGACACCCAGTCGCCAGTGACCCCCTGTGGCACTCACAGTTTCTCCCCAGCCCGGGAGGAAGCAGAGAAGCCGTCCTGTGGGGCATAGGAAGCCTCTCATTTAGGAAGAGCTGACTTCATGGAACCATATAGCCCCTTCCCACTTTTAAATACTGAAGAGGAACAAGGAAGCTGAATTACAGAAAAAGATGGCAAACATAAAAGCAAACTTCTGCTGTTTCCTTTAAGAGCCAGTCCCCAGCCTGTCTTTCTTCCACCCGCTGGTTGTGAAATTGTGAACCCCGGCGTCATGCGAAGCGTTTTGCTGCTCTGCTGTGCAGATACCTGGGTTAGCTACAGGCTGAGAAAGGAGAACTTACCTGGTTTTGACTCTGGCTCTGCCCATGTGTTAGCTTGTGTAACTGGGCAAGTTATCCTACCTTTCTGATACTGTTTCCCCTTTCCCCCCAGCCACAAAATAGAGATTATAATGGTTAGAATGAGCCCTTTGGGTGTTTGGGAAGATGAAATAGGACCATTCAAGTAACATGTGTAGCACAGTGCCTCGCCTGGCACTTGGTTGGTCCCAAACTCATGGCAACTATTGTAAATTTCGTTATATAGTAACCCTGGAGACAATGGGTTTTCAGAAAGGTGATTTGATTCTTACTTAGAGTGGCATTTAAAAAAAAAAAATCTATGAATGTGGTAGTGTTTTTTCTTTGTAGTTTTAATAGTTCTTTTATAATAGGAGTTTTTTGAATTTTGTCCACATGTGACATGGATCATAGATGCTTGATTTAGAACATAAAATTGATGTTTCTCAGTGATATGAATTTCCTACTAGTTTTTAGGCAAAACCTTGGGCCTGTGACATGCCCTGACCTGAAGCACACTTTATTGACAAAGAGGGTCTTAAAACTGATGAGAGGTAAAAAGACAAGAAGAGGAAACTGGAATTGCAGCTATGTTACAGATTGTTCTAAGCCTTTTATCCATGCTCTTTTAGGCCAGTCAAGCAAATTTATATTTTTTAGCTAGTATCAGAAAACAACAAAATTCTCATCTATTTCTCTTAGATTGTACAGGGACACTGCTAATTTCAGACCTTTCCAGATACAAACTTGCCTTATTCAAACATACACACAGACATACACACACACGCACATTCTCACACTAGTCTTCTTGTATTATTGGTATTTTAAAATAAAACAGCTTCCCTCATACCCGCTTCCCTGCTCATAACAATTGATTTTATTCTGATTAACTTCATACAATTATTTACTGCTATCTACTTGCTATGCTTTAAGTCCCTGAATTAAGAGTCCAGCATTTATAGTTTGCTGCCTCCTTCACAGTCCATAGCATTTGCATGCGGTATTGATGAGTGCTGGAGAAGGGGGTGTGATACATCTTGACGGAAGGTAAGAGCCTGGTGATGCCTGCTTAGGTACCTCCCACACCAAGCATTTGTAGAGGATGGGATCACTTGCTTCCATCAGCTTGTTCCATGTGCATGCATTGTGATGAGCTGGCTGGGATACATCTGAACGTGTGCCTGAGAAACAGGAGACTTGTGGGGAAAAGGAAAATGTTCAAAATAAGGTCAGAACAAGGGGATGGAAGGGAGATTAAAAGCTAATTCCTTTTGGTACCGTACTGGTTCTCTGAAGAAAGCATGCCCAGTTATACCTTTCCTCTTTATACAAATTGTTATTTGTTGTTACCAAAACTAGATATATGTATAGAACTTTAACATTTGCAAAATGCATTCCACATAGGTTATCTTCCTTGTTACTTGCAATAGCCCTGAGAGGACATAGCAGGCATAATAATAGTGGGAAAAACTCACGTTTTGGGGTCAAATCTACTTGATTTCAAATTTCAGCTCTAATACTTATGGTGAAAAGGAAAATGTTCAAAATAAGATCAGGACAAGGGGATGGAAGGGAGATTAGCTGAGTAGTACTGAACAATTTATTTCACCACTTAAAGCTTCTGTTTTATCCAATTCTAAAATGGAAAAAAAATTGCTTACCCCTCGGATTTGTATGAGGATTAAATTCAGTAGAATAGTGTGAAGTATATGTAGTGAGTAGGTGCTCATTAAATACCTCTTCCTAACTCATCTCAATGTATTGGGGAAAAAACTGGAATGAGATTCAGAAAAATGAGAAGTTACAAGGGGTCAAGTGGTTAGTAAGTTTCAACCCTGAGAGTACAGTTCACATCTTTGGACTTCTAAATTAGGGCTTTTCTTGTCACACCCTGTTGCCTCTCCAATGACATCTTTACCAATTTACTTCAATTATTAGGTTGACCTTATTTGGCTAGTGATTTGAAGGTAAGCTTTTTGTTGAAAGGTGGATATTCCCTTGCTAAGAGAACGATCCTTGGACAGGGTTCTAAGAAGAGGGAGTTTAAAGCAATGATCTCTAAGGCAACCCTCCTACTCTCATGTGTTTGATGTAATATAACTTCAATTCCTAGGAGGAAGTGTACTATGAAGACATCAGTTTCAGAATTATGTCATATTTTTCTTCTTTTTCTGAGTGGTTTCTTCTCTCTGCCAGCTGCATGCGAGTTCAAAGGCTGGTAAGACGATTGAACAAGAAATGCTGTGAGTGTTAATAGCATTATTCAACTGTTTCTCCAATTCCATGGGTGAAGAGTATAATAGAAGGAACAATATGCAAAGCAGCATTTGAGAAAAGACTATTTCTTGCTGGTGGTGCCAATCCCTGTTCTGGAGTTTTAAGTCCTTGTGGAAACTGATGGCTGTAGGCTTAAGTTAGAAGATGAATGGATCTGCTTCCAGTCGAGGCAGTAGGGCCATTTATCTATGGAGACTCCTCATAGGCCATCCGGTTTCTCTTCTTTGTAGCAAGCTGATAGGCTTGCCTACGCAGTTGTGGAAGAAACACTTTGCTCCTTGCTTTTGACATTTGGGAGCATATGTTTGCTTTTGCCAAAAGGTAGGCAGTTAGCATCATCTTACCTGGCACAGTTAGGAAATCAGAATGTGGCTGGAGGAAATCAGAGAAGGAAGTAGAAAAAAAAAGTTACCTCCAGCATACACACAGTTTCATTTGTTGCTCAACTTCATTAGGCTTTTGCTAGTGACACAGATGTAGGATCTGGTGAGTCACTGTTGCCTTGCCTGTGAAATATTAAAGAGAGCCACCTACTGTGCTCTTTGCCCATTTTGGAAATTGTTCCATGTGGGGGAAAAAAAAAACCACCAAAGAACAGGAAGGTTACAGAACATTTGGTATGTGATATTTTGGAAGATAAATTCAGGTTAGCTACTGATTTGCTTTTTTTTTTTGAAATGGAGAATGCATGGTTTACACTGATGGGTTGTTAGGAGACCTCTTTCTAGTCTGATTTTATTCTAACTATCTCTAGCAGCTGTGGCAGTGTGGATTTTTAGAGTCTGTCAGGTTCCTGAGGCAAATTATTCTATGGGGATGATCCTCAGGCTTTGCAGCTGGGAAATAGGGACACTGTTGCCTACTTAGAAGCTTAAGTCCCTATTTCAGCAAATTATTCATAGGAGACATTTAATAAACACTAATCCTTTCTTCTGCCAACAAGTCCTTCCATTTATCAGTCTGTTAAATTATGATCATCAAAGTTTAACAGCTACCCTTTTGCCGAGTGTTTTAAATATATCATCTCATTCAATCCTTGCAGTAACTCTGTATTTTTTTGAGGAAACTGAGGCTCACAGAGGTCAAGGGGCATGACATATGTCACATAGCACAAAGCAAGTACCAATGTTGAGACTCATCTATGCCATTCATTTTAGAGCTAGGAAGGACTTTATATTGTCCTGCCTCAGGACTAGACCAGGGAACCTTGACTAAGACCCACCCCACCCCCATCCTGCATTCTGTTCCTGGCATTCCCTTGTCTGTGACTGAGGAGTCTCTTTACCCTTGGACCTAGAATGTGGGAGAGCTGTACAAGATGATCTCTAAAGTTCTTCAGCTGTAATACTTTGTGTATCTTTCTTTAAGATTCCCTTTAACTCTGATTCTGTAATCACATCTCCTGGCAAAAGTCAAGGCTAAAGGGGGAGAGGGGAATAAAGAGAAAATACCCTTATTGTTTTATGCTCAAGAGATGTATTTTCTGACCAAACAGAGAAGGGCAAAGGAAATCAACATTCACTATTTTATTGGTGCACTTTGGTCATTTCCTTTAAGCATAAGAATAACACTCAGATATATATTATTGCTTGCCTTTTACAGATGAAAGAATCAAGGCTCTGAGAGACTTACACACTTCCCCAAGGTTATCCAGTTAGTAAACATTGTAACCTGTGTGTGCCTGAGGACAAAGCTTTTTGGTCCCCTATACCATGTGTACTAGACACCACACCATACAATCTGAGGACATGTATAACTAGATTCATAATTGCCCCCTCTCTGCATCTTCACACCACACCACCTCAGCTACTATCTCCTTTCCTCCTCTCTTCCTTTCCTTTCCAGATTTGCTGCTCAAATCCTTTCTTGATTCCTCCCAGCCCATAGAGCCCCTTTTAATACTTATAACATTGATTTTCTTTTTTTTTTTTTTACTGTGGGCCAGTAATTTATGCCTCTGTTTTCGTTCATGTTCCTGATTATCACCTAGGCAGCTGAGGACTTGGTTTATTCTGCCCTGTGCCTAGCACAGTGCCTTGTACATAAGAAGCATAAAATTGAATGGATGTTGGATTCATACTATGTCAGGTAGGCCAAGAATTGGTTTTCTGGTTTTCTCATACTTTATCATAGCATTAATTATCTCAAAGATTGCCTCTACACGCTAATAAGTTAATTTTAATTTATTTTAATTTTGTGGTCACAAAATCAGATAAATGATAAGGAGTCACAGACTAAGAAGATTGGACATCGCTGTCTCAATGATGGAAAAACACATTTCTATCCTAATAATAAAGGGTGTTTTGCAGCAAACACAGTGAAGGTTGACACTGAAATGCATGTTTGCATATATTGACAGCAAGGCCAGTGTCATAAATAAATTACCCGAGAGAAAGTAGGAAGTTTCCATGGAAGTGGGCAGCTGCAATGAATGAGCTTTGATCTCAAGATTTCTAAAAGCAGTGAAGAATTTATATCAGTTCAACTATTGTTTGATATAATTGGCATCAGTTGACCATAAGGATGAATAATCTTTTGTGTCTAGTTTATATCCAGCAGACGCCTGTGGTTTCTACCTGTCTGGCACATAAGTTCTTATGATTACACTGGCTTCTTCCTCTTCCAATCAATGCTAAAGACAACAAAAATGAGAAGTAGTCATTTTATAAAATCTGATATCTGAAAATGTTCTTTTCATAGGTGGCACAGTTCCTTAAGCCAGTCATGGATGTGGTTAGGTGCTATGGCAACTTGAAATTGTGGCTGTGTAACACAGCAGGCTTTGACGTCAGACTGATCTCCCTGGGTTTGATTTTAGACAAGTTATTTGGCCTATCTTTGGCTTATTTTCATAATCTGTAAAATGGGGATAATAAACTCACTTTGTCAGGACTTTGTTAGGTGTGTGTCAATCATGTGCCATGACATTTGTTAAGAGCCTGGTGCATGGAAATTTTAATGTTTATTATGATTAACGACCGCAATGATAATGACTCCATTGCATACCCAAATGGATTCTGGATTAGAAAGTGGAAGGCCTACATTCAAATAATAGCAGTTTTTATTTATATAAAACTTTAAGCCTTCAAAATATTTGTCATATACAAAAATGCAGACATATAGTATTATTATGATATTTTTACAACAGTAATTCTGAAGTAATCAGGGCAGGTGTTGCCAACATTTTACATCCTGAGTGTTAAATATAGTGCAGCTAGGACTTGGACCCTGGTTTTCTGACTTCAAAATCATGTTTTGTTTTTTTTTCTTTCCCCTCAGTCATTCAGTGCACCAGCTCTGGTACAGATTATTTCATTTTCCTTCTCTAGGCCTGCTTTTACTCTTAAAATGAGGAATTTGGACAAGATGCTCTCTATGGTACAGAGTTCCATGAGTTGGCGACTGCAGAGTATGACTTAGGAGATGCCATGATAGGCTAAGAGCAGAACTCCACCCTCTCCACAGAGGGATCTGCACATCATGGCGTGGGAAGCATTGTAAGTCCCAGATACCTGGTAGCCTCGTTGGCCTCTGTGACAATCACAGCTGAGCACTGCTCCAGGATTCAGATGCATAATGGCACCTTTATGTCCTCAATGATGTGATTCTGTCACATTCCTCTGACCAGCACACCATTCCTCTCATCACCCTCAGGATCCAGGTTTGGGGATGGGAAGAAAAAGTAGACAACTGGGTTAGGTACATGGACATTTATTGTTTTGGAATGTTTGGGAAATAAAAATAGAGCCTTTTTTTTTCTTTTTAAGCAGGCTCTTGGCTGCACAGAAGCTTTTTAATTTAATCAAGTCCCATTTGTTAATTTTTGTTGTTGCTGTGATTGTTTTTGGAGTCTTCTTCATAAATTTTTTGCCTAAGCTGTTATTAATCAGAGTTTTTCTAACATTTTCTTCTAGAATTCTTATAGTTTCACATCTTAGATTTAAGTCTGTTATCCACCGTGAGTTGAGTTTTGGGAGTAGTGAGAGGTCTGGATCCTGTATCAGTCTTTTACGTGTCGCTATCCAATTTTCCCAGCACCATTTATTGAATAGGGATTCTTTTCCCCAGTGTATGTTTTTGTCAGCTTTGTGAAAGATCAGATGGCAACATGAGGATGGTTTTGTATCTGTGTTTCTGTTCTGATCCATGCATCTATGTCTCTGTTTTCATGCCAGTACCAATGTAGTTTTGGTTACTCTAGCCTTGTAGTATAGCTAGAAATCTGGTAAAGTGATACCTCTCGAATTGTTCTTTTTCCTAGAGGTTGCTTTGACTATTTGCAGTCTTTTCTGGTTCAATACGGAGCATAAAACTATTTTTTTCTAGATCTGCGAAAAATGACGTTGGTATTTTGGTGGGGATTGCATTGAATCTGTAAATCACTTCTGGTACTATAGACATTTTAAGAAGAGCAAATAGAAAACCTATAAAATGGAAGAAAATATTTGCATGCTATATATCCAATAAAGGACTGATAACCAGCATCTATAAAGAATTTAAACAAATAAGCAAGGAAAAAATTAAATAGCCCCTTAAAAATGGGCAAAAGACATGAACTGAAGCTTTTCAAAAGAAGATAGACTAATAATGAATAAATATATGACAAAATGCTAACATATCATAATCATAGCATAACATAATCGTCAGGGAAATGCAAATGAAAACCACAGTGAGATATCACCTGACTCCAGTAAGAATGGCTTTTATTGAAAAGTCCCAAAGGCCGGTGTGGATGCATAGAGAAAGGAACACTACTAATACGCTGCTGTTGAGACTGCATACTAGTACAGCCTCTATGGAAAATAGCATGGAGATACCTCAAAGAACTAAAAGTTGACCTACCATTTGATCCAGCAATCCCAGTACTGCGGATTTATCCAAAGGAAAAAAAGTCATTTTATCTAAAAGACACTTGCACTCCAATGTTCATTGCAACACAATTCACAATCACAAAGATGTGAAGTCAACCCAAGTGCCCATGAATACACGAGTGAATTAATAAAATGTGGTATAAGTATATCATGGAATACTACTTAGCCATGAAAATGGTGAACCTTTTGTAAGGTTTTGTAAGGTGTACAATACCTTTTGTAACAAGCTAGGTGGAACTAGAGACCATTTTTCTAAGTGAAGTATTGCAAGAATGGAAAAGCAAATACCACATTTACCCACTATTAAATTGGAACTAATCATTCAATACTCATGGGCACATATGAAAGTAAAACTCAACAGAAACCAAGCTGGTGGGGGGGAGGGGGGAGCAGGTAAATTTACACCTAACAGGTACAATACACCCTATGTAGGAGATGGGCACACTTATAACTTAAACTGTAAAGAAGCAATTCATGTAACCACAATGTTTGTATCTCTATAATATTCTGAAATAAAAAGAATATTAAGAGGAAATGTTAACTTCAGTATTATAATCTGCTTGCATGAGTTGATGTGTATCTAATGCCACCCTGGGGCATTGTTTATGTTTAGTGGGCCCAGTGTTGAATGAAGTTTTGAGAGTCTATTGCTAATGAGTCCATGGTGTAGGATCTGACCTCCCCACGACACACACACACCAGCGAGCTGTGGGTCCCTCAGAGCACTAGTCACTTCCTGCAGGTGCATGTTCTTTACCCAAGCAGGTCGGGGGGAGGGGCTACGATTTGTGATGGATCATGGATCAACACAGATTAATCACCTGTTTTGAGAATTCTTTGAAGTCTGAGATAGGCCATTAATATCAAAAACAGATGGAGAGAATATTGTGTGTGATTAAAGTGATGCAAGGAGCTATTGTTTCTGTTAAGCTTTCACTGTAACATGTTTTAGTCTGAATTAAACATAGAGTAACTAGGTAAAGGTACTACTTTTTAGGTATAATTTAGCTATTCAAAAGAATGGTTAATTTTAGGACTAATCATTGCCTCATGCAATTCCTGACTATTTAGGGAAATGAAAAGTTTGATAGCTTAAAAAAAAAGCAGGCTCTGTATCACTATTAATCACTATAATCTACAAAGAAATACAGTAATAAAGTATTTGGTTTTGATTTTGATTTTAGCATTATGAGTGCACATTTTCTGCTTTTCTCTTTTGAACTTTTAGTGTCCACAGAAGAAGCCTGACTCTCATTGAAATATAGGAGTTCTTTCAGTTTATAGAAATGATGGAGACTTAAGAGTGGTAAAACACACTAAATAGTACTTTTCCAGAAGATTAGACTTCAGCTTTCTGATTACAGAGTGAGACAATGGTGGGAACAGGGATTAAATAGATAGAGTAGTTAGCAAAACATAGTCTGGCTTTGAAATCAGGGTTGGGTATGAATCCTAGATACTGCCTGTTTAGCCTGTCCAGACGTCATTTCCTCATCTGTAAAATGGTGATAAACGTGTCCTATCTATCTCTCATCTCTGTCATCTATCTCTATCTATTCTCTATTTATTAGTGATGATAAAGTAAGATAAAATATATTTAGCCCCAACCATGTAATAGTGGCACCTAAAAGGCACTCAGTAAATATTCATTCCTTCCACTGTATTCATCACTGCAGTTTATCCAAAGCTTCATCCGTTTGATGAAAATCAGATGGAGAGGGGGAGTATATTGAGTAGATACCCCAGCTGGTCTAAGAGAATGTGCCCCAGTTTGGCATACAGTAAAGATGGGATGGTAAAGATAGGAGATGAATGTGATATTTACTTTAATATATCTGGAAATCTTTCATGTGGAGGAGGGATTAGACCAGTGATAAATAATGGTGCATGGATCATCCACTTCAAAATCATCAGGATAACTTGTTAAAGAAGCAGATATCTTAGGGGCTCCTCACTGAAGTCTGAGATTCACTGGATTAGAATTTTCAACACTGAGAGGCAGTATTTTGTAAGGGTTTTGAAATCTTTTTTTATAGATTCAAATTCTGCTCCATCTGTGTAATCCTGGGCAAGTTATTAACTTCTGTGTGTAAAATGAGGATATACACAATACATAGCTCATTGGGTTGTTGTGAGAGCTAAGTAATTTAATACATATGAAGTGCCTGAAACACTGACTGGCACAAGTGACCACACATTATTTCACTTAGTGTATCAACCGGTCTTTAAAATACCTTGCAAGACCTTGTATGATTTACATTTTGTTTCCTCTCTGACCGAATGTCTTGGGTAACTAAATGGCTATCTCGTCCATCTGCTTAGTCTGCTCAGTGTCTTCCCAGTGAGGCTACTTTGATTGCTTTATATAAAATTGCTCCTGTCCCCACCCCTGCCATTCTGTATCTCTCTTAACATATTCTGCTTTTTCTTTTTTTCTGTAGCAGTTGTCACCTTATGAGCTTCCATGTGCTATTTAACTATTTTATTTAGTCTATTGTTTATTTTTAAATTCACCTCTACTAGAATCTAAAATCCACAGGACAGGAACACTTGTTTTGCTTACTGCTGTATCCCAAGTGCCTAGAATAGTGCCTAGCATATAGCAGATGTCCGATCATGAGTCAGTGATAAATAAATAAATGTATAGATAGATGTTAGCATGATTATTTGTCCCCAAGATGTAAAAATAAATAGGTGGAACTGGATAAGCAAGCAAATTGTATATGTAATATTGGAATAAAATTTGTCATATATATTCATATATATACACATATATACACTTACACACATACGTGTGTGTATACATGTGGGTGTATGTGTATATGTTTGGAATGTTGACTATTTATATATTTGGAATATTTAAATAATAATTTATAGATATATATGTGTAAATATATGTGTGTATATATATGTGTGTGTGTGTGTGTATTTTTCTACATATTTAGGAGTTGGCCAAAACTGCCATGGAAAGCAGAGGTGTTGAAGTGATCTATTTTTGTTAGGATGCTATAGTGATCATTTGAGAGAAAGACAAAATATTTATATATGAGTAAACAGAAAACAGACAAGTAAACAGAGGAAATGCAAGTGATGTCAGGATAAGAAATAAAGAACAAGGATTAAAATAACAACAATATTGGAGGGATGTGGAAAAGAGATGGTTTTAAAAAGGGTGGTTAGGAAAGGTACCTCTGAGAAGGTGACATTTAAATGAAGAAAAAAGCATGAGAAGGAGCCAGAGAGGCCCAAGTTTATCATCGAGGTGGAATGTCCTGGTGAGAGGGAGAGAGGAGGTGGAAATGAGGTTTTGAGATAGCCCAAGTTTCCATCGGTGCATGAGTGGATCAATAAAAAATGGTATATGTATGTCATGGAGTATTACTCAGCCATAAAAAAAATGGTGAACTAATACCTTTTGTAACAATCTGGATGGAACTGGAGACCATCCTTTTAAGTTGAGAATCACAAGAATGGAAGAACAAAACCCACATGTACTCACTGCTAAATTGAAACTTACAGATCAACACTCATGTGCACATATGGTAGTAAAATGGAAATCAAGCAGGTGGGAGGGGGTGAGGTTGACAGGTAAATTCACACCTAATGGGTAGAATGCACACTATCTGGGTGATGGACACACTTATAACTTTGACTTAAACTGTACAAAAGCAATTCATGTAATCAAATTGTGTGTGCCCCTGTAATAGTCTGAAATTAAAAAAGAGAGAGAGAGAGAGAGAGAGAGAGAGAGAGAGGCAGGCACCGGCTAGATCACACTGCCCTTGCAGTCCATGATAAGGAGTTTGGATTTTATGAAAAGTATAGTAGGAAGTCACTGAAAAGACTGAAGCAGGCTGGTGACCAGGTTTGAAGCCTTAGATAGAGAGTGAAAGAAATGGAGGAATGCGTTAGTTTATTAAGTATGAAATGTCCGATATCCTTAAGTACTAAGTTGGACAGTTGATATCGCTGAAATTTCACTGTGACACTTCTTGTTTTATGTTTATTGTGAAGGTACATCCTCGTCTTTCAAATGCGTGTTTTGGCTTGTGATTATCTTTCAAATTTTTTTAAGAGCAAATTTTACGAAACCATGGATAAGTCAAAAATTCGTGTTATTTTTGAATATGAGTTATGTTGTGGAACTGATGATGCAGCACAGACAGCTAGAAATATCAACAAAGTGGGAAGGATGTAGCTAATGAACGCACAGTCGCGGGTGGTTTGAGAAGTTCCATTCTGGTGATTTTAATCTAGAAAATGAGCCACATGGGCGACTTGAGACCAAGGTCGATAATGATGAGCTGAAAGCTGTAGCGGAAGCTAATTTAACCTATGTGTGAATTAGCAGCAACGTTTGATGTTACTATTTCAACAATATCAGACCACTGGAAACAAATGGACAAGGTAAAGAAGCTGAATAGATGGGTTCTGCATGAATTAAATGAGCATCAGAAGAGAAATCATCTCGAAGCTTGCCTTTCTTTGCTGTCACAACATAAAGGCGAACAATTTCTACACCATATTATTATGTGTGATGAAAGGTGGATTCTTTTTGACAATTGCAAGCATTTGGCACAATAGTTGGATAAAGATGAAGTGCCAAAACACGGTCCAAAACTGAATATTCATCAAAAACAGCTAATAGTGTTTGTTTGGTGGTCCAGCACTGGTATTATCCACTATAGCTTCATGAAAACTGGTCAGTCGATTACAGGAGATGTCTACTGCAACTAATTGGTTGAAATGGTGAGGATGCTTGTGATTAAGCAGCCCAGATTGGTCAACAGAGACAGGCCAATCCTCTTGCAAGACAATGCTTGACCACATGTCGCACAAACAATGCTGTTCAAACTACAGAGGGTGGACTTGAAAACTCTCTGTCATCCACCATATTCAACAGACCTTGCACCAACTACCTACCACTTCTTCTAGGCTTTGGACCACTTCTTGCAAGGAAAAATATTCAATTCTCAACAAGGTGTGGAAAACGCCTTTCATGATTTCATCGCCACTCGCGCTCGAGCCGTCTTCACTGCTGGCATAAGCAAGCTAACGTTAAGATGGCAAAACTGTGTCAATAGTTTAGTCACGTATTTTGATTAATTGTACTGTTTCTTGTTTGAGATATAATAAACTACATTTTTGATTCAAAATCAGACATTTCATATTTAATGACCTTAATATAAGATGAGGGGATAAACTGCTCTGATCTCCTATAGGCTGCTATAAACAGATGAAAAAGACAAATCAGTTTCATTGATATGTCATTCATAGCCTCTCTTTCTCATTAGAAAGTCTCAAAGGGGAAAAAAAAACAGCTAAGAGAGGCAAAACCAAATTTCTTTGCTTTTTCTCAAATGATACCATTCTTATTTCCACATGCATTAAGTAATGGATGGAAATGTATGCACTGTTGCTCAATTCAATTCAGCTGGAAATTTTACAGTTCTTGTGTAGGTGTTTTATGTAATCAGTTCCCCAAAACATTGATCCTAGAGCTATTTCCTTGTGAAACTTCAGCTACCAGTTTCTGAAGTCTGCTATATTGCAGAGTGAGTATGTGAAAGGTAAATTTAAGATCAATTTGTTCTGTCTGGCCCTGCAAGTTTAAACGGTACCTAACTCTTCAGGAAGCAGCTTACAGGCCATCTCCTCCATGACATCTTTACCGGCACATGCACATAAAGTCTCATGCATATCTCTTAATAATATGAGTTAAAATCGTTTGATAATATATGTTAGATGTTATTTCAAGTGCTTTTAAAATATTCACTTTTTGAAGCCTCAGAATAACCCTATGAGACAGGTGCAATTATAATCACCATTTTACAGATGAGGAAACTAAGGCCCAAGTTTATAGAGTTGGTTAGTGATATATCTAGTATTTGAACTTAGGCAAGCTTAACCATTATACCATCCTGCCCTTTGACTGTAAGAAGTAAAACTGCATATTTATTCATTTCTATTTGTACCACTCACTTCATGGTGCCTTAGATGAAGGAATAGTTCAGTAAGTGTATTGAATCAGTGAATGAATAGGTGACCTATTCTTTCAACTTGTATCGTTTCACTAGTATAAACTGATAAAAACATGGATTTTAGACTGAGACATCCTGGGCTGGCTGATTGATGCTACTCATTACCTCTGGGATATGATAAAATTACTTCACATCTCCAAACTTGTTTCTTCAACTGTGTTGTTGACACAAAGATAGGGCTGTTGTGAGCATTAAATGAAGTATGTGTATAAAGTTCTTAGCATAGTACCTTCTAGGGTATAAAATTGGTGCTCAGTCCATTTGGGCTGTTTTTTTTTTATTTTTTGAACTAAAATAACCTCTCCAAACATGCTTACACTTATACACCAGGAAGATTTTTAGTTGTGCTTATTTTATTAACTTCCCTTTAAAAATCAAAGCCAAAGATCCAATCATATAATCAGTGATATTAATTTTGTTCCAGGGCCCATTCTGGCACCTTGCCCTCAGCACAGCATGCACTGTAGATTCTGATAGGTTTTCTCGTAGGAAGAAGAACCAGTCTTGCGGAATGACAGGGGAACGAAAGGTGCCATGTGACCCACCTGTCTCTTTTCCTCCAAATATCTGACAGGCAGCATTTCCAACCCTGGCCATCCATCTCCTCAGGCTGAGTCTGCCTTGCTGGAAAGTTATTTTGTATTCCAGTGATGGCCCCAGAGCATTCTGGGTGACAAGTAAAAAGCAGCAGGAGACTAAAATTTTGCCCCAGATAACACTTAATGAGGTTAATTTAAAGAGCTTGCCAGAAGTTTAGGACCTAATATTGATCCAGTGCTTTTTGTGTGCCAAGAGCTGTGCTAAGTGTTTTATTTTCATTATCTCATTCCATCCTTACTGCAGCCCTATGCAAATTTTAAATGTTAGTTGCTAACCAAATTTACAATTAACAAATAAAAATAAAAAGTGCTGCAGTTGCCTCCATGTGTGTATTGGGGGACTGTGATGATAAATATTTCTTGCGTTTTGCCACATTTTTCTTCAAAAGCAAATTGTGCAGGGTTGCAACACCTTTGGGGTCTCCAGGGACCTTGCCTGCAGTGAAGACATGTATGGCAGAGAAATGAGGCAAAGGGTGTGTGGGGAAGGCAAGAAGGTTCGCTTCAGTTGATGGTTTATTTTTCCCGAGAAGAAGCTAGTAACAATGAGCTGAGTTCTATTTTGTTAGTTGCATGTATTTGCTTATTTGTAAGAATCCAATAAGGTGCCTATTTACGATGACTTTTTTTTTGGTTATGTAATGTTTAAAAGGTGTAACTTTCATCCTCCTATATCTCCCAAGTAACATTCAGGTATTTCAATGAACCTGACAAAGTTTAATGATTTTCTATGAAGAAGGATCTACACACACATGCATGCACACACAAAGGTGAGAACGCTGCCTGATTTATAGTTGGCACTCTCTGCATATTTGTTGAATGTATGTATTTAAAAAAGAGCCTATTTTTTTTCTTCCTCTATAACAATGAGAACTGCTGCAGGATTTTTAAAAATGGTGAAATTTCAATATGTACCTTTCTTTTTAAATTTTTGCATTAAAAATAATTTCAGAGGGAGATTATTTTAAAATGTGAGCATTACTTAATTTTGGTTATCCAGGATAGTTTATTGGAGTGGACTGTAATTCCTTTAGAATTTATTGAGGTGAGATCATTTACTTGTATACTAAATGACCCTAGACTGGTGTACTTTTAAATTTGTGTAATCTGATTCTCATAAATTCTCTGTCCCTTCTCTCTTTTATTGTCTGCTACTTCTTGCCTTCAGCACACCCTGCTTTAGCAGTTTTCGCTCCATTCCCTATACAATTAGCATTTCTACTTTACTGTAGACTAGGGAGCTGAGTAATGAATTTATTGGAACTCTGTGTATGATAAGAATACACAGCACTGAATGCAGACTAGAGAGACTCTTCTCTAAAGTAAGGGAGTGGAAAGGTATGGTAGCTGTAGTAATAGTCTTCATAAAAGTGAGGCAGTATCACACAGAGTAGCACTGAGTTTCAGTCACCTGTGTTAGTAAAGGGGGTAGTGGCAGAGATAGTCATTTACTCTTTTGAACAATGAGCATTTTTTGAGAAACTTCTGTAAATAAGACACTGGTTAGATATGGAGATTTAAAAACACACAAACACAGCCTCTGAATAGTAAAAATGTATGGACTGTTATGAAAGATAAGATATACACAGGGATTTATAACATAAAATATTTCAAATAGTGTAAGAATATATAACATAACTTTAAAAACATATATAATAAAACATTTTAGTGTTCCAAAAAAAGAGACAAATATGTAACTCAGGAAGGGGTTTATGAGAAAGTTGTGTTTAAAGTGTGTTTTGAAGTGATGGACAGGTTTTGGACATAAAGAGATTGGTGAGGAGGAGTGGTATAAGAATTAGGGTCTGACCAGGGGAGCAGAAATGATATGAATGAATGATACGGATTATGGGATTTATTAGAGAGAGCTACAACTGTGGGCGAAGGTGAGCAGTTAAAGGCCTAGAAGGAGACAGTTGAGAGATCAGAGAAGAGTGACTAACCATGAACCCTGAGAAGGCGCTGGTGATAGAGTCTGTGGAAAGCTGTTGCCTCTCCCTGTGGTAGGCAGCCGTGATAAAGAAAAGCTGGATGTGAAGTGGAAGAGGATGGTGTGGAACCCACAAGGACAGATTGCACCCTTAACAGTCTGTCACTGTATTTAACCCTGATGACGTGGGTCGCCTGCACAGGAGGCTGGTGCATGCAGCCGTGGAGCTCCACATCTGCCTGGCCTCAGATGTGGAGAAGCTGGGGGCGGGGGCGGATCTGGCAGGAGTTTAAGGAGCAGTGGGCGTGGCTTCCCTCACCTAGGAGGTGAGACAGTGATCAGCAACAATGTGTGTGAGCTGTGGCAGTACCGAGGGTCCCAGACGGACCCTCTGAACAAATTTCTTTATGGGCAACTCTACCTTGGAACCATAGAAAGCGAGAGACTCTGGGAAATATAATTCCAGTTTAATTAAGTTAGCACAGTTAAAAACTACAAGTGACACCCCAGATAAAGGGAGCAGGATTAAAACATGGTGAAAGAAGGAAATAAGCACATTACTTGAGGAGAGACCAGTTGGACTGGGAGATAGCATCTGAGCACAGGGATCACTGAAGATCAGACTTACACATACAAGCAGGGACTATATTGTTGAAGACCTTAAATACCCTGTTGAGGAATTTGTACTTAGTCCTATAAGGCAAGGAGACACACTGAATATTCTTGAGCAAGGGAAGGGCATTATCAGATCTGTGTTTTAGACAAGTCAGGCATTGGGTATCAAAGCACTGGAGCTTAGAGGGGAAATAAGTGGGGCAATTAATGAGGATTCTCTTATAATAATCCAGGATGAAAATTTGCATTTCTGGAGCTCTCTTTTGTTTTCACTGAGGGAGGTGGCCCAGAGTCATCATAAGATGTTTTCAGGACCATCCTGGGAATTAAAAATGCTAGTGTGCGTTACAAGCCGAGGTGATTTTCCCTATGGCTAATATTGTCAACTATAATGTTCTTATGGCATGCCTAGAAAACTCTTCTTTAAAGTTCCCTGATGATTCTGCTTCTAGTATGTGAAGAACAAGGAAAACTATATCTGTAATTGGAACTTAAATAAAATTGGTTTATGCAACTACATCAGTATCATAGTGAGGGGAGAGACCATATAACAAATTTAGTATAACAAATAGTTACTTATTTTACTTAGTAAACTAAGGCTTTTTTGGCTTTTCTGAGTGGTGATAAAAGTATCCTCTTATTTATGTCCAAATGCCCAATAATTTACAAACTACTTGTATGCTCATTATCTCATTTGATAATAGGTATGCAAGTTCTGAAGTATTCAAAGATAATTTATAATAAAATACTGGAGATCAGAGGTTGTGATGACCATCAAGTGGCCACTTAGCCCTTGATGATTCAAGAGAGCTCACTGGAATTCTATATATTAAATAGACACCTTTCTGTCACTCACCTTCCATTTCACTCTATGCACCAGTGCCTGATAATCTTGCTATATGTCTTTGGTCATGCTCTGTCCTTGTTCTAAATCTACCCATAGATTTTAGACTTCATCACTTTTAATACCACTGTGCACCCAGAGAGCAGGCTTCTTGTGACCCAGATGTTACAGTTCTAGCTGTTCTGATTCCTCACCTACCTGAAGTATTTTTACTGCTTTTCATTAAAGCACAGAGCACCAAACACAGTGTAAAAAACATACCTAGGCAGGTACCTTCATATCCTCGGGAAATCCACACATCTTTGAGTTAGGTCATTCCATAAGTCTTCCCTGTCAGCACTTCCTAGCACATACTCCTGAATGTTTAAAAACCAGCCATATCTCCTACTTGTCAAGACAGGGCTGAACTCATCTACTTGACTTATTTAAAACACACACTTACACCCAGTGCTGCATTGCCTGAGATATCCACAGCTGACAGCAAGTGAATAGAAAACCTTGCACTTTCCATTTGATACACCCTTGCAGTGTTTTGCCCTCCTAGAGGAATGTGTAGGGCCTATCAAACTGGGGTGACTACCTCAGGTTCTTCCTATGGGGAGTCTAATATTTTTTAGTTAATGATGTAGAGACATGGACTTAGGGGAACAGGAGGAGGCATACAGAAATCAAGTTTTCCCAGCTGCCATTAAATACAGTAGAGTGCATGTAATGGTTCTCAAAAAATACTAGATTGCTGGGGTCAAAAAAGCTAAACCTGGCTGTGCAAAAAGGCCACAGAGGAATGTCCCATGTTAAGAGTCAGCCAAACCTGTCTAAAACTGGCATTATAAATTCCAGTGCAGTGTACTTTCTAGTGTCATGTGCTGTTTCTCCTGCCTTGGTTCTCACACATGAGTGAATATTGGCCTCATTTTTCCTTACCAGATCTGTGAGTTTTCTACTTCCTTATATTTGGTGTAGTATGCAGGGAAAAATTTGGGAGAATCAAAGGCTAGACTTCAAGTCATAAGGAAAAAAGGAATAACAACAACTAACAAATTTGAGTGTTTACTACGTACCAGGTGCTTTATAAAATTATCTCATATAATCCTCGTACCTAATTCCATGAGGTACATCATTGACCCTGTTCCCCATAAACATGGTTAAGTAGCTGCACAGCTACAGAGAAGGATTTGAGCTCAGATCTGTGTGACTCTATAGCTTATAATGAAACCTTGTGCCTTGGGTCAGTGTGCTGAAGTTTGCCCTGTATCCCATGGCCCCTATCCACTTTGCTTCTTGTACAGCTGAGCTTCTTGTAACAGGTGTTTAGTTACTGTGCTAATTTGCTGACAATTCTCTAGAAACTCAGCTTGGACTGAGCCAGCCCCACTGGTCATTTAAGTTTCTGGCTTCCTATTGCTTCCTTTTCTCCTTTTTCAATTTCCTTTTAGGCTCAAACAGCATGGGAGGTGCCTTAATCAATTGATGAGAGTTCTTTCTGTTTTAATGACATTTTCATTTCCTTATGTGTTTCTCACTTTGAGGGTTGGAGCAGGGGGTAGTGGAGCAAGTGCTTTTTAAAAGCCCTAGTCTCTTATTTTTGTAAGTGAGATCCATGAAGATATGGAAATGCTGCTGTAAAACACTGGAATCTCTGTATTAAATGTCCTTGGGTGTCTGTGGAAGAGGGAGGCACTTGCCCAACATGGTTCCAGAGACCTCAACTAGCACAAGTTGGTTGAAACTACAGGGAATCAGGGCCCAGCTCAACATAGTGAGACCTTCATTACAAGTAGGGCCATATGAAAACTAAATTGGTAATGAGTTTACCATCACTAGAGATATTTAAAGTCGGCCTAGACATCCACTTGGCAAGGATGTTACAGGGAGATTTGAATATTGGAAAAAGGAGTTTGAATCAAAATGACATTTAAGGGCCTTTCCGGCCTTGAGGTTCTGTTTTGAATTCACTTAGAAACTTTATATTGGGAATAAAGGTTTCCCCTTGTTATAATTAACACCAAGTAGTGATGTCGCCTCCCCCCTCCCCCCTTGCTTTCCCCGTCTGAACAACTACTCGATTTAAGAAGGGGACTTAGCATGAGGAAGGATGTGGTTCCTTCCCACTTGGCAGCACTCCGTGTCAGAATGAGAGACTTGTGTCTGGGCCTGGCACAGTTCCGTCGGGCCCTCTTATCAGCCCAGTCGTGTCTGTGACCAGAGCACGTGGGAGGTGCACATCCGTGTAGAGAAACTCCCACTGGCTGCCAGCTCTGGTGTATTTAAAAAAAATTCCTAATGAATGAAGTCTTGCCCAGGGCAAACCTCTTGGAGGAATGATGACACACCCCGAAACAAGTCCGAGTCAGACCAGACAGCATCCCCTGAAAAACACTCCCTTTGCATTTGGCAGCATATGAGAAAGCGTCTTTGAGAGCAGTTTCTTCTCCCATTTCAAGGGAAAGCTGCTTGCAGGCTAGGATGTCAGGAGTGAAAAACTCCTTTTTTTTTTTCTATTTTCTTTCTTTCTTTTTTTTAAATGGCTTACTACTAATCTGAAAGCTCTGCTATTGAAAAATGATAATCCTTTGATTTAATGTCAGAATTGAGACAGTTCCTTGGTTTTTGAAGGAAAGAGTGTTCCAGTGATAGGAAGTGTCCAGAAGCTGATTAACAGCTTTGATTTGAAAGAAGAAAAAGAGAAAGACAAAAACCGGTGGTGGGTCCTAATGACCAGTGCTGCCACTAAGAATGGACAATGCTTTCCAATTAAATAAGGTGATCTTCTCCCTGAGGACTTACAGAGACTTTAATAATCTCCAACACAGTTTAATTTTTTTTTAAACAAAATGTTACAGCTCAGTAAGCTTTGCTCAAATCTATCATGTTTGGATATGTCAAGCTATGAAATCTCATTTTTTATAGGGAAGCTTTAGGAACTCATAGATATCTTAAGTCAGGTCAGTCCAGTTGTTCCCAGGAAATAAAGATGTTAAAAACTTCCGAGCTGCGAGGACTCTTTAGGGATCTGATCCAACACTGCCTGTAGGAAGCTGGACCAAGAGTATCCACGTACACTGTAAATCTCCACAAAGTCATGGGGAGAGAACAAACAACTCAAGCTCCTTTTGCAGCCTGATCATTGCTCCTGGGCCCAAGTAGCTGTCTTCTTTTCATATAGGACCATCGCCTGTTTAGACATGACTGTTTCCCTGGATATAAGTGGTGTGTTATTTTTAGGGGACAATTATGTTTGTTAGTAGTTTTCAGAGTTGAGAGACAGGTCTGAACTGGGAGTCGAAAGCTATCTTCTTATCACATTTCTCCTAGTGAGTTACTGACCTCATGAAAGTCACCTCTCTTTCCTGGGCTCCTGTTTTCCAAATAGTACCCCAAATAACAGTATTGACTTCTGAGATCCTTTCTGATTTTCTAGAGGTCATCTTGATAAGAAGATAGATAAAGGGTGAGAGAACTTAAAAAAAAAAGAAAGAAAAGCAAAGTAGAGTGTGGGGCTTAGGAAAATAAGAGTCCTCTGTTTTAAATACATCTCAGAAAGCCTTTGTTACGACAAAGGACCCACACGTAGGAGACTTAGTCTGTATTGCATACTGCAGGGCACACGGATTTCCCTTATTTGTCTCATTTCTGTTTTCTAAGAGCTGACTGACTAGAAACATGAATCACAGCCATAAAGAATCTTAAAGATTATCACGTTCAATTTACTAATTTCACATAACAACCTTGAAACCCTTGTTCAGAGTTACTCAGAGCCTTGAACTCAAGCCTACTTCTTTGTGCGATGTGGCCATTTATCAGCAATTATAAGTACCTAGAGAAAGAATCAGGCTAGATTCTCAAAGTTGACTGATTCAAAACAATAGAACTTGGTGAAAAATATGCAAGCGAGGAGATTTGCTTTGTTGTGAATACATACTACTTAGTTTTCCCATGATACCTGTGTTGGAACTAAGTTCCTTTTTGTGCAGCTCTATACCTACCTGTTTTTTTGTTGTTGTTGTTGTTTTTCCCCCTCTTGGATTTTAGAAGGTCTACCTTTACCAAAAGAAACTATGCCTTATAGCTCACTCTCAGTTCCTTACCGGTGCCACCCATGTTCGCATTTCTGATCTACAGTATCTCTTAAGGTAAAACTTCAGTTCTCTGAACACATTTGATGATGGGTGCATTCTAGCTCATGAAAAATTAAGATTTTAGTCTCAAATTACCAATTTTGTAATCATGGAGTAGCTACAAACCCAGTGGCATAAGACCACATATTCTGGGTTACAGCTCTGGCTACTTCCAACCACCCATTGACCTTGGGTGATGTTATCTTTGTGCTTTTGTTCTTTTGTCTGTTAAGTGCTGGGGTTGGCCCAGAGTCTCTCTCAGGTCTGCTGTAATAGAGGATCTTGTAACTATTTTGGTAGGTTGTCTTTCCAAAGTGTATTCCATACTACACTGCTGTCTTATAGCAAGTATCATGAGAAATTATATTTTCATTAATAATTCAGGGCCATGATTTTGAACATCAATTATTTTTCACTGTGCATAACAATATCCCCAAGGCCCACTGAAATTTGAAAGACTATAACACTAAATGGCCTCAAGTCTCCATATTTCTGTTTGTTGTTGTTGTTTTTTTTTTTTTAACTTTTCTTGTTAGCTTTTACTATCTCAACCCTCTCACTGCCATTAACATACTTACATATAAAAAACATTTGCCCTTCATCCAAGTTTGCTATTTCTCTACTTTGTCATAAGGACTCAGATAATAAAGTTGTTAGAATGAGGATCTGAGGATCTGAGGGTCTGTACTATAGGTCAAGTTGATGCATCCTACTTACCATTTAGAGTTCTGGTTTGCCTGGTTGTTGGCTACTGGTATTTACTTGATAATTGAAATGTCAATTATCTGGTAATTGAGTTACCTACTGTTTAGGTATGACTATATGCCTCTGATTCTGTGGGTCTTATTTTCCTTTTCTTTTAGATGTTAAGCTCCTTGGCCAATAGACTCATTTCAGATTTTTACTGTGATCGTCTGAGTAGATACTAGGGACTCTACTGATTTTTAATTAATTGTAAAGAAAATGACCATAAGCCTAAGTGTGCTATGAAAAGGAAATATTTTTGAAAATAATAAAAATGCCATCAATAAGGACATGGTTAAATATACTTTGATATAGCTGGGCAATAATTATATGCAATTATTATATACCCATAATAATTAAAAATTTAAACATTTAAAAAAGGAATGAAGTATAATTATATGAAATAATCTGGAAAAAATGTAAAGGATATATTGCAAAATAAAAAAAGCAACTTATAGACACACACATGATTCAATTTTTGTAAAAAGAAAAATTAAAAAGTTAAATATGAAAAAATGGTAGTTACATGTGCTTACGTTAGGAGTGGGATTGGATGAATGCTGAAAGGAGAGGAGAAGAGGATATAATGGTTTCACTTCCTACCTAAAATAATTTTTAAAAAGGGTGATAATGGGATCATAGGCAATTTTCTCCTAATATTATTATGAAAATTTAAAAACATACAGCAAAGTTGAAAATGTGTTACAGTGGACACTTATATAACTACCACCTAGATTCTACTCTTAACATTATATAATACTTGCCTTATCACATATATATCCATTTATGTAGCTGTGGGTGATTTTTATGTGTTTTAGAATTTTCAGACTCTTATGTATTTAAGAAATTTACCTGCAGGAGTCTCACCTCTTGCTAAGTGAGACTCATAGCCTATCCCAAAGATACATAATGCTGTATTTAAAGATTTTGGTGATTTAGACAGAAACAGAAACAGGTACTGATAGAGAATTCGTTAGATACCTTTACTTTAGGTAACTTTTCTTTTCTTTTGTTTTATTATTAATAATGTTGGTGCGGAGGCAGTGAACTTGCCCGTTAGGGTTTGGCAACTTGCTAGAGTTTCCTAGGCATTCTGTGAGTTCTCTCTGTTCTCTCCTACCTTGCATTGACTTGGATCTAAGACTTTGCATGTAGGCAGCTGTGCAAAAACCTATGCATTTTTAGAGCCTCATTTGGCTTCCTTTTTCCAGAATATTACATTATGAAACATTTCTGGAAATAATCATCTTTAGACAATAAATACCAGTGATTTGTGATTTTACTGAGCTTCTGCTTGATTTTAGGGTACTGAGCTAGGGACAGGCCATATTTCGTTTTGGTCTTACATAGTCTCATTTGAAGAAAGGTTTTTTGTTTAAAGATGCACTATGATTTGCAGAGAGGCAACTATGTTGGAGAATAATAATGAGAATTTAGTAATAAACATCAAAATGTAGAATATGAATAACTTTGAACCAGATCTAAATTCCAGGGCCTTTATACTGCACAATTCATTGTAGCAGTTGGAATTTGCCTATCTTGTTGCAGATCAGATACTACCCCCCCAAAATTATGGAAATATGGTCAAATCCACCTAAGATGTGCATGATTTCTCCTTGGCATACCATTCTAGGCCTATTTCCTATAATTCCTTTTCTATTCCTCTCTAGGTTACACTCTAGTCTTACCAGATTTCATATTTCCCTCTAAATATCCCCTGTACTTTTTTGCTTTAAGAACTTTCCTCAGTTATTTTCTCTTTTTGTAATTCTTTCTCTTCTTTTCTTCCCTCCTTTCCTCTTCAGTCCCAGCTCTCTCTGTGTGCTATTTCTGGTCCCCACCAACCCACACAGGCACAAACACACCTGTTACCTCTGCTCCTCTCCATGTTTAGCTATAGGATCTTCTCTATAAAACCTTTCTAAATCTATCAACATTTCCACAGCCCTTTATTTACACTTTATCACTTAGACCATTGCTTCTTAATGTGTGATCTGTGGAATAGTAACCACAGCAGTCTCTGGGGATGAACTAGAAATGCAGAATCTTGATTCTTGTCCTAAACTTTCTGAATGTGGATCTCCATTTTACCTACGTCTCCAGATCATTCTTACGCATTTTACTATTTGAGAAGCACTGTCTTAGAGCAGATATCCAACTTTGCCTTTCACTTGGTATCTTTTGTGTTAGAGGATACTGATAGACCCTGTCTTGCCATCAGGGACTGTTATCTTCAGCTTTCATCTGCAAGGCAGGATGGAGGGCTTGGCACACAGTAGGGGCCCTTAACTGTGTGCTTGGTGAATGAAACATTGCGCTTTCAGTGAGGGGGGTGCATAAGGTTTGGGGGCCAAGGAAAACTTCCCCTTTGCCCTCTAAAGGTTCACTGAAAAATCAACTCATAAAAAGGCAGATTAATTGGAGAAAAGGCATACAGATTTTTTTAATGTGTACACAAAAGCCGTCAGAATGAAGACATAAAGATACAGAGGAAATTGTCCATTTTTATGCTTAGTTTCAACAAAGCGAGGACAGTCATGTAGAAATACGATTGGACAAAAAGGTTATGATCTAATGCTAGTAGACTTGAGTGGGGAAACCCAGTAGGTTATGGCTGTCTAGATTCTTCCTGGCCTCTCTGAGCATGTATTCCTTCCTTCTGGGTGTGGAGCAGCACCCTCTTCTAGAATGGGGGTCTTAAGAACTACAGCCAAACAAGGTAGGTCAGATAATTTCATTATGACCAATTTTTACACAGAAATGTGGAAAGAAAGTTAGAATAATATTT
This sequence comes from Cheirogaleus medius, assembly GCA_008086735.1. Taxonomy (NCBI): domain Eukaryota; kingdom Metazoa; phylum Chordata; class Mammalia; order Primates; family Cheirogaleidae; genus Cheirogaleus; species Cheirogaleus medius. Next base: position 43,035,267 of record VBSM01000272.1, read on the forward strand.
TTAGGTTTTATGACGGGCTTTGGAGAAAAGGGATTCTACTTTCTATGACCCACCTTGGTGAAGAGAGATTCTAGTTTCTCTGGCTAGCTTCAGGGGAAATTGGGACTGAGAGACAGGAGGGCAGGAAAAGGTCAAAGAAAAACTTTTGCTTTTGTGGCTACTTCTGAGGTTTTCATTTGGGGTTTTCTGAGTCCCAGCAGAGGGAAATATATGAATACAAGTTATAATATTTTCATGATTTTTGTCAGCTAGATTATCTTTCAAATTGTCTCATTCCCATCACTGCTGTGGGTGGGTTTTCTAGACCCTAGTACAAAGGGACTTATCAAATCTCAGTTTCTTCCTCTCACTTCTTTGAGAAAAGCCACAATGATATGGGGGATTAGAGCATTCAGAAACTCAGGTGAATTCACTGTCCAAGGGTTTATATTTAAAGCACAGGGAAACACTTTGTATTAATATTTTATAAATAGGATTATATTTGTATAACTGTCATAATTGTGTATTTGTGTCAAGAATTGGAAACCTTATCACGAAGTCAGAGTAAGGTCCAAAACCAGATTTTGGTACATCTGATCTTAGGAAAATAACATCATTTAGTTGATTATATTTGCTTTTGTAAAATGTGACAAGGGAAAAGCTTTATTTTTTCAAAAGGGCTTTGTCTTTCTCTGATAACAGATTGTCTTCAGGTTCTTTTTCCTGAGGTTTCCATCTTCCTCACTTTCCATGTTTGCTGTTTTTCTTGTTGTCTGTTACTTCTCTCTTCTCTTCTAGTCTCTACGTATTTCTTTTGCACTTTTCTTGGTTATTCCACTTGCATTCTAATACTCAGAACTTTTGTACTGTCTGGCTCTGATGATGTCCCTGATCCTTCACAAAAATGCTGAGTATAATTAGTAAAATTACAATAAGCATAAATATATAAAATGAAATAATAATGATAATTTAAGACATAAATAATATAAATAAAATAAATAATATAGTAAAATGGTAAAATAAAAATAAAACAAGTATAAATAAAATAAATAAATATAAATGATATAAATGAATTAAATAAAATTAAATTTAAATGTAAAAAATAACCAAACATATGATTGTTTGGCTTATTTAAGAACAAACCTAGTAGAGACCTGCCGTTTTTTTTCTTTAATTAAAAACAAATCTTGAATATATGATACTTCTTACAACCATATTTTTTCTTTTAGATTTTAAGATTATGAAATTGTTTGAATACTCCTTTCTATATTTAATGGCTAATTTTTTAGAAGATATTTTCTAGGTCTGTACTCTCCAGGTAGCAGTTCAATGGATGCAAAAAAGAATTATAGAAAACAAAACAAAATGAAACTTGTTTTGCTTTCAAACCTTCAAGGTGCTCATGATGAAATGAAAGTGATAAAATGTGCACACATAACCAAATATGTAACATAAAGTCATAGAGTTTTTGTTTAGAGAGATCCAGGAGGTCTTGGATATGTAGAAATGGCAGGAATGAGCATTGAGGGACTAATTTAGATGAATTCTGATTACTGTTATTCACATTCATAGTCATATTCTCTCTCTCTCTCTTTTCCAAGTTCTCTTATTGCTTTTTCTTCCTTTCTGTGCTTCCATTTTTGTCTTTGGTGGACAAATGTTTATGAATATATGATGTCCATTCTAGAGCTAAAAGCCTCAATGACACAGAATTCCCTTTTTGACAGCCATTTTGCAAACCCTTCTCATGAATTCTTCTATAACATAATTTCTTCCTGTCCTGGATGTACAATTAACCATTTATTTGTTTTCAGAGATACCAATACTCATATTATTTTAAAATTTGTCCTTCCCTTTTGTGTGGAAGTTCATTTGGCTCTCTCTTCTGGTTTTCCTACTTGTTTATAATAACAGGTATTAATCTTTCTCTTGTGTGACTGTGTTGTAGGTTTTTGTTCCCAAAAATCTATTTTAGTGAAAATTATAGAGGTTATAGGTTTAGGAGGTATTGCAGAAATAAAATTAACAATAAGAATCTTCTCCCAACCAAGAAATTCTCTCTACAAAACTAGGAAAGAAAATGCTTTTGTTTTTAATTTTTTATTTATTTTTATTTCAGCATATTACAGGGGTACGAATGTTTAGGTTACCTATATTGCCATTGCCACACCTGAGTCAGAGCTTCAAGCGTGTCCATCCCCCAGATGGTGTGCACTGCACCCATTAGGTGTGTATATGCCCATCCCCTCCTCCTCCCTTCTATCTGCCCGACACCCAATGAATGTTATGATCATATGTGCACTTAAGTGTTGATCAGTTAAAACCAATTTGACGGTGAGTGTATGTGGTGCTTATTTTTCCATTCTTGTATTACTTCGCTTAGTAGAATGGGTTTCAGCTCTATTCAGGATAATATAAGAGGTGCTATATCAGCATTGTTTTTTGTGGCTGATAGAACTCCATGGTACCACATTTTATTAATCCACTCCTGTATTGATATGGGCACTTGGGTTGTTTCCATATCTTTGCAATTGTGAATTGTGTTACTGTAAACATTCTAGTGCAGATATCTTTTTATAGAATGTCTTTTGTTCTTTTGGATGATGCCCAGTAATGAGATTGCTGTATCAAATGGTAGTTCTACTTGTAGCTCATTGACATGTCTCCATATTACTTTCCACAGAGGTTGTACTAGTTTGCCATCCCATCAGCAGTGTATGAGTGTTCCTATCACTCCACATCCATGCCAACATTTAGTGTTTTGGGACATTTTGATAAAGCCCATTCTTATTGAAGTTAAGTGATATCTCATTGTGGTTTTGATTTACATTTCCCTGATGATTAGAGATGTTGAGCATTTTTTCATATGTTTGTTGGCCATTAGTCTATCTTGTTTTGAAAAGTTTCTGTTCATATCCTTTGCCCACTTTTTGATGGGGTTGTTTTATTTTTTTCTTGCTGATTTTCCTGAGTTCTATATAGATTCTAGTTATCAGCCCTTTATTGGAGAAAATATTGGCATGTTACACATCTGATAAAGGGCTTTTATTTTTATTATTGAATAAACAATAAACCAGAATGTGATGTGCATCATAGTCAATAAGAGATTGGAAAGACAGAAAGAAATATCACTCTTTTATAAAGCCAAGCAGACCATTGCATACATATTTTCAAGATAAACAATAACTTGTCCTCAAGTAAGCTCGAAAGCACTGTTTGTGACACATAGCTCATCCTAACTTTCCATGGTAATTGGGGTGACCGTCTGTGTTCGTTAATTGATTTTATGCAGAGGAAAAACAAACTTTTTATATCTTTATGACAGGGGGTAGATTTGTAACTTAGAGCAAGGCGCCCACCAAAGTTAGGCTACAAATCTCCTACAGACACTGGAAGATAGGGGCACTATCTCCCTTGATGTTTAGCTTTTTAAAAGATAGCCCCAAGATCTTTGAAAAAGGCATTGCTAGGTCACAGAGCTGACAAAAGACCTGTTTAGTCTTCAAAAGGATTTATATATATTTCAAAGAGTGGGGAAAGTACTTTTTACAAGTTTTCTAAAGTAAATGCTCTGAAAAAAACAAGAGGAGTGGGGAATCTCTTCCCTTATTTTCTTTCTTTTTTTTTTTTTGTTAAGGGACTTTAATTGCAATAAAAGGTTCCATTTTAGTTCTCCCAGAAAAAAAACAAAAATTACAAGTCAATATTTTACTGATCCCATCTTACAACGTTAATAGAAAACCCTGAGTGGAAATCAGAATTCAGTAGTCAAGTCAGTGCAAGTTGAAACCCTGAATTGCAGGGTAGCTTAAGTGCTTTACACGTGTCGAAGATCAGCTGATTTAGTTACCATCCTTGGTTCTCAACAAGAAGAATTATGCCTCTTGTTTTTAATTTGGATCTGTTTTTACAGAAGATAGGTCATATTTCAGTATATTTAACTAAGTAGTTTAGAATTAAAGTCTTATTTTTTCTGAATTTTGAGATTAACCAGAGATTCAACTGATGTTTGTCTTTGGCCTTGTGTTGCAAATTGTACTCTTCCATGATGGTATCTGATTTGAAAATTCATTAACATTTCTTTTATTTGTATTTTTATTGTGATAAAATATACCTAAATTTTACCATTTTAACCATTTTTAAGTCTCCTGTTTTCGGCATTAAGTATAATATATTCACATTGTTATGCAACTATCACCACCATCTATCTCCAGTATTTTTCATCTTTCCTAAGTGAAATTGTACCCTTTAAAACTAATTCCTCATTTTGTCCCCCTCCCAGCCCCTGGCAACCACCATCATTAGTATTTTAACCTACTTATTTAAAACTCCTCATGAAATTTCAATATTCTGCCTATGAATGATGCATAAAGAGTTGTGTTTGCTCATGATTTTAAAGACAAAAGTGTTTCCTTGGGAAACTGAGAAAAACAACTTTAAATCCTTTGAATGTAGTGCTTCCATTTATACAAATGATGCTACACTAATTACAAATAATCGAAGTCTGCGCAGCTCCTCCAGAAACATCTCATTTGTGCCACCCCATTACTTTCAAAGTAATTATAAAACAGCTTTTTTAGTGAAATATTTTTGCATATAATTCAAGGATTTTACTAATGTAGATTTGGCACTTTCCACGACCTTTGCTTCAGTGAATCTTTATCTTTCTTAATTGATCTTTTGGACACAGCAAACTAAATACTGAACACTTCCTTCATGTTTCATTTTCTAGACTGCCATGGGCCTTGTGGAGAATGATGTGAAAGAATCAGGACAATCTACTGCAGTTAGAGAACCTTATTTAAAATCAAGCTCTGCTATTTGATTGCTGCAATATCTTGTTAAGACACTTCACCTTTTTGTACCTAATTTCATCATCTGTAAAACAGAAAAGTTATATTCCTTTCTGAATAAGTGGTGTGAATAACAAGTAAAATGAGACATGAAAAGAAGCACTGTATATACTGTCAAAGCATGAATTATTTCAGTAGAGTAAGGTACCTAGCATGTAGTAGGAATATGGAAAATATTTGTTGAATGAATGAACAGAAATTGTTCTCAAAGTTAATTTTCCTAGAGCTCTCTCCTCTCCATGTGTACACCAGCTTGGTTTATAACCTCCCCACTCTTGGCTTTTCTCTGATTCCTGATCATACCTTTCTCTCCTTACCCAGATTACACTTCAGGTTTAAAAACGCCAGAGCTCAAAGTTTGGGGAGTGATCTGAAGGGGCTCAAGGAATTTGTGTTATATTCTACCATAAGCTATTACTTTCTAAATCAAACTGCTTCCTCAAAGCTTCCAGGGGGTTAGAAATGGCTGTTAGAAACAGAGTTACCCACTGGAGCATGTACTGTTAGGATGAAGGGAATTGTCTTTTTCCGTCCAGTATTAGCATGCTCAGGGGATTTCACCCTGGACAAAAAATAATGTGCTGCAATAATAGTGAATCAGAACTGTGAATCCAAATTAAACAATATCGAAGGTCTAATTCTAGGAGGTCCCTATAAGGGACTTGGCCAGGAGCTCACTGAGCAACTCTCTTGTTTAGTACATGCACAGGATAAATGCAAATGTATGTATTATAAAGTAACCAAGGCTTGCACTGACAAAGGCAGATGACAGTTCCAGCCTATTTTGTTGACTGTAAATTGTCTAACATATTTTAGTGAGAAAATACCTTCCTCAACATGATCCAGAGAAAGAAATGAATGTTGAGAGACCAAAAGTGTGGAAAGCAAATGAAAGAGTTATATTAATAGTATTTTCCTGGACTGAGAAAAAAGTCTGTAGAATAGCTCTATTTAGAAGACGACAATCATTCAATCAATAGTCCAGACCATATTCCATGTGCCAGGCTTCATCCTAGGTCCTGGGAGAAAACAAATGAATCAGAGGTAGACCTTGTCTGCAAGGGTCTCAAGAGAGAAGACATACACACTTAATTGTAGTACACGGTAATAAATTACATTACTGGAATGATAAGGGAAGCATAGTGAAAGTTGTAGGGAGAAGAGAGAAATTACATCTGACACAGGGAAGTAGGGAGGTTTCATGAAGGAACTGGTTTTGAAAATAGGTCTTGAAGGATGGGTGGTATCTGTGCATGTGGAGAGGGGAATGAAGGACATTCCAGGCAGGAACAATTAAAGAGGAAGGAAGACACAGGGGTGATTTATAGCACTATCTGTATTTGTACCTGTGGCAGGAGTCTGGTTTATATGAGAAGGAGTGGTGCCGATAAGGGTTGGAAAGAGGAGTTTGCTGCCAGATTCTGGAGGATCCAGAATGTCATATGAAGGACAGCAGGGAAGTAGCATTAGGATATAACGTGTAGGAAAATTGCTTTGGCCCTTGTCATCAGTCAGCCTTTACAGGTGTTCCCATGGCACCCAAAACTTACCTGAGGCTTTTTCAGCTGTCTTGCTTGTGGTGTGCTAAACATCTTTTCTTTTGGATTTAGAGAACAAGATTTCAGTCTGTTTTGCATGTATCAAAAAAATGAAAAGAATATTTTCATGCAAAAATGATTGATTTTTAGGTCAGCCTAATGAACACATGCATTTTTTTTCTTTTTTTCTCAGAAAAAGCAGAATAATTAAAAATAATAATGCCTTTTTATTTTTCTAGCGTCTATTAAGGTCACATAGGTGAAAGGGTTATTTGCCGGATCTTCTCACATGTACTGACTCCTTTTATAATTGAAAGAATTAAGGCTCCCCTCTGTTTTCTGACTCTTTTTCTATGGTGTCTTATGTTCTGATTTGGCAACAGCCTTTAAGTATCCAAAATGCTAGAAGAAGTGAAATTATAATCAACTCCAATTAGCTATACTGGTGGAGCATAGCATTATCATACTTAAACCCACCAGCATGTCTTACATCTCATTTCAGCTAGTCATTATGCCATTGTTCCTACATCAGCTTGCCACAGGAATGGTTTAGCAAATTAGAAAATTGATTTGAATTTTCCACTTTTTTCCCAATTAAGAATTCATGACCCTTACTATGAAGTCACCCCAACTAGGAATAATATACCCCATGAGAGAATTTACAGGAATTTCTCAAAGCTTGATCTGATGCTAGGGTGCTTTACACAGTCAAAACTCCCTTTTTTTCTGAAAGAACTTCACTCAGCATTTCTGAACTGTGCCAAGAACCCTGATGCTTGGAGATATTACTAAACAAGAATTACTAAAGTCAATTAGGTTTGAGGAGCACACTGTAAATTATTCCTAAGTAATTTAGTTTCACAGTGTGCATTAGCATTCTAAAAGGCCCTAAGAAGTCCTTAAGAAGTAGAAAAAGATAACTTTTGAACCTGTTTCATCTAATATTATTAACCTAATGTTTCTCTAAAATGAGAATGAAATACCAAAACCTACCTTCTCAAAATCATTCTGTAAAAGCCCAACCTGGACAATATGGATCAATATGTATGTAGCCTTTGGAGGGTCTCATTTAATCTAAGAATGAAATTCAAAAATATTGAGAGTTGAATTAAGTAGCTGTATTTATTAGAACTATGTATTAAATTCATCCTCTGTTTACCTATCAGGATTTATGTGAGGATCTTTTTTTTTTATAGCTTGGCGATCCTTTAAAACCCTGTCTGTGTCAACAGAGCTGCTACATCTGATTTTATTTTCCTGAATCTGAATAAACACCAAAGGGGACTGAAATAATAAGACATTAATTTCGGCTGTAGCATGCCAATGTTGCTGACCCTGAGGGGTTATTTCAGAGTGAGATTAATTATGCAGATCTGCCACCCCAGGCTCTGGAGTTGAAGTGCCCTGTTGTAATTCACTGCAGGATCATTCATGTAGCCAGCATATTGATATGATTATTATTCCAGCAAGGTTTTATCCACCCCTAGACAATTACAGAACCACTTACCAGCATCTCTCATTGACTTCTTATTTAAAATTCCCAGGGCCATGGCCAGCCTTCAGGTCCTTTTGTTGGAGACAGCTACAGATCAATGGCATGAAGCAACATGGGATTTTCTTTAGGACACGACAAATACTGAGATTGTTTGCAAAGCAGAAGGTAGACATTCAAACTCCAGTAGAAATGAGTGTTTCCCCAGCTCGTTGTCTCTAACACAAACTTTTAAAGTAATGACAGCAAGAGCAGAGAGGGGGCTCTGCAGAAAGGTCATAAGATTTGGTGTCAGGGTATTTGAGTTCGAACACTGGCTTCCCCATGTAGTATCTATCTGTGAAGTTTTGGGGAAATAACTATACTTCTGTAAAATGGGATTGGTATTAAAAGCCAACCTCTTGACAGTCTTGAGTATCTAGAGACCCTTACTCGGTTGTGAGATTAAATGTATATATGTGTGAAATCTCTGCTAGGGAATGTATATATGTATGAATCCCTATCAGGTTGTGAAATTTAAATGTATTATAAATATGTGTGGAAAAAACTTGGTGAATGACAATGTTTTAAAAATATTTTTTTGTGCTAATGGGACTGGCTTCCATTCTCTGTGTAGTCAGTAATGGAACATAATTTTTATTGTCCCATTGCTTGTATAATGTCCTATTAACTCCTATAATCACTGCTACTGCTACCTAACACAGAATATGGTAACTATGTGTTGTTATGATTAGCAGTTCCAGGGATGAATATATCCTTGAAATGTTGTACAGAATAAAATTCCTATTCATAATCTCTGTTCCTAGTCCATGGTTTTAGGGACTTCATACTTGCAAAAATAATATTCATCTACTTCACATTTTTCAAAAAATGTTCCTTTCTGTTTTTTGATCAGTGGTAAAAAAATATGGCTTGTTTTATTAATATTTTGTTTTAATTTTGCCTTAAATGCCTTAAATTTGCCTTAAATGCATGGCTACATTTCAGAATGCTGTCTTCAGAGTCCAGCAGTAATGCCAGCTACAAGGAATCTTCCCACTTCCTTACTCCTTGGCCTAAACTCCCTCTCTCTCCCCACAACTCCCACTCTCCTCCACTCCATTAAAATGCAAGTAATTCCTTCCTCACAGCATGTCAGCATGTTGCTTGGACTGATTTGTATACTTAATAATGGCATGAGCAAACACAGCTAATCTGCCTTGTAAAGTTAAAGAATTAATGAGAACAAATACACTTTCAGTCATTTTATGTATATTAACTCATATGATCCCCTCAACAGTCCTATAAAGTAGGAATTATTATTCTTCCCATTTTGCAGTTGGGGAAAGTAAGGCACAAAGAGATTAACTTGCCCAGTATTCCATAGGTACTCTGTGGCAGAGTGGGGAATTGAAATGTTTACCTAAAGGAATAGGCTTTTTACCTATGAGGTTGTAATTGACCGTATGCAAGCTGGAGATCCATACTGGGTTGCTAGTTCCTGGATGCCTAGGGCATGCTAACATCTGTGTCACTGGTAGCATTTAGCAAGAGGCTCCACATCGTAGGTATTCAGTTACTATTAATTAGCTTTGCATTGGAAAAAATATCCCTGAAAAGCTTATTTTGCAGCCGCAAAATGTCTCCCTTGAACTCTGTCACTATTTTTTTAGTATATGTTCTGCCCTCCTGCTCAATCTGCTTGTCAAATAGTTTAAAACTTCATATTAAGCACTGCTTGAACACCTCTCTGTGAGGGAAGCCAGTATTCTTTTTTTGTAAGTAGCTGTATGGTGAAGATAAGGTGTACTTGTTGAAATTGGGGTTACTTGAGTCTTTAGTGGTTTATGGATCAGTAGATAATAACACTATAAAATGCCAGTTCATTCTCATTCTGATGAAAGGGGAATTGCATAGTCTTACTATATTTGTAATACAGTCACCAAATGTCAATGTTTCTGAAAAGAACTGTGGCCAGATTCCCCCGCCCCTTTCCTCAATCTAGTGTGATCTGGTGGACTGAGGTCACTGCCCAGACTCCGGGACTGGTGGGCGCACATTGCCATCTGTCAGGATGATCTTGGTGCCCAAAAATTAGTGAAAGAAGCCATAGAATTTTCTCAACAGGGACACAGGCTCACACAGACCTCCTCAGTGTTAGTTCATAAGGGGATTTTCTTTAACACTTTAGATACAGAGACATGATATTTTCTTTAAGGCTTACTTTTTGTTTTTGGCTTATTTGAGTTCCCAGAAAAATTTGGAATGTTATCGTTGTGGTTCAGGGACAAGATCCGAGATGGGGATGGGAAGGATTTTAATCAGCTGTTTTCTTTAGTAGCCTGAGAATATGTGAAGGTAGAGGCCGAACTGAGTCCTCTGTGTTTTCTCAGAGTTGGCACAGTGTTGGCCTGGTGTACTGTAAGTCTTCTGTGAAAGTTCTAACTTAACTCTTGAACTCTTCTTAATAAAATTAGTTGTGGAAACTGAGGCATAAGGACAGTAAAGTGCAAGGCCCAAGTCACACAGCTAGTTAATACCAGAGTCAGGACTAGGAACCAGGATGCATCCCGCCTGTTTCTCTGTGTAATGGAGAATGAGGAATCCTTGGGGGTGCTGCAGGGTCTGGTTGAGTCTGGGAGACCTGTTTAAGGCCTCGGGGCCCCTGAACGTGAGGGAAGCTGAGGCTCTAGTCTGCTGGATGAACCCGAGCAAGCCAGTCATCTTTCTGACAGAATCGGGTGATGATGCAAGGAAGTGCCCTGTGAAAGGACAATTGACTGCACTGTGAGACCAAGGATGGCTTAGATCCATTCAAGTCTAATGTCTGAAGACAGGTTCATTTAATAGGCACGCACAGTGACATCTGTTTAGAACAAGCCTTTGAGGAGACTATATCCTCAGGGTGGCCATTAGCCTTACTAGAGAATGCAGTGTGCTCGTGAATCCCTGTGTAAAATGCAAGTATCGACACCTCATATTTGCACCACACTTCACAATTGATGAAGCTTTTTCATAAATATTACCTAATGTGATGCTTACAGCCTCCTATGATGTAAATATTCATTATCCCTATTTTACTGATCACAATACCACGGTCCAGAGGGGTTAAGTAAATTATCCAAGGCCACACAGTTAAAAAGTGACCAACAGTAAACTAGAACAGAGGTTGACTGTGTCCTAGGGAAATGTTCTGTCTGCTACTCAGAAGTTGCCCAATATTTATATATTTTTATTGCATAATAGAATATTACACAACATATTGTTCACAATATATTGTGGACATGAACCTAGAGTCCCACTCTAAAAAGGAGAGTGAAAAGGCAAAAACCGAAGTAGAACAGATTAGGGCAGAAATTTCTCAGGGCTCTAAGAAAGATACAGATACCTGCCTAGATCTTTTAGAGGAGGGTTAGTTTATTTCTAGGCAGAGGCAAGATAAGAGACAATCTGGAGAGGCTACAGAAGGGAGGTGAGTCTTGAATGAAGTTGTGGAAAAGTTAAGATTTGTTTCCTTTCAGTAGTAGCCAGTTTAGTCTCAACTGGAGTTTTCAAAAACAGCTGCATCTTATGGATTTAGGATTAATCTGGGAATTATGGCATGGGCTGTCCCTTTCCTCAGCTAGAGCTTTTACTATGTATATCAGTATTTCCAATGGGGCCTTAATAAGTATATTGCATAAAGAGGGGTTCACAGTTAAATAATTTTAGTTATTGTTGTGTTAAACCAAGTTGGCCACAATATTTCTTGGCAGATTACTCTGAGCTTTTAAAATGCCAATGTGTATTGTGAATCTCCAAGAGATATGTGGTATGTTACTTTTCAAACTCATCTTATGGCTACATGGTCCTTCTGCAGAATGGTCACTATAGAATGTGAGAATTTTCATCATGCATTTTGGTGGGATTGCATTGTACTCAGCCATTTGATTTCTTGCTGTTTTGTCTACTTTTAAAAATTTATTTTATATATATATATCTGATTTTGTTCCCAAACTGTGAAATCCCTGATTAAAAGAACAGTGTGTTTACTGTTTACTTCTATATATTGCACACAAAGTATATGGAAATAAGGGCTCAATAAATATACCTGCATTTGAATGAAATTCGATGTTGTCAACCCAGAAGCCTGAGTTTAGTTTTTATAGGGAAATCTATGAAAAATCAGTCACAGTTTTGTTACTACTGGCCTTTCTAACAATTTGTAGAAGGTGCCTTTCTCTTGAGAGTCTCAAAGACAGGATCGTGGTCTTCAGACCATCTGTTTGAGTTAGAGCAGTTGTTAGTGGCAACGTCGTTACATGAAATTTAAGGGGAGAAAACCTCAGATGGCTAAGACTATGCTGGGAAAAGTGATTAATTTCCTAGCCTAGAGATGACTGGATCTTAGTCCACAAGGTGATATGACTGTTTTATGTCTGTAGTGGTTCTCATTTCACCTAATTCCCTACTTGAACTTCAAATGGCATCACACAACCCAAGTGACTTGCTCCCTGCTCTATACTCTCACATGCTTTAAAACGCCCCTGCTGCAATACTGTTCTCTAACCTGTGGGGGGTTTTTTTGGATGAGAAGAGAAACTTATATAATTTCAAACTTACAGAAAAATTAAAAGTACAGTAGAAAGAGCATTTCTTTTTTCCCTGATCCACAATCCTAAAGAAATCTTTATAGCCAAAAGATCCATTTCAGAATTAGGCATTGCATTTAGTTGTCTTGCTTTTGCTTCCTTCAACCTGGAGCAGCTTTTCTATTTTTCATTGATTTCTTACTTTGATACCTTTGAAGTTTACAGGCCAGTTATTTCATAGAATGCACCACTTTGGCATTTGTCTAATGTTTTTTCATAGAATTAAGAAGTGGGTTTTTATATGCTTCAGAACTGCAAGCTCTATGTGGACATAGACTGTCCTTCCTCCTCTAGACTGTGTCTGAAGTTGACAAATTTGCTAAGTGAATTAGAAGGAATGTTAGACCCCCCTCAACATAAATCTTCTTCCTTCCAGCTTTGAAGTTCCCTGAGATGACTCCCTGTAACATTCTGTTTTGGATTTAATCTACTTTCTTGGGTTAAAAGATATATATGTGTGTGTATATATAGCAGTCCTGTACATTTCTATAACCTTTTCCTGCTTTTTTAAATACTGTTTAACTTCAATCAAACAAAAATTTGTACACAATTTTTTTACAGAAGCATAACATATTAAAAGTAAAGTACATAAATATTAAGTGTATGACTTTTTAATTTTTTTACATATGCATTGTCATATAACTATCGTCTAACGCTGTGGTCCCCAACTCCCAGGCCATGGACCAACACTGGGCCACAGAGGTCTGCCACTCCCCCACCCCCATCCCTGTCCTGTGGAAAAATGGTCTTCCATGAAACTTAGGAATGGGGGTGGAGTGCTGCACAGCAGGAGGTGAGTGGTGGGCAAGGGAGTGAAACTTTGTCTGTATTTACAGCTGCTCCCCATCGCTTGTATCACCGCCTGTGCTCCGCACCCCTACCCCAGTCCATGGAAACATTGTCTTCCATGAAACCAGTGCCTCGTGCCAAAAAGAGTGGGGACCGCTGACTTAACTAAGAAATAGAACATTACCAGACCCTAGAAGCCTGTTCCTGGCCCTCCCTGTCAATATCTTCAAAAGTAATACATTTTCTGATTTGAATTAAGCAATTTATAACTTTCTGACTTTAAGATCTGTACTTCTTTGGCTTCTTGCAGATCTAAATAAGTCTAGTTTTATCATAATAAAAATCAATTGTCACAACACTTTATATCAGTATAGCATTTTATAATTACAAAGTCTCTTTCCATGTGTTGCATCATTTGATCCTCTGCATACACCCTATGAGAAAGTCAGGGCAGGGATTTTTATCTCTGTTTAAAAAATAAAGATTTGAGGCCTAGAGATGGGAAACCTCCTAGACCATGATTTTTGCAAGTTCAAATTTCATCATAAGAGCCTATCACAACAATCTTAGTTTTTCTATAAGTTGTATGGGCCAGACTTAAAAACTGCGACTATCTCCTATGAAATATTTTGGAAACAGAGCACTACACTTGGACTTAATACACACAAAGGGTAGGGTGTGGCAAGTTTTGCCTGATAGTGAATGGTCAACTTCAACCGAGTAACTCGGGCTCTTCTTTGTAAATAATATTAATGGTAGCTCATGTTGCCTACTATTTCACACTTTCTCAAGTGTTTCACATCTATTATCTCACTTAGTAAGAGCTGAAGTAACCAGTATTTACTGAGACCTATTTTTGTTCCCTGATAGTGCTAAGCATACTACAGCAATTATTAAGGACATTCCTTTCAACAAATGGTGAGGTAGGTATTAATTTCTATCACTCCCAAGCCTCAGTGTCCCTAAATGAAGAATACCTAATCGCCAAGTTGTCCACCCACTAGAAAGAGGGTACAATAGAACAGGTTTCCTGACCTCATTTAGAAGTATCTACAAACCCCTAGCACGTCAGTTTTGAATTGGTCATCAAGATGGTGAGCAGGTTGCAGTCATTCCTAAGTGGTCACTGTGAATATTCCTGGCCTCTTCTTTCAGGCTGCCTAAGATCACATGGTTAAACTTAGAACTTCAAGTTCAGTGCCCTTTTTAAATTGCTCTTTCACCTCCCTTTCACTGAAAACCCAGTTCTAGTCCTCTCTTGTAAGAGACAGGACTTCATGATGATATCTCTTCCCTCACCCCACAGAGCATGTTGCTATTCAAAATATTAAAGAACCAAACGAAATCAATCTGCCCACATTCTATTCCAAGCTTCTAAAGAAGGCAGGTGGTATATTATGTTATATATGTCCTATTAGGGTTCTAAGCACTTTGAAGCTATTTAGTAAGAAGAGAGAAGGCAGTATCTAAGAGGAGTGTGCTAATATTTTTTGGTGTGAACTTTGACTTCGCTGTTATATCAGTAAAGCTTAGCAGCACTGGCTTGGTAAGCTGAAAGGTGGGAAATTTCATTGATCTCTCTATGTGCCTCTACTGCTAGACATTTCTGGAATATTCAGTACTTAATGACAAGACTGTGTTGTTTTAGGAGTAAATGTTGAAAATAGAAACCATATTTAGGTTAAAAGGCTTTCATTTATTTAAACTGTCTCAGAAGTGTTCACAAATCATTTCTTGAGCTTTATAAAAAGACAAATAATGCCGATTTAAAAATATATTTTAATTAATAAAGTTGTCTTTTTTGGGAGTACAGCTCTATGAATTTTAACTCATGTATCAGTCATGCAACCACTGCCACAATCAGGATACAAAACTGCGCTATCCCCCAAACAATTCCCTTGTGCTCTCCCTTTGCAATCACACTCTCCCACCATTCCTAACCCCTTGATATGTTCTGTCACTCCAGCTCTGTCCTTTTGAGAGTGCCATTCAAATGGAATCATACAGTCAGTATCCTATGAAGACTAGCTTCTTTAATTCAGCACAATGCCTTGGAGATTCATTGAAGTTTTTATATCAACATATATGAAGCTCATTGCATAGTGTTTCTGGATAGTATTCTAATTTTTTGATGCAGCAGAGTTTGTTGATCCATTCATTTGTTGAATAACTTTCAGTTGTTTCCAGCTTTAGGCAATTAATAATAGAGCTACTGTAAACATTAATTTATAGCTTTTTGTGTAAACTTTAGTTTTCATTTCTCTTGGGAAAATACCTAAGAGCAAGATTATTGGGTTGTATCACAAGTTTATGTTTAACTTTATAAGAAACTGCTGAACTATTTTCCATGTGACATTTCATATTCCACCAGTATGAGAGTTCCTGTTGCTTTAGCACTTGACATTATCAATATATTTTTTTTTTTAGTCATTCTGAAAGGTATGTAGTGATATCTCATTGTGGCTTTAATTTGCATTTCCCTAATATCTAATGTTGAACATCTTTTCATGTGTTTATTTGACTTTTGCATATCCTTTTTGATAATGTATCTCTTTATGACTTAAACATTTTTAAATTGGGTTGTTTGTAGTGTGATTCCTCCAAGTTTATTCTTCTTTTTCAAAATGATTTTCAATATTTTGGGGCTTTCCCTTTCCATATAAACATCAGTTTGTCTGTATGTAAAAAAATCTTGCTGGGATTTCTATTTTAATTAACTAAACCTATAGGTCAATTTGGAGAAAGGTGACCTCTATGTTGAGTTTTTCAATTCTTTAATATGGTATGTCTCTTATATTATTTTTATTACTACTGTAACAAATTACCAAAATCTTAGTTGCTTAGAAAACATGTATTTATTATTGCACAGTTTCTGTGAGTCACAAGGCCAAGGACAGTGTGGCCTGGCTGGTTCTTTGCTTAGGGTTTTATAAGGCTAAAATCAAGCTGTCAGCAAGGTTGTGTTTCTTTCTGGAGGCTCTGGAGATGAATGCATTTCAATTTCTTTAATATTTATTGACTAACCAAAGAGTTTGTACCCACATAGTATTCTGAAATTAAAAAACAGTTATTGGACTATTCAGGTTGTCTATTTCATTTTAGTTGAGGTTTGGTGCTTTGTGTTTTTTGAAATATGAGTTTATTTTATCTAAGTTGTAGAATTTATTACCTTATCATTTTAATATCTCTTGATCAGTAGTCATGTCCCTCTTTCATTCCTATTGGTAGTGATATGTATCTTTTTTCTTTGCTTCTTGGTTCACCAGGCTAGAGGTTTATATTTTATTGTTCTTTTCAAAGTACCAACTTTTGGTTTCATTTTTTTCCCCTATAATATTTTTTCCTGTTTTAAAATTCTTTATTATTTCTTTCATTTTGCTAGTTTGGTTTATGCTCTTATTTTTCTAGGTTCTTAAAGTGGAAGGTTACATTATTGGCTTGAGAGCTTTCTTCTTTTCTAATATAAGCCTTTAATACTATAAATTACCCTCCAACCATTGGTTTTGCTGCATTCCACTCATTTGGTAGGTTTTATTTTTATTCTTCTTCAGCTCAAAATATTTTCTAATTTCCCTGTTGACTTTCTTTGACCCATAGATTATATTTTTAAGTTATGACATGTTTGGAGATTTTCCTATTATTTTTCTATTATTGATTTCTAGCTTAACTCTAAGGTTAGAGAATATACTTTCAATATATTTTTTTTAATTTGGTAAAGTTTGATTTATGACACATGGTATGGCCTGTTTTGGTGAATGTCCTATGTGTACTTAAAAATGATGTGTTGTTATTTATATTTTAGAGTCCTCAAATAGCTGCTCAAATAGTTGTTTTATAGCTGTGTTCATTGAGAAAGATAAGGTGGAGTACACTTACTTCATTTTGTGCAGAAACAGAGGCTTCCAGGTAACTTTGCCAAAATTTTGTTTACTGATAGATATTGAATTCTCAAATATTCTGCAGAAGGATCTTCTTATGTTCAAAAAAACTATGAACTACAAGATTGATGATGAAAATAACCCTGATGTTTTAATAAATGCTATCTCCTTTTCTGTAGAATGGGATAATTAATAGCTTGCCCTGTGTCCTTCAGAGGCTTATTTGTCATATATACTAGACCTACTTAAACTTTTTTGGCAATTTAGGTAAGGAAAAGGAAAGGTCTGGATGGGATCAGGGTGGGATCAGGACTCCAGGAAGTGATTTAGCTGTAGGGTTGACCCCACATGGGGATAGCCATCTAGGGTTTATGCCTTGGTATAATGGCCATGTTTTCAGTGGGTTGATTACAGCAAAGGGCATCTGCCAACCATGGAAGGAATGAAACAGGTGGTAGTATATTCATGGTTACAGGAGGTTTATCCAGCTTGGAGCAAGACTTTCTAGGGGACAAAATGTGGGCTCCTGGAGTACTGATAAGCCCCAAGCTACAGGTCCAAGCCCCAACTAGGATGGTAGACTTACAGGAGTAGCTATTATGTGAGTAAGGAACTATATATGGAATCAGGAAACTGAGGGAGAAATCCATTCCTATGGCTTGGTGAAATGCTTCTGTGCAGAAGGAAGGCTGAGCAAGTGGCGGTTCAGAGTGAAGGCCACTCTTAGGGAAACAAACCTAGTTTCAGCCTGTCGCCTGCTGGCCAGGTGAGAGAATCCAGTGGTCAGAGTAACTCAGAGATATGGAGATCCTAACGCTTATCAACTCTAGAGAATGTAGACATTAAAAAGTTTCATATGCAGGGAAAAGTATTAGGGTGCTGAGAACATGTTAATAATCATCATTAACTTGTTGATTACGTAGAAGTAAGTGCACATTTGGATAGGCATCAACGTTGACATGCTGTGAAACAATGTCATTACATATGAAAGAAGTATGAATACGTAAGGGAGAAAGTATGAAAATGATCATGTAGTAAATAAAATGGATAATGCAGGGAAGGCTGACTGGGAATATATTACGTGCACGTTCCAATCATCTGAAGCAAGGGCAGGGTTGTTAGACCCCATCACAATCTAAAGCTAAGCTGTAATTCACACACTGAGGAAGTATATGTTATCAGGCAGGTTCTTTTGCTTTCTGACAGTTTCTCCATCTCTGAACCAGCACCTCCTCACCGTAAGAAACAAGAAGAAAGAGTGTATTACTATTTACAATAATGAAATTCCAAGGCTGAATACAAGATGAAGTTAAAAATGAACCAGCATTCTCAGAGAAGTTTCAGACCAGCCAACCTCCTCCCACAAAAACCTTAGTACATTTAGTCTGTTAAAACCAGCTGCACAGTGACCTTTGCTTTTCAGTCTACTTTATTCTAATTCATCACAGGGCAGGACTGACTCTGGATTTGTTTTTGCACACAGGTTATCTTTAGATTAGCTTTGTCTTGGTGACCTGACTTGTTGCTAGCTCCCGCATAATCCAGTCACTCTTGGGAATATCAGTTAAGACCTTCAATCACACTAATTAGAATGTCTTCTAAGTGTTGCCATAGGAGTTCAGCAGCTTATAAACAAGCAAACTGGTAAAATCTAGGGGTATATGGTTTTTTTTTTAATAGTCAAAAGCAATTTAGGAGGTCAGAATGCTTTAGGATAGCTGAGTACTGGAGCTGAAATTACTGTGCCATGAATCTGCAATGAAATATCTAGTTGTTCTCTGCTGACAAGGATTAATGCAGAACTATTAATTACTTTTATTAATGACTTGGATGAGGATATAGGTTGCATGCTGATCAAGTTTATAGTGTCACAAAGCTAAGAGGATAGCAATTATTGTGATGGCAGGCTTAGAAGCCCGAATGATTTCAAGACAAAATTTAGCAATGATCCATCCAATACATGCGTGGCAGAGTGACTTCCATAAGGTACAACTTATGATCATGTCACTCCTCTCATCAGAAAACTTCAGTGATTCTGTTTCCTGTTTAACTTAAATCCCAAGTCCACAGCCTGCTATTTAAGGCCTTGCCATATTTGATCCGAACATTGTCTGCTTTCCAACAAAATCTTCTATAGTTCTTTTCCTAATACACTGTGCTTAGGCCAAACTCAATTATTTATAGATTATTTCTTATTTATGTCCCATGCTTTCATACCTTTGAGCATTATTCTCCACTAAGAGTTTCTTTTTCTCACACGTTCTTTCTGCCTGAATTCTAAATATCCAAACCAGTTCAAAAGCCACCTCTTGAGTTTAGTCTTCTTTTATTGTCTTGACTGGAGTAATCTCTTTCCTTTGCTAATCTTCAGTAACACTGATCCATCCCTCTCTATTTCTATCACTTTTTACTTTATATTGCAGATGTTTTTTTTCTCCGATACATGTTTTAAGTTCCTTCTAGACTATGCATAGTGCTAGAACTTCTGTCTGATAACTCTTTTTATTTCCTGTGTACCTCTCGATGTGTGTCCTATACATAGTTGATAATATTGGTGTGGTTTGCATGGGATTGATCTCTACTGCAGAAAAGTGCCTTTAGAGAAGGACCTACATCTTGATCACCAGAGGTCCCTGAAGTTATATCATAGTAACTTGTAAACTGAAAATGCTCAATACATGTTTTATTGAATAAATGAATGACTGATATGGAGAAGAAAATTTCCCTAAGTTAATAGTGTTAGAATTGGAAGTGGGTAGTGGTGAAAAGAAAGAGATATTTAATCATTGAGATAAAACAGTCTCTTGTGATATGATAAACTCACCTGTAATTTGTGTACAACCAGGCTAAAGAAGGAAGCATGGTATGAGCCAGAGATTTTTGGAGATGTGTGATCAAGAGAGGTGACAGGGTTCAAAAACTTGCATTGTCCTTTAGGGTGACCACACAACCTGGATTGCTTGAGGAGTACCAGTTTATGCCTTTTGTTTCTATGTAACACCCTTTAAAGTGGCCAATTTTAAATGATGTTATATAGTTACCCTATTTATCAAATACCTCTTTGGCCTTTTTAGTCTGGCAGGTATCTGTTGTTGTCAAACTTGTGTCATGAGCTATTCGAGATAATAGACTCTGTGGTTAGTCTGTTGTGGGTATAAATCCCACCTCTGTCACTTACTAGAAATATGATCTGGACAAGTTACCAAGACCTGTAACACCCTTATATAACTATTGCATTCAAGAGAGAAAGCAGAGGTCTTGAGCATGGAATTTCTGAGTCATCTCTAGTTTTCAGTATTTATATAATAGCCCTACATAGGTTTTTACCAGTGGCCAGATATTTCTAGGAGAGTAGGAAATAAACACTTAACAGAGATGTTAAATCTCCAGGTCTTCTGCATTAAAGATCACACAACCAATTGTAAGGACTTGGTTCTTGCTAGTTGGCAGTTTTAGTTGGTTATCAATAGAAAGGCTAAAGATCAGAGAAATTGGACTCCTGCCTCTTCATTTGTCTCTTCCAGTGAGAAGAGGAGAGCAAGAGCAGCAGGGGATGAGGTTTATATATTTCCCCTTAATATAAATTCAGAGTGCAGTGGATTGCAGACCAAGTCTGAATCCAGGATTTCTAGACTTTCTATTCATCACTAAGAAGGAAAAAATACCTGGATCATAAAATATTCCCCACTGGAAATAGACCAAGGGAATGCAAAGAGCAATAAGAAGGTCAAATTTATCTGTCAGATATGTGATTCCTGGTCAAAAATTTCACATGCATATTTTTTAATTAGGCAGTTCTAGTTCAGTGATTAAGTAGTTCTGGAGCCAGACATTTGGGATCTGATCATGGCTCAAACACTTTCTAGCCAAAGGATGTTGGTTATGTTATTTAAACTTGTCTAAGTTTTCTTATCTGTATGTAATATGGGAATTAAAAAACAACCACAAAAGAAGCAAAACAAAACAAAAGCTGTCTTCTTGGTTGGTTCTGACAATTAAGTTTGTTACTATTGTAAAACTTTTAGAATAATTCCTAATCTGTAGTTTGCATGCATGCACATTGCTATTTTTAAGTACTTGAAAGTAATGTGATCTATTTTCCTTACCTTTGTATTTATGTTGACAGGATGACACTTCTGTGGTGTGTAATGAGTCTCTACTTCTATGGGATCCTGCAAAGTGATGCCTCAGGTAGGTGAATGTCTTTTGACTACTTATTAAAATGCAAGCTATACATAGGGTGATGTGTCCACTCTTTCTGAGAATGAATTTAAATGAACATAATGTTTATTTCCATTGTCCTCCATGGTAGCAGGGAATCATAGACCTGAAGAATCTGACAGTTTCTCCATCTCTGATTCAGTACCCTCTCACCCTAAGAAACAAGAAAGAAGAGTGTATTACTATTAAATATTTCCAATAATAAAATTCTAAGGCTGAATACAAGATGATATTAATTCACCAAGAGGTTTCAGACCAGCCAACCTCCTCCCACCAGAGTGATAGGAGAACTCATTGATGTCTCTAGTCTTCTTGGGACACAGTGCACTTGGGGGAGTGGTCTAGTATGTATGAATTCAGGAATTTTTCATCACTTTCACACTCAAACCAACTAGAATACTACTTCTTTCTCTTACCTCAAGTCCTCTGCAAAAAGAAGTGGAAGTGATAATAGCACGATCTGTTTTTCAGACTTGAGCCAGTGAACAAGAAGGCCCCAAAAGTAACAGTCCATTGTGATCTTAAAAAAAAAAATGATGGATTTTTGCCATACAGCTTCTATATAGGGAAGAAAGAACCTATCTTTAGACTAATTCTTTGTATGTAGCTTCATAAGATGAGTAAGCCAAGACCTTTTTTGAGTTTGAATAACTAAGCTCAATCATCATGGGCCTGGATCATATGAAATCAGAGCTGGAAGAGATTTGATATATGAAAATCCATCTTTT
The DNA here is from genome assembly GCA_008086735.1 of Cheirogaleus medius. NCBI lineage: Eukaryota > Metazoa > Chordata > Mammalia > Primates > Cheirogaleidae > Cheirogaleus > Cheirogaleus medius. The sequence continues at coordinate 43,057,355 of VBSM01000272.1, forward strand.
CAGGTCTTTTCTTATATCCAGAATTACTGCCCAGAACTGCTCTCTGGAACCTCTGACTACTGGATCATTTAATTGTAACCTCTTATGGTTTTGGATTGATCAAATTTTTAGAAAGTTTTTAGTACATAAAACTGAAGTTTGTCTCTTTGTCATTTGCATACATTTCTGTGGTTTCACTGCTTGATTGAAAAAAACAAAAACAACCTAATGTGATGGTCCTCCAATTTTAATGCAGAGAACCTAGAGGTCTTCATTTTAAAAAGTTTCCAATGTATAATTCCCCTGAACACCATGAATCATACATTGAATATCATCATTTTAATTCCTTTTCTGTGTGAAAGGACTTCGCATGTGTTAAATCAGTGATCATATAACCATAACCCCAGTGTGCTGCAATATGTGCCTTCAACTGTTCTCTACATGGCATAGATCTGAGCCCGCTTACCATTCTGATAATCTTTGCTGGGTGCCTTTCAGTTTTTCTATGCCACTTAAAGCATTGTATTAGAAACCAAAAATAGCACTAAAGGAGGGGTTGTAAGTAGGACAGAGTACAGCTCAAAGCTGAAAGTAGAGATAACTTCTAACCTTGTTGGCCCATTGGGGCCTCACAGAGGGAAGGATATATTATAGCAGGGCTGATATTCAGCTGGGATGCACAAGGAGACAGCTCTCTGGATGTTTAGTCCAGCATCTGTCCTGCTTGGTCGAATGTCCCATTTGATTGGTGAGTGCCTTGATGTCCTGATTTTTAAATATGTTGAATATAACCCTTGATTGTAATTTGTTCTTATTTGATTTAGTGCTATGCTTGACTGTTACCTGCTCACAGAGGCCTTCCTTGACCATCTTACTTAAAATAGCACCGCCAATCACTCTCTATCCCTCCATCCTGTTTTAATTTTCTTCATCGTACTCATTTCCTGACATTATAATAACTCTCCTTCTCTTCTCTCCTCGTTCTCCTCCTTTTCCTCCATGAAACCCCTGTCCTTCTCTCCTTCCTCCTTTGCTCCTGCCTTTTCTTCCTCTCCATCTCTTTTGCTTCCTCCTTCACTCCCTCTCTCTGTGATTTTAAGCTGCCTAAGGGCAGAAACTTGTTATTTTGTTTGTTATTCAAACACTTGGAATTATGATTGACAGGCAAATAGTAGGTGCTCACTATATATATGTTAAATAGTTGAATACATATCCCTTCATATCTCTCTCTCTCTCTCTCTCTCTTTCTCTCTCTCTCTCTTTTAACCAAACTGGCTAGTTTTATAATGGAACCTGTTTGAGTACATGCCAGTAATTCATCATGTGGTTTTATGTCCTGCCTCACTTTGAAGGAAGAGGGAGAGGTGACTATTACTTTTGCTGGAAGATCAGGGAAGCGTCAGAGGCTACTGAGTGCTGGCGCCTCCCCAGTGGTCCTGGCTGTGTTGCTTTTCTGAATGACCTTTACTGTTATCCATCCAAGGAGCCCTACCCCCACCCCAAAATCTGTTGGGAAGTGAGCTTTCTACCCAGGAATTGTGACTCATAATTCTGCCAGGGGAAGCTAACTTCTTGAATAAGATGAGTTCTCATACCAGCCCCATTGCGTCACCATGGGAGCAGGAAACATGTTGTAATCCCCTCAGTCCATCTGGCACATACTCATTTGCTTTCCTTATGAAGAGGTGTATTGTGTCTGTCACTGATACACTTCCTAGTTTCAGGGAGAAGAACAAAAAGGAAATGTTGTTGACAAAAATGAAAAGAGCAACTGGCTCTGGACTACTAGGGGAAAAAAGGGATCATTGCACATCCTGAGGGATCAACCAACCTCTCTGTGCATGAAGGTACGGACTTTCACAATGATGTAAATGCTGACAGATCTGTTGGTCTTTCATGAGGCTCTCCCTGTGGTTTAAGTTTCCATCTTCATGAAAACACAGGTTGATGTGAGGAACAAAGGAGAAATACCCTGAAAACTCTAAAGCACTTTACGTGCATATATTAGTGAGAGGTTTATTTTGTTGTCCTGGGCCCTTCCATGTAGACCCTTCTTTTAAGGGAAGCCTCAAATTTTAAAAAGTATGAATCGTAACAACATAAGAGTTTAGTGCCATTCAATGAGTTTCAAGTGCAGTGAACTGGCCTTGAAGGCAGAACATTCTGACTTCAGACCATGGTCTTTCTGATAGTAGTATTGTGATTTATCTCCTCTTGAATGGGGGCGGGGAGGGCGCAACGTTTTCATCTCAGGTAGTGATAAAAGCAAATAATAAAAAACAGCATTTATTTACTTTTAAGGAATTAAAGCTTGGATAATTATAATAGTGATACTATGTTTACAGTGTGGTAGTTATAATGGTAATAATGATGCTCCCTTTGCTTAAAAAGCAGTTTGTATTTTGTATATTCAATGTCATTTGATTGTCACACTCAAACCATGGGGTAGTCATGCCTAATTTAGCTTTCTTTTTTGGATAAGAAAACTTAAAATTAAAGTGGTTAAAGGAATTAGCCAAAGTCGCACAGCTAATACTTAGCATAACTGTGACTTCAATTAGTCACTCGGTTCCCAAGATCCACATTATTTTTACTAAGTATGCTCCCCATGGGCTCTACTAGAATATAAAGAATTTAGAAATAAAATTAAGATCCAAGGGATCCCAGGTAATTGTTTTGGTAGCTCTTGAAGTACTGCTTAGTCATAGATTTCTGTACTCTCTAGATAATGAGTATATTTACACTGCTATCCCCTCCTTAAGACACTGATTTCAGGAAGAAAATTACTATAATCCTAAATTCAAATTCAGCATTCTCATTTTTGTTTGTTATAAATGTAGTATGAAACATTTCCATTATTAAACTCAGAGTTTTCTGTTTATAAGAATTCAAAAAGAATTCACCTCATTACACAATTCTCTTTTGGTGTGCTTTATTGGCAGCATGTTAGGAAGTCAAACTGTTAAAATTGCCTTCAGTAGAAATAAATACTTGGAACCTATGATTCCAAGTTGAGAAGATAGTGAAAAATGGCATCATATACAACACGATAAATTTTAAAAATATTACCATATCATTATTTGCTATACAGATCACATAAAAAAATGATAAGCAATGCATTGTCTCCCCAAAATGCGTGCAAACACACAGACCTTTGAACATAGCTTTTTATTTCAAAGTCAACAAATAGTTGACCGTGTGCCACTTGCAGGGCCAGATTTCACACACATTATCATTTACTTTACAGAAAACGTTGCGTCGGGGGAGGAGCTAAAGGTTTCTATACTCGTTTTATAGTTTAAGAAAGGAAGAGCCAAGGAGGTAGCCCAGGTGTGTGATGCTCACCATAGCATGCCTGAGAGAACTGGGCTGCTTTGACTCCAAAAACAGTGCTCTTTCCTTTACACCATATTGCCTTCTTTTAGGACTTTGTTCTGATAATAGAAGAAAGATCCCCTGATTCCTTTTCCATTATGTTTTTTACAAAATTTGCCAAACTTAGAAATAATCTATTGACTTATTGGGAGTGAATTGCATAATGCACAATAAATAAATAAATAAGTAAAAACTATGGTTAATGGTAATTGAGAGACATCAATTTAAGTTTTGACTGTTTCACTCTGTGAGTTGTTTGATGACATTAAAGAGGTCATTTCATCACTCTTTGTTACTGTGTCCTTACCTATAAACCAAATCAACCAACCAACCAACCTTCAACAGCAGCAGACCCAACTAATTCAACTTTCCTGCTTTTTATTAAGGAACATTATGCATCATGGACATACACAGGGTACACTGTTCCTATTATTTAATTAAATGGTTATAATGACAATCTTAACAGTGATTTCACTCTGTTCTAAAATCATGTATTTGACCATTTTATAGTGAAGAATCCGGGGTGAATGAAGGAAGTTTCTTATTTTAAGAGTACTACAGTAAAGTTTGAGAGAAAGAAGAAAAAGTAAATACCAAATAGAATGCCATGAGAGAGCAGAGAAAGTATTAATCCTGTCAGGAGGTATTGAGGAAAGCTTAATAATTCACTTTTCTAGGAGGAAGCCAAGCAGGAAAGGTAGGTTGGGGACAGATAATGGAGGACAAGAATTCCCTCAGGTAAAGAGAATATTTGCATTTAATGTATTTTAGATACAGTTGGCTTTAAAAAAAAATCTGTCTTACTATTGCAAGGACATATAATATTTTTAATACTATGTAATGGTTCTTTTAACTTTTGGTAAGAATTCAATTTGTTGCCAGCCCCAACGGCCTCATTTTATTTGAATATGCTTTTTTGAAAAACTCCATACTCAATGTACTTGTGACATTCAGTTCCAGTCTCTGCTGCCCATGGCTGGCCATCCTGAACACTCTTCGTTTCTACGCAATTGAGTCCAAACATTTGGAGAATGTATGAAGAATACTGTTTCATTTTATTCTTAGACCTAAAGGTCATTGGAATTACACAATTTCACCCTGTTGTCCTTTAAATGCTGCCTCTTGGGAGCAGATCTCTTCACTCTTTTTTTTTTTTAAGCTGCATTTGTATTTTGAAACACACTGATGTTTATTTTTAAGTTACTTATACTTCCCAAGGGTGAGCGTTCTGTAGCCTGATTGAAAAAAAGATTTAAGGACCACAATTAATTGGCTTGATGCTGACTTTGCAAATAAAGAGCTTCTTGTATCATAGTGATAATTCTATGTTTAGAAAGATGACCTGGTTCTTCCTTCACATGGCTGTGTTAGTGAAGGGAAACCAGTATTTTTTGCAAGGAATCCATGGGTGCATATCATTGTAGCTAGCAATGTTTGGTTTGTAAGAATTTATGCTGCCCTTTGAATCACCTTTGTTTCTGCTATCCTTTCCTTTCCTCCCTGACTTCCCAGAATTACTTGTTTCTGCCATATTGAGATGAGCTCTATAGAGCCGGATCTCCACCTTAACAGTGAGTCACTAACAGGCAGTTCCTACCTATTTTTGCTCCAACATTTAAAATAGTTTTTTTTCTATTTAGCTGATTAACTTCTTTAGAAAATAAAATATATTTTCACCTAAGATAACAACACAATGATTTCTCTATTTTTAAATCCACTGGGTATTGCCATCTCTTATTTATTTATTTATTTATTTATTTATTTGTTTGTTTATTAAGTATGAAATGTCCAATTTCCTTAAGTACTAAGGCAGTAGATATCTCTGACATTTCACTCTGACACTTCTTATTTTATTTTTATTGTGAAGGTACATCCTCAGTCTTTCAAATGCATGGTTTGGCTTGTGATTATATTTCAAATTATTTTTTAGAACAATTTTTGTGAAACCATCGATAAGTCAAAAATTCATGTTATTTTCAAATATGAGTTCCATTATGGAACCAATGCAGCACAGACAGCTCGAAATATCAACGAAGTGTTTGGGAAAGATGTGGCTAATGAACACACAGTACGTTGATGGTTTGAGAAGTTCCATTCTGGTGATTTTAATACTGAAAATGAACCACGTGAGTGACTTGAGACCAAGGTGGATAATGATGAGCTGAAAGCTGTAGTGGAAGCGAATCCATGTCAACCAACACGTGAATTAGCAGCAAGGTTTGATGTTACTATTCCAACAAGATTGGACCATTTGTAACAAATAAGCAAGGTAAAGAAAATGGATAGATGGTTACAGCATGAATCAAATGAGCATCAGAAAAGAAATCATCTTGAAGCTTGCCTTTCTTTGCTGTCACGTCTTAAAGGCGAACCATTTCTACACCGTATGATGAAAAATGGATTCTTTTTGACAATCACAAGCATTTGACACAATGGTTAGAACAAGATGAAGTGCTGAAACACAGTCCCAAACTGAATATTTATCAGAAAAAGCTAACGGTGTCTGTTTGGTGGTGCAGCGCTGGTATTATCCACTACAACTTCATGAAACTTGGTCAATCAATTACAGCAGATGTCTGCTGCAACCAATAGGATGAAATGATGAGGATGCTTGTGATTAAGCAGCCCAGGTTGGTCAATAGAGACAGGCCAATCCTCTTGCAAGATCACAGGTTGTACAAACAATGCTGTTCAAACTCCAGAGGTTGGACTTGGAAACTCTCTGTCATCCACCATATTCACCAGACCAAGCTTGCATCAACTGCCTACCACTTCTTCCAGGCTTTGGACTACTTCTTGCAAGGAAAAATATTCAATTCTCAACAAGCTGTGGAAAATGCCTTTTGCGATTTCATTGCTACTCGCTCTCCAGGGTTCTTTGCTGCTGGCATAAACAATCTACTGTTAAGATGGTAAAATTATGTTGATAGTTTAGGCTTTAATTAATCATACTGCTTCTTGTTTGAGATATAATAAACTAAACTTTTGATTTGAAATCGGACATTTCATATTTAATGACCTAATATTTTTTATAGACTAGTCAAGGAGTTCAATCTGTAACTAACTGTGAACAATAGTGAGCTAACTCCCTACCTTCGGACCAGCCTCTCATTTATTTTTGAGGGACAGAGAGAAACTGGATACATTTTACAAATAATCTGGGAACCTCAGTCAGTAACTTCAAGTACCTGCCATTCAAACCTATAAAAGCCGATGTACAGAATTGCATTGTTTTGTCTTTCCCTTTTTTGGAGGCAATAGAAACAATGAAAAGGCATGATGACTAAGGAAATAAGAGAAAAGAGATAAAACAATCATATTCTCAACAACCTAGACTGCATTTTCATGAATTTCATTTCTCTTTCTACCATAGGAACAAAAATGCTTAGTATAGCTCTGCATTATTGGGAACTAAATATGACTTTCCTGCATTGTCTGTAGAGTTTGGAATATAGTTTAAGGCTCTTAACTGTCAGCCCATAGTTGTTTTTTTCCCCCCCTTCCAAGGTACTGTCATATTTTTTGATGTGCTCTTTGAGGTAAACAGGAGTGTGCATTTTAATATGTATACCAAATAATTGGTATTGCATTTTCCCTTTGGCTTATATAATAAAACCCTGTGGTCTTCTTAAGGTTTGGGCTTGCCATCCCATGTCAGCAAGACTGACCAGGTGAGAGTGTTTGCCAACTATGCTTCCTCAGTGGAAGCTCCTTCAGTACCTACTCCATAAATGCAGATACCCAGGTGAAAGAAAACAGAAAGCAAGTGCATCCATCAGTCATTAATAATTTTTCTATATAAATATTGCTCTTTATTAACTTCTTACAGTGGGTTAAGGTAATTTCTAATTACCTATATTTTCATAACAAGTACAACCATAGTTGAAATATAGAACTTTATTATTTTAATTGACAGATAAAATTGTATTTATCATGTACAACATGATATTTTGAAATGTATATACAGTGTAGAATGACTAAATGTAGTTAATTAACAAACACGTTACTTTACATAGTTATCATTTTTGGAGTGAGAACACTTTACATTTAATCTCCTAGCATTTTACAGCAAACACGGATATATACATTATTGTTACCAAGTGTATACTAACCATTATTAACCATTATTTATTATAGTTTTATTTGCCTTTTTTTTTACATGGGAGAGAAACTTTTAATCTTTTACCATAGACTTCTTTGATGTTTACATGCAATAAACCTAATACTTTAAATTGATGCACCTGAATTAACTTGAAGGCTCTATCCTTTTCTAGATCCTCTTAGACCTCAGACTGCCTCAAAAGTTGCTTAATGGACTGATTTTTTATTTTCAGAGAGAAACCATTAATTTTATCCCTATATTTTCTAATTTTACCTGGACTTTTTTGATTTATCTGGTCTCCTAGGGAAAATTGAATTTCTCATATGATAGATGTTTTGACATCCATGGTTTGATTCTACATGTCTTTTCAGCATTTTTTACTGTCCACTCAAGGTAAAGGAAATAAAGAAAATGAGGAAAGAAGAGAAGAGGAAGAGAGAGGGAGAATGAGAAGAGATAGAGAGGGATAGTGAGTAAAAGAGAGACAGAAATGCAAAGAGAAAAATAGAGATACAGAGATAGTCTTTCCAGAGTATTAGCTGGATTTGATGCAAAGCCAGCTATACTTTTTCAGATTATAAAACCAAAACAAAACATTTTTCATACCATATTTAAATACTCCCCATTTTTTCATGAGCTTTGTATTGGATAGTTTCCTTTTTGTAAAATTTGTGTTTTTCACATATCAATACTAACATTGAATGTAAATGACCTTATGCTCCACTTAAAAGATATAGATTGGCTGAATGGATAACAAACACAAACCGAATGTTAATATATACCATCTCCAAGAAATCCATTTAATTTGCAAAGATTTTCATAGACTTAAGGTAAAGGGGTAGAAAAATTTTCCATGCAAATGGAAACTGAAAATTAGCAGGAGTAGCTATTTTCATATCAGATAAAATAGACTTTAAATCAACAATGGTAAAAAAAAAAAAAAAGACAAAGATAGTCATTAGATAATGATAAAGTGAGCAATTCAACAAGAAGGAATAACAATCCTAAATATATATGCACCTAACACAGAAGCTCCCAAAGTCATAAAATAAGTTCCACTAGATCTAAGCAAGGAAATAAACAACAACATCATAATAGCCAAGGATTTTAATACTCCACTGACAGAACTGGACAGATCATTGAGGCATAAAATAACAAAAAAACACTGGACTTAAACGGGACTCTAGAACAAATGGGTCTAATAGACATTTACAGAACATTTTACCCCAAAACTGCAGAATATCTATTCTTCTCATTAGCACGTGGGACATTTTCCAAGATAGATCATATGTTAGACCATAAAATAAATCTCAGCAAATTGAGAAGAATTGAAATCATACCATGTATCATCTCAGACCACAGTGGAATATAAACTAGAAATCAATTCCAAGAGGAACTCTCAAAACTGCACAAATATATGGAAATTAAACATCGTGTGGCTAAACAATTCCTAGGTCAATGACAAAATCAAAATGGAAATAAAAAGACTTTTCAAATTGAACAATAAAAATGATACAAGAGCTTCCAAAAATTTCTGTATACAGCACAAGAAGTTCTAAGAGGGAAGTTTATAGCCTTAAATGCCTAATCAAAAAGACAGAAAGATCACAAATTAACTACCTAATGTCACACCTCAAAGAACTAGAAAAAGAAGAACAAACCAAACTCAAAGCTGGCAGAAGAAAAGAAATAACAAAGATTAGAGCAGAACTAAATGAAATGGAAACAAACAAATAAAAACAGTACAAAGGATCTATGAAACAAATAGTTGGTTCTTTGAAAAGATAAAATCTTTAGACCACTGACTAGCTAGATTAACCAGAAATAGAAGAGAAAGGACTCAAATAAGCTCAATGAGAAATGAAAAAGGAGACGTTACAACTGAGACCCTAGAAATACAAAATATCATTTGAGATTACTATGAAGACCTCTACCCACGCAAACTAGAAAATCTAGAGGAAATTGATACATTTTTTTAAACATACAACCTCCCCAGTTTGAATCAGAAAGAAATAGAAATCCTGAACAGACCAATCACAAGTAGCAAGTTTGAAACAGTAATGAAAAAATCTCCCAATAACGACAACAGAAAGCCCCAGACCAGAGGGATTCACAGCTGAATTCTACCAGAACTACACAGAACTGGACCTATTCTATTGAAACTGTTCTATAACATCGAGGAGGAGAGAACCCCCCCCAACTGATTCTATGAAGCCAATATCACCCTGATACCAAAGCCAGGACAGGACACAAAAGAAAACAAAAACTACAGACCAGTTCATTTTTATCTAGTTTTTCTTTCTTTGTTTTACATTCTTACTCTTCCCTCCTTCCTAGTATATTAAAATGATGAAAGGGAATAGAAACTCTAAGTATTGCAGAAGTTTCCTTACTTCTATTCCACTTCTGGTCATGATAGTAGTCAGTATCTCCAGGGAGAATGTTTTGTCAATCAGGATACTTGTATTCTGAAGGAAGTATACAGCAGAGGTGGTAGAGGCTTAGAGTTTTGTAAGCCTTTCATGATAGTAAAGGAAGAAGAGATGGCAGGCAAAAAACTTCTGACTTTATGCAAGTTCGTAAGTTCTAAGCCAGAAACAATCTGCTGTTGTTTGTGATTGACATTGAGCTGTGAAATGTCTTTTTGCTAGGAGCAATGTATTATTTTAGGCTCACTAGAAACCCAAGTTATATTCAGGTCTAAGAGGGGGTGTAGCTTTGTTTGGTGAATAATTGAAATCATGGACATTGTGAATAATTAGCAAATGAAAGTGTTGGAGGAGTTCGTTCCTCCCACTGCATGCAGTGTTCTTAGTGAGATGCTAAGGGGGATTTCAGGAAGAAAATGAAGACAGGGTCTTTGTTCCTGGTTGCTTTATTAAAGCAAACTTTTAGTTATCTCACCTTTATTACTCTAAATATCCTGTTATTAAAAAGGTCCTTTGTTTTGTCTACAATGCAGTGAAAATTGATGACTGCAATAATAGCCATGAAGCATTTTGCAATATTGATTTTTTAATCACTAAAGGAAGATTTTGTTAAGCTAAACATGGCCTTAAATCTCTTTGATTTTAATTCTCTGTAAATTGGTAATAACTATATTGTGTGTGTGTGTGTGTGTGTGTGTGTGTGTATAATAGAAAGGGAGGAAGATGAGGAAAATAACATTACTTGAACCAGGGATTATATTCATATAATATTATATTCATTTCTGAACAGCTGCATGAGATAAATATGGGTGTTTTCTTCTGTCTTTACCAGTGAGGAACTCAAGATTCAGAGAAGTGAATTAACTTGCTGAATCTCAGGATAGTTAGTAAGTGCTAAAAGTTGTATTGCTGTTTGACCTTAAGATGCACTGTCATTTTAAATATGCCACGCTGCCACTGAATTCTTTATAATTAAAACTATTCATTTTCAAAACATGCAAAACAAAGATGTCTGTCAATAATTGATGATATGGGACACACATTTGAAAAGAAACATTTAACCAGTTAAGAAAATCTAAAATGTGATTTTTCATGTTGCAAATACTATTTCAAGTTGATTTGCTCTAGTCTTTCTGAAACATATACAGTACATTTAAGCTGTATATATTCAGATTATATATATCTTTCCAAGTTTATAAAAATTTTCCTAAGAGAAAACAATTCTAACAAGAACAATTCTAAACAATTCTAAACAAGAACAAGAAGGGTGAAGGAAAGGTGGCTGAGCACAAATGCAATGGGTCTGAATGGCGTGGGAAGCTGGTAACTTGAGTGTGATGCAAGGTTGCTTTGGCATTATTCATTTGGCTTCCCATGTGATGAGCTCAAAGTTACTAACTGTAACTCCCTGGCTTTTCCTCCTTACCCAACTGCAGCAGGCTCTGTTCCTCCTCCTAGGTGTTAAGGGACTTAGTCAATGATGTTTACACATGGCTCAGAGATTTTTTTTGGTACCCAGCAGTGTATAGCTCTAGAAAATTCTTTTCAATCTAAAAATGCCAGTTCTTTTCTGCTAGACTTTGGCAATGATTAGATGTGAATTTTGAAATTTGATTGTGGTTTCACTCCAAGTTCCATTTTATTTCTGATGGAGCTGCAACGTTTTATCTTTCTCAGAAACTGTCGCTTTTTTTGTATGCATGGCAACAAAACAGCTCCAATAATTGCCACCTGCACTCAGCAAGTACACAATAGATTGGGGTGGGGGATTATCATCAATCCATACTCATACATAGGTAAGCTATTTCACTTACTGCAAAGTCTCCAGAATTGAAATCCTAGTAGGTTTAATGCACAAATTTATCTTCAGTCCCAGGGAAACCAGTTTTTAATAGGCTCGTTATCAATTTTTAAAGCATGCAATACTTTTTTCACAAAAGGATCATAAGCATTTCCTTCTTATTTTTCAACTGTACCTTTATGATTTAATAGAAACAGGTGAAAGATCTGTGTAACCTCCACATGTTGAGAGGTTGGTCCTTTACGATTAGATGTAAAACCCATCTCTTCAGATATTTTCTGGGCATGTGTTTTGTGCAAAGCTTTGTACACAGGGAATGTAAAGATTAGTAAGACATTTTGCATTCATTCATTCATTTATAGTGTATGAGTATGTGCTAGATACTGTGCTTGACTATATTCATAAACAAGACAGAAATTATCTTTGCTCTCATGGAGCTTATAGTCTTGGGGAGGAGTGGGACTGAAGAAAAGAAGTAAATAAATGTATTTTTTAAAAAAGTTCTGTGATGGTAATCTATAGGGTATTATATTAATGGAAAGTAATAGGGAATTACTTTCCTTGTCTGGGGACTGGAGAAGATATCTTTTAAAAGATGCCATTCTATTGAGAATTGAAAGATATAAAACAGCCACCTGCAAAGGCCATGGGATGGCATGTATGAAGTTCTGAGGCCATAGGCGTCATTTTGCCAATGTTGCAGGAGCTTCAGGAACTAGGGGGAAAGGGACATGGTATGAAGAGGAGAGGTAAGGAGGGTCCCACATTTACCTTCATTGCAATAAAAAGCCTTCGAAAGGATTTGGGCAGGGCCCTGATCTTATTCAGCTAAGTTATTAAATGATCATGCTAGTTGCTAAATAGGAAAGAGATTGAGAAGATTCCAGTTTCACTCAGTATGGCAGACAAGGTCTTCTAAACACCCCCTTTTCTGTAAAACAGCTAGAAATACTGCATTTAAAAATAAATGACTTTTAAAATGAATTGCTGAGTTGGTAAGAAATTCTCAGAGGCCAAAATTGAAGTTAAAACAGGAATCCAGAAAAGAAAAGAAGCCAACTCTGCAGCTGGCGGCTGCCCATGGTAACATCCAGAGTTGGAGGGAAAAGATATATCTAAATGCTAGTGCACTTGGATAATTTCTTAAAAAATAAAGTTAAATTACTACCTTATACTTTCCCTAAATATAAATCTTAGATGAATAAAATATTTAAATGTAAGAATAAATTAAACCCTAAAAGTACTAGAAGAAAATATATGCAAATAGGTTTTTAATATTGGAATGGAGAAGGACTTTCTAGATATATCATCAAAGGTAGGACTCACAAAAGAAAGTTTGATATAGTAGACTACATAAAGATTGAAAAAAATTAGTGTAGCATCAAAATATTATACTTTAAAGGACAAATTAAAATTGGGAAAATATAGGTATAGGCAAAGGGTTAATATTTTCAGGATACAGGGATCTATTACACACACAACAAAAAATTTTTCCAATAAAGTATACTCTGGAAAAATGAGCAGAGATTTAAAACTGACAGTTCAGGTAGTCAAAAAAGGATGAACCCAAATTGATCATATTAAACAAAAAGCTCAATTCATGAGTAAGAAAGTAGGTACAAATTAAACTAACAATGAGATGCCATTGTTTACTCAGTCTGGCAAAGATTAATGGAAACAATAGTACCTACCATTGGCCAGGACAAGATGATCTAATTACCAGGTATGATGTTCTCACACATAGTAGATAAGAGTGTTCCTGGAACAGGAGGGCTATTTTTTCAAAGATAACACCAAAATGCCTCCAGTTAACCTCATACTGAACCTTCCACACATATATCCTAAGAAAATAATCAGAGAAATTTATCAAGATATACTCACAACTATATTTTTCATAGGATTGTTAAAATGGCTTACACGGGAAACAATGCAAATATTCATTTATAAAGGGTGCTTAAATAAATTGCCATATCAATAAAATGGAATACTATGAACCCATTAAAATATAATATGAATTTATATTTATTGCTGTAATAGTAACTTTAAAATAGATGTTTCTGTTTAAAACAGGTATCATACAGCATGACTACTATAAAACCTTTAAAAACTATGGCTGGAGCTGGATGGTATGTGCTTATAATAACCAAATGTCCAACATTTGGGAATTTTTTGAGCCAGTAGTCAAATTCTTGGTCATCTGAAATTGGCTTTGGTGAGAGTATTTACTCCATGGAAATTGGTAAACAGATGCTACATATTCGTTCCTTTCTTATGCCCAAGTTGGTTTACTAGCATGCCACTGTAGTCCTGTATGTACAACCACATGAATACATATATGTAGAAAACTTTTGGCAGAATATACAACCAAATCTTAATGATAATTATCTTTAGAAAGCAGAATTATGTTTGGATTTATTTCCCCCTTTTTAAAATAACTTTATCTATTGCCTAAATGTATTATAATCTCTATTTACAATTAGAAATAAAGATTAACTGAATTTTTAGAAGAAAATATGTAGACTCAAACTATTATAGTCTTGGGGATGGTAAACAAAAAGCAATTTTGACAGATACTGTTGTTTAAGCATTGGCTCTTTGTTTCTATCTGTAAATTGGTATGCTAATAACTTCCCTAGCACAGAGATAATTTTAATATTCATGAAATGACCTTGGTAGACTTCAAAATTAGGAGCTTTGTGAGGGAAAAGAGATATTATTAATACTATTGATTTCCCTACATTATAATCAAGGCTCGCATGTATCTGTTAGGTATGCAATGTCAGGAAAATAAACAATAGCTACCCACATACTTGGAAGTTGAAATCAGTGATTCCCCAGTTTCCAGCATCAAAGTTTGCTAATATTGAATACCAGCCCCCAAAATATGTATATATTCTGATTCTTACTTTCTTTATGTGCTTATTTAAACATCTGTGTCCGTTACTGGAAACTTTCTATTTTATTTTGTGTGGTTTTGGTTTCATTTTTAAGAGATCATTTGTTACAGAGTACACTCAGCAAGCTGTCAACATTTTAATATTTGTAGGCATGATTGTCCTCGTGTTTAACAAAAGAGTACTTCTTCCTTCCTCTGTCACCATTCCTTCATTTCTCCATGCAATAAACATATGTAGTATTGAGCTTACACGATGTGCCAGATATAATTCATATTACCATTATATTCACTAATTATTACAGTGGTGAGTGCCATTATATAGTGTTTTACTGTTTAAGAAAGCTTGTGTTATTTCATCCTCAGAATAACATTGTAAAATGCAGGGCGTCCAAAAGCTGCCATATATAGGGAAAATGGGAAATTGTAGCTAAATGTACCTTTATTTACAAAATATTCATTACAAAATTTTATAAAATTTTTCCTTTGTATGGAGACTTTGGGACACCCTGTATAACATTATTCCCATTTCACGAATAAGGAAGTATATATAGGCTTGAAGAGGTTAGGTGATTTAGACATTAGTCTGATATATAGTAAATAGAAGAACCAGGACTCAAGCCCTATCTTCTATTCCCAAGCCTATTATTCTTTTTCCTGGCAGATCTGAGGGATCCCTACTCTTTTACTACTAAGGACATGGTTTATTTTATATTTTTTCTGAAGACTCCATGTGTTGCAAGAATTAAAACCAGACACATCAGTCTTGCAGCCATCACTATAATCTAATTTTAGAAGATTTCATCACCACAAAAGAAAACCCTGTGTCCTTTAGCAGCCAATCCTCATTCCCTTTCTCCCATCCCCTAGCCCAAGGCAACCACTAATCTACTTTCTCTGTAGATGGATTGCCTATTCTGAACATTTCCTATAAATGCAATAATATTACAGTGGATTTTTGTGACTGGCTTAGCATAGGGTTTTCACTTAATGCAATGTTTTAAGGTACATCTATGTTACAGCTTATATCAATACTTCATTACTTGTTATTAATAAATAATATTCATTGTTTGCTCATTCATTTTTGATGGACATTGGATTGTTACCACTTTTTGGCTATCATGAATAATGTTGCTGTGAACATTTGTATACAAGTTTTTGCGTGGACATGCATTTTCATTTCTCTTCGGTATATACCTATAAGTGGAATTACTGTATTATAGTCACTCTATGTTTAACATTTTGAAGAACTGCCAAACTATTTTCCAAGTTGACTATACTATTGTAAATACCTTTTGAAGTATTGGAATAGTGAGTGAATCTCAGGTTGGGTACGGTATCACAGCTTTATAGAATGACTCCTTAAGGTAAAACACATTGCATCAAAAAAGAAGAGATCAATGGACATTTAAATTGCTTCCATGTCTTGGCTATTATGAATAAGGCAGCAATGAACATGAGAGTGCAGATTCCTCTTTGAGATCCTGATTTCAATTGCTGTGGATGTATACCCAGAAGGGGGATTGCTAGATCAAATGGTAGTTCTACTTTTAATTATTTGAGTACCTTCCATAGTGTTTAACAGAATGGTTAAAGAAAATGTGATATATACATACAGTGAAATATTATCGATATTATGTAACATATATATATACACACACAATAGAATATTATTCAGCCTTAAAAAATGAGGAAATCCTACCATATAGATGAACCTGGAGGACATTATGCTAAGTTAAGTAAGCCAAACACAGAAGGACAAATATTAATTGTAAAACTCATAGAAGCAGAGAGCAGAATGGTGGCTGCCAGAGGCTGAGCAAAGGGAGAAATGGAGAAGTATTAGTCAAAGGGTATGAAGTTCCAGTTATACAAGATGAATAAGTCCTAGAAATCTACAAGTGCCTATAGTTAACAATTCTGTATTGTAAACTTAAAATTTGCTAAGAGGGTGGATCTCATGTAAAATGTTCTTATCACCAAAATGATAAATAAATAAATAAGTAAGACAGGAGGATATTTTAGAGATGATGGATTTATTTATGGCATAGATTGTGGTGATAATTTTATGGCCATGTATGTGTGTGTGTATGTGTGTTTGTGTGTGTATATATATATATATATACACACACACTCATCAAGTTGTATACTTAAATATGTACAGGTTTTTAGATGTCAATCATACCTCAATAAAGTAGTTTTTTTAAAAAAAAGAAGCAGCAGAAGAGGTCATGGTGAATTCACAGGTCTTTCTAAGAATCAGCCCCCCCCTTAATCTCTGATATAGTAGAGGAGCATCTGAGCATATCCTTTTTCTGTTAGCATAGAAAATGTAAATCTCAGTGCTGTGGGAGCTCAGAAGATGTCCTGGGTCAGGAAATGCCCTGGGTAATTCACAATATATAATGCAGAGAAAAAATCCTGGATACAAGTCAAATCCTGGCTCCATGTGACTCTCAGTATCCTTATCTATAAAATGAAGATGATAATATCAACCCTGCCTGTCTCACAAAGTTTTTATGGAGATCCAGAGAGAGATTGTAATTAAAAGTTTTCTGTAACCAGCAGAAGCAAATAAGGAGGCATAAGCTCAGTTGAAACTGATGCCACACATTTGGCATACGGGTAAGCATCAGTTTGTCTCTGTGTTATGAAATTAGGGTTGAGATTTTTATATTTGAAAGTGTGTGCATGCCTAGAAGAATTTATGTTTCTAAATGTAATTATACTCTTGCCCAGAGAGGTTTTTACGAAATCTAGACATTCATTTACATATTAATTTTCTAAGAATTCAAAGGCAGGTAGTAGCATATTCTTCAAAACCAGTTGCACGAACACCAGCTTATGTTGCTATGGTTCTCTGCAGTGGATCAAAACTCTGGTTTTGATTACTCTAAATCAGTTGAGGCATGTATTGTTTTCCAATTGTAATTTAGAATATAATTACAAAAGAAAGATGGGAAAAGAAAATGTATGTATTCATTCAACAGTGATTCATTGAGATATTTTAATGAACCAGACATTTGTGTAGCATTGGGGTAAACTAGTGAACAAAACAGATGCTGTTACTTTCTTCATGCTACTTTACATCTCCTATGTTTTGTTTCTAAATGTCTCAGGGTCCCTGGCACTCACCATGACTCATGGATGGCATCATTACTGTGTTTGCTTTAAAAATGAAGAACAAAGTCGAGGTCAAAGTTAGGCTATAAAAAATGGAAATGAGGGATAATATTATTGCTCTGTTGGTAATTTACTGGGTAAATTTGGACAAGCTACTTAACCACTCTGAATCTGTGTTTCCTCATCTGTAAATTTGTTTAGTTATTTCTGACTCTAACACTCTAGCATTCCATAATTGAAGTTGTAAGTTTGAGATTCAGAAGCCTCAGAACCAAATTGCCTTTCTTTTTCTTTATGTTTTCATCCATCTATCTTAGTTCTTTTTTCATGTAACTCTGTCCATTCCTCTCCATCTTAACTATCATTCTAGTCCACGCCATGCCATTTCCTTTTTGTACTTTTCTACAATAACCGTTGTTCCTCCCCTCTAGCTAATAACCATTTGTTCCTCCCCTCTCTTACTCCCTGCGGTCCATTCGTCACATAGCAACCAGTGTTATCCACTTACAATGGTAAGATAAATCAGGTGTCTCTTCTGATGAAATCCCTGAAAGTATTTCCTATTATTCTTAGAATGAACATTTAGTTCCTTACTGTGGCCTGTATGACCATACATGTTCAGGTTCCTACCTGTTGCTCCAGCCTCTTCAATTCCACTGTCTTTCTTGTTCTTGCCAATGAAGCTTCCAGGAATTCTTTCAGACGTTCACTTACAGTTCCCTTTCTCCTCTAAGTTCTTTCTTCACACACTGCCCTCCAACTCTGCTCTTCACACCTTCATTCTGTAGCTCTCAGCTCAAAGTCAATTCCTCAGGGAACATACTCCCTCCCTCCTAAACACTGGCAGCTCAGGCTAAGTAAGATCTCTGTTAATATACCCTTTCATATTACCCTGTAGTTCTTACTCTTGGTATTCATTCCAATAGCAATTGTCATTAATTGTGTAATTATTTACTTAACTGCTTGGTTAACTAATTATTTAATATCTCTCACCTTCTCTAGAATGAAAGCTCCAGGAGGACAGGCACCATTTTATTCACTTCTGTATCTTTAGTGCCTAGAAAAGCCTCTGCACTTAGCATGTGCTCAGTAAATACTCAGTGAATGAATGGATATAGTAAATGGCTAACATTTCATTCTTTATACCAACTATGAATATATTTTGTATAGGAGAACACATCATGTATGTCAGGGAGTTCTAAGGAAGCATTGACTTTTATTTCAATGCAGTTATTGATCTCTGTTTTTCCCACGAGCTTCCTCGTTCCACCTCATTTAGAAACAAATATCCATCAAAGTTTGTGTGCTGGGAACTGTGTTGGGTGAGCGGGACCCAACTCTCTTTGAGCTCACAATCTAGCAGAGAATCAGCCAACAACTTGAATAACAATAATGCAAGGTAGAAAGTGGTTAGTGTCAGAAAAGAGGCCCAGAGAAATTGCTATGGTGATTTAGAAGTGAGAGAAATTGCTTCAAACTGAGAGTAGCCATCTGTATCCAGAGGCAGTGTTCAGTTTAGGCTTTGAAGGATAGTGTGATTTGACTATTGGAGATGGGTGGGAAAGGGCAATGCAGAATGGGTCTATGAGCAAATGATTGTCCCCTCCCATTTGTTACAAATAAAGCCAAGTCTGTAATTAAGAAGTAGGAGCTGTACCTTTAAAAATTTATTTTTATTTTTTGTATTCACTCTTATATATAATCAAATTAAGTTTTTTGATGTATGAAGTCTATAAATTTTGACAAATGCATGCAACCATGTAAAAACCAACATAATTAAGATACAGAAAAATTCCCTTTATCCTCCCAAATTTCTCTCATGCTGTCACTGTGCAGTAAATTCTTCCAAACCCCAGTACCTAGCAATCACTGATCTGTTTTCTGTTCCTATAATTCTGTTTTCCAGAATGTCAGATAAATGGAATCAAACAGGACTGGATTCTTTCACTTGCCATAATGCATTTGAGATGAATGCACATTGTTGTTGTATCAGAATTCCATTCCTTGTTGCTGAGTAGTATTCTATTTTATGGATGTACCACAGTTTGTTTATTCATTCATTCGTTGAAGGACATTTGACTGCTTCAAGTTTGTGGCTATTACGATTAAGGCTGCTATAAACATCTATGTACAGGCTTTGTCTGAATGTAAGTTTTCATTTCTTATAGGTAAATGCCTAGGATTGATATAGCTAGGATATATGGAAAGTGCATGTTTAACCTGATAAAAAGCTGCCAAACTGTTTTACAAAGTGGCTTTGTTCCATTTCGCATTCCCATCATTAATGAATGGAGAGCCCAGCTGCTGCACATTTCACCAACACTTGATATTTTCCAATTTTTAAATGTTAGCCATTCTAATAGGCATGTTACAGTATCTTGTGTGATTTTTAATTTGCATTTATCGCTGGGCATGGTGGCTCACATCTGTAATCCTAGCACTCTGAGAGGCCCAGGCTGGAGGGTTGCTTGAGGTCAGGATTTTGAGATCTGCATTTATCTAATGACTAATGATTTGGGGCATCTTATATGCTTATGTTTCATATGCATATATTCTTTGATGAAGTATCTGTTAAAATATTTTAAATGAGTTTGTTTTCTTATTGAATTTTGAGAATTCTTTATATATTTTGGATATGAGTCCCTTATTGAATAGATGATTTGTAAATATTTTCTTCTCATCCATATCTGGTCTTTGCTGTTAACTTTTAATTTTTATGGTTATTTTAAAAAGTTCTACTCCCAGGCCCTTCATTGGATCTATCACTATTCTCTTCTTCACTCAGTATGTTTACAGAGCTTCTAGGCTTTTTCAGACACAGTGAGGGGCTATGAAGATGAAAAGGACCATTGTCCTTTAAACGAGGAGCCTTTAGGTAGTTGGAAAGAGAATCCAGGTATCCCATTATCTATAACCTATAGAATAATGTCCTGAGTGCCATAGGGCTATGTAGACAGTGTGCTGTACTACAGAGCATTGTCATTTATTGAGGTTTCAGGTTATTAAAATACTTTGAGGTCAGGCTCCCCAGAAGAGCAACAATAAAGAATGTGGATAATTAGGCTCCACAAACAGTAATAAAGTGGAATACAGCCCCATGTATTATCTTTGATGATGATGGGGATTAAGGGATGAAAAAGAAGCAGGTACCAGGCAATGCATTCTTTCTCATCTTGATAAATCACAGTCCCCCACTCTAACAATTGTACAGCAAAAGGACCACCTCAAAAGCCATTAGCCTCACTGCATGTCCCCATCCCCTCAGCCCAGGTTGCTGCAATTGTCTCTTTTGACTACATTTGTGTTTTGTATAAGTAAAAGCAGAGATAACAAATGGATAAAGAAATTCCATTCTTGACACATATGGAATTGCACATGTGTGTGACCCATCAGACAGCTTTAGGGCACAAACATAGGTCTCAACTCATCCTTTATCTCTGCAAACAGTTAATATATGTCACTTAATTCTTCAAGTACCATCAGTGACTCTCAGTTGCTATCAGAACAAAGTGTGTTCTGACCCCGTATGACCCTAGTCTACTGTTCTCATGCTCTGCTAAATCATCCCACACCCTGTGACTGATAGACTGACTAATCATAGCTTCCATCGGCCTGGACTCCTCCCCTTGTATCTGTCAGTGCACGTTCTATTCACTTTATCAGGCTTAAATCAGATGCTATCTCTTCTGTGAAAGCACCAATGAATTCCAGCCCTCTTGAAGTCAGAATTAAGATCTCCTTCTGCTCTCTTAAGACATGTTGCATCTTTTTTCTTTTTAGCATTTGCTTCATTTTGCTTTGCATTGTGATTTTTTGCTTGACGGTCTACCCTCTTTAGATAGTGAAAGCTTTGAAAGCAGAAACTATGTCTTCCTTATATCTTTATTCCCCATTAAAGCCTTTTATAAACTGTTGTATATGGTAGGTTCTCACTGAGGGTTTATTGATTGAAGGACATGACATAACCCACAATTCACCTTGCTTTGTGACCCAGACAGAAGAGGTGTCTGAGTGGCTGATAGTTGTAGCTGGAGATGACAGGGTGATCTGATGTGTTCTAAGCAAAAGCAGTCCTATTTCCCTATTGGCTATGATTATTCTCTCCTGTCTAGAATAGAAAAAGGGTGATTTGATTTTGAGTCATAAGCAACCCGATTCTAATTGTGTACCTTAAACGCCTCCCATTGTTCTGCTTAAGGTGATTTTCTACCAGCATGAAATGTTCTCCTTCTCAGACAGTTGATGGAAGAGCTGAGTCATGCCTGACTATACTTAATAAGACAGAGGCAGCTAACGCCCGAGGGAGCTTCCTTCGAGGACAGGCTGACATTTCTGACTCCTCTGCTTTTCAAAAGTGAGTGTTGTGAAGGAAAGTTGAGCATGAAGGTAGCTTCAGAATCTCCATTGGAAACAGGACTATATAATGACATTCTCTATTCAGACAGATGTGATTTGCCCCATTGCCTCTTGGCTATAACATGTGCCTCCTGATGCTGGGAACTGCTAATCAAGGATTTTATGCCGGTTATTAGACTCTCACTCACTTTGTTCCACTGTCTATTAATGAGTGCCTGCCCACCCCTGTTGTTTTCTCTGAAAAGCTGGCTTGATTTATATTTTTCAGATTCAGGCTAGAAAATATTCTTGAAGTTAGCATTGATTATAAACCCATCACATTACAGAGATGGAAGGGCTTATAGATCATCTGGTTTTACCATCTTACCTTATACATGAGAAAATGGAATCCCCGAGAAGGAAAGTTACTTGGCCACAGTCAATATTAAATCTTAGACTCTGGAAAGAGGCAGATCTGCATTAGAATCCCTGTGTCCCACTTATTTGCTGTTCATTATCCACTTGTGTATATATCCTTTAACTTATCTAAGCCTCACAGTCCTTATTTGTTAAGTGGGGACAATAATAAAACTTTCTGAAAGAGTTGTTATGGGGATCAAAAATTATATTAAATGTAAAGCACTTAATTCCCGGCACATAGAAGACATTCAATATTAAGTGATGGTAGTAGTAGTTATTAATATAATAATATTGGCAATAACACAGGTGAATTAAGACAAGGCATCAGTTTGACCCTTTACCATTGTTCTCTGTAGAGAATACTGCAAGATGTACCTCAGAAACTATGTTTCGTTGTGAAGAAGTTTAAACAGATCTGTCTGAAGGTGAATTTTTATATTTAATGAAAGGATCAGTAGCTAGTTTGCTATAGGAGAGAAGGAAAGAACATGGTTTGAGATGTTTGTCAACATAAAGAATAAAATTGAGTGGAGTGTTTGAGGAAAGAAATTGTATATAGTATATAAAGTCTCTAAAATAGACACAAAAAGGCTGAGGATGACTTGAGAGCCTGAGGAGGTCAGTGGAGAGAGGACAGGTTCAGCAATTGGAAAACTCTACTGCCTCAAAGCATATGGAAATAAAAAGCTGTGTTACACCTTTCTAAGCATCCACCTCCATTGTTCATTTTTCTGCCAGGCAGGGAACTGCCTGCAGTATTAGGAGACTGAAGTCTCCAGGGATGAGTGTCCTGGACTTGACAGGGGTGCCCTGGAACATACCTGGACATACATACACTAGAGATATATACCTGGACAGTTACAATTGTACTGTGGAGCTCCAAAGAGCCCTCTTTGTATGACTGCAGGCCCTTTTGATGATCTTTTGCCTACTTTTCTTATTTTTCTACTTTCCAGTAATTAGTTTGCTTTTCTTCAGTGACAGAAGATTCATGGTATATCTGCTGGTTGAGTGTGAACAGAGAGGGAATGTGTGTACCATGTTAAAGAGGAGCTGACAGTAGCAAAAATTATGTAAGAGATTCTAAATTTGATTTTTTTCTAGAGTATTTGCTTTTGCTTCATATATGAAAAGTACATTCTCCTATTTTGCTTCTTTTGTTTTAATATCTCTGGATTTCAGAGAAGTTGGTTTGTAGTTTCTGTTTTCTCTTTACCAATAAATATATAGGAGGCAAACATTCTCAACCTTAAGATTATAGTGAGTCAGTGGGCTGAAGATAAGTGTTCAACCTCTGACATTCCAGAAGAAAAGGAAGACGAAGACTGATGGAAGTGTAGTATAACCTGTCTTTTGCAGTTGGTTTTATTTGCAGAGGTAATGTTTGTGATACAGGCCAAATAACTAGTAATAACTAGGAATTTGGGAGATTTTCATCCTGCCTCTACCACTAACCCAGTCTTTAACCTCAGGCATTCCCAACGCCTCTGGTCTCAGATGATAATCTGTATAATGTGCCAAGAGCCTGGGTGATTTCTGAGTCCCCCTTCCACCGCTAACGTGCAGTGGTTTTTCTAAGATGCATCATGGGTTAGGGGTTACTGAACTATTCAGAAACTTGGCACGGGGTTTTATCTCAGCATTTACTCTTCCCAAGACCTCCTCCTCCCCTTAAGAGGTGACACTGTTCTCTAGGCAAGGGACCACTGAAAACCTAGCCACTCTGAACCCCCACCTTTTGAATTCTTCCTGCCAAATGCCATCCCATCATCATTCACTGGCAGACATATCTCTAAACCCAATTTCTCATGCTCTTAGCTTTTGATGTTTGGTTCACCCAATTTTCTCTCAGAATCTTTTGTTTTCTGCTTGCCACTACCAGCCTTCAAGAAAAATTTACATGCTTGACACATTATTAAAATTGAATGAGACTGCACTGACATTTCACAGGTGATGCCTCTGTTAAACACAGTGGCAGGATTGTAGCCTGTGTCTCTTCCTCTGGCAGGTGGTGAAGATCATAAGCTTCCTTTTACTCCAGGCAATTTCCTGAGAATTGCTGGGGAGGTTTCTGACAAGGCTCACAAGATGTACTTTCCTTTAACTTTGTAGTTGTGCATGGAATATGACTGCACATCTTGAGGCAGGAGAATTGGATAGCTCTTAATTGAAAGTTGAAAGCTCCTGATGTACTTTTACTGAATGAGCCTCTCTGACCCCTCAACTGAGAAGTGAGACATGGTGTTGGAGGGTATAGAGACCTGTTGAGTACCTAGAGGGCTTTAAATTTACATCATACTGTTAAGTGGAAAAGTGATCACTGAGATATTTCTGCTAATTAAGAAGTGAGTCCATGCTTAGCCTGCTTTCTACATTTTATAGCTCAAATCTTAATTTCGAGTTTCTTTTCCCTGGCTCTGGTAAAATGCAATAAAAACTCAAAAATAGACAAAATATTTCATTTTCCCTGCTGACTGTCTTCCTAGGTCTTGATTTCCTCATCTGTAAAAAATCAACATCATAATTGTAGCTTAAATTTATTAAGTTCTTACTGTCTATTAGAGTCCTTGTGACATTTTCATGTATGATCTTGTTTACCACTAATGACAGCTCTATGAGGTAGGCACTTTTATTAGCTTCATATTTAGTTTCATGTATTGTTACATATGAGGAAACTGAGGTACAGGATTCTTCTTTTCAGGTATCACACCTGTAGGCAGCATTGCTACCTAGCTTACTTTCAGCCTCAAGGACAAGACCCATGTATCAGCTTCTTCGCTTATAAAATGAGAGGGATAAGAATACTAATTGTATGGCTTGACCATATAGAACACATGCAAAGTTATCTTTTATGGCCCACTATTAACATTATCTGTTCCAATCTTCCTGGGTTTGGTTCTTAGCCTCTTTCATTGCCTGTTTTCAAGGGGGATGCACTGTTGTACTATTTACATTCCCAATACCAACTGGAAATATTTGTTCAGATATGAATATGGAATATATATTTTACTGGGATGGTGTAGTAGAAAGAACAAAAAATTTGGATTGAAAAGGAATGATTCTATACTTGCTACTAATGAGTTCTGTGTTATTTATAAAGTTAACTCTCTGGGTTTAGTTACTCCATTTGAAACATGAAAGGTTCTTTCTAAATGTTTTAAAACTCCCTTGTAGTCCAACACTCGCAAACACTTTGCTAGAGGTGAGTCCCCATAGGGTAAACATCAAAAATATTTGTTGAGCAATATTCCATTTGAAATTGACTGTACTCAGTTTGGAATTGAGAAAGAAAGAATTACAATATTAACAATAGCAAGGACTATGTGAATAGCTCTCTGTAAAACACTTTACAAGTGTTGTCTCATTTAATATTCAAAACAGTTTTCTTACGCGTGAGAATATTTAATTTACTTACACATGGCTAGGAAGTGGCAGAACAAGGATTAGAAATGGGATTGTCAGAGACTTGCCATTGTATACTTCCTAGGAAAAGTAGTTTTGGGATATAAGAGAACTGGTTTGGTCCTTCCCAACCAATATCATATATCGTTGTCCCACTTGCAGACTTGTCCTTTGTCCTCTCTGGCTGCGTTCACATCGTCTGTAGAATGGGGCATTACCAGCTATCCTACTAGAACTGAGAGCTGCAACTAGATTTAAGACCCATCTGTTCTGGGACTGTATGATAAAGAGTAAAATGCCTTTACTTCCAGTGTTGACAATCTGTTTCTTGAATGGAAATTTGAAGGCAGAGACCATATTTTTTTGTAGATTTTGCTCATAGCTCCTAGCACTCCTAGGATCCTGAATAAATAGTATGCAATAATGAGAATAAAGAGAGCAAAGGCTGCTTGATTATTATATGAGACTAGTAATTGGATCTTTACGTCTTAATCATGGATTAGAAAAGATTGCTTAGAGGATAAAAAAAAGCACAAAACCAGCTAATGACTACTTAGAGTTTTCCCAGTGTACTGTTCCACACTTGACATAAGCCAGTTTATTTATTGTCACAACATCCCTGCAAAGAAAATCATTCCCTTCAGCTGCATGAGGATGTTCATTACAGTAATTTATTTTTAAAAAAAAGAAAATAATGAACCATGGTACAGAGGCAGCATACCCAGAATCCATTCTGTAGCTTGCTAACCCCTGGTGCCACTTTGATGAGAGAAGCAGAGCCTGTTCTAGGTGGCTGTTAGATGATGCTTATCTTCCCTATTATGCACAGCAGCAGGAAGGGTGGCTACTGGGCCCTTCTTGGACATTAACACATGATGATTCAGGGTCTGTTTGTTGGTGCTTCAAAACCTAGTTATGAAGTAATTTGATGGAGATGAAGAAAGAACCTAGAGACCTTCAGCAACTTCTTTAAATCTGGGAACTCTAAAATTCTCTGAAAAAACCAGAGTTTTTACTCAAGTCTCCTTCCACAAGGAAAACTTTGTAGAAAGTGACACTCGTGTTCGCAAACTAAAAGTGGAACCTCTGCATGGCAAGTACTGAATGAAAAACGAACTCTTCAGAAATACTAGAGTATTCATCCTGTAGTTATAGACTATGAAAGACCCAACTCTATGTCATCGTTTAGATAATTTGATTTTGTAACTTTAAGTGTGACCTACTATAATTCTAAATTTAAACTTCTTAGGTTTGGTTGTTTTCATCTGTGGGGGTTCACTTTCCTTTTTCACTTCTTCCTTTTCTTCTTTCTTTCTTGGTCTTCATGTTTGCCTGGTAATGATTTCTCTACACTTTTTTTTTTTTAAACTAGAAAGGCCTGCCACTTATAATTAATATAAAACGACAGTCTTTAGGGCAGTGTAAAGATAAATATCCAGTGTCACAGGGAGAAGTATTATACTATTGGGGATAAAACTTGTTCTAGGATCAATCTTTAACAAAAATGAAGCTGTGGCATATGGGTTTATCCCCCACCCCAACCCTTTTCTTGATTTTTGGCATTCTTTCCTAATCCAGCAAATCTTATCATTTGTTATTCTCGGCTCAAGGCTATTTCCTATTTTCTTCAAATTACTTAATCAAGAAAACTCCCTTTTCTTGGTGGGAGTAAGGTATGTCTAATTATGTGGTCCAGGAAAGCCATCTGCCTCGTTATGAGCCCAGTGTTATTAGGCAGTACTGGCAGCATGAGGATGCATGATAGATAGATGCTCACAGACAGTCCAGCTCTCTCTCCCCCACTCCCCACTTCTCTCCCTTCTTTTGATGGCTTAGTTGACAAATATGAATTTTCAGAAACATTTTCTAGATCTTGGTTCAGAAGCTCTTTCCTGAATAAAAAAAAATCTAAGTTTTAATAGTATTTCCTCTATGAATCATACTCTAGGTGAATGGTGTTTGCAGGTTTTTAAAAAATTGGTGGTTTATTATAGGACAGTGCTAGAAAAATATCCAGATATGTTAAATATTTTTCATTGAGAAACAAAAAGGAATATATTTTTAAATATAAATATTAATCAAAAAGACAGACTCATGGGGTGAAGGTGAATAGAACCTCAGCCATTGTTCAACTACCCACTTATTCGAACAGATGAAATAGAACATTATTATCAATGAGGATAATGATCAGCTGTGAATAGGAGACTCAAAATAATAGTAGTTTAAACTATTTTTTTCCAACTTTAATAGGCATAGGGATTGCCTGGGGATGGTTAAGATACACATTCTAATTCAGTAGGTCTGGGTGGGGCCTGAGAGTCTGCAGTTCTGATAGACTCTCAAGGGACACCGATGATGCTGGTGGGTTGTGTGGACCACACTTTAAGTAACAAGGATATAAGAAAGTTTATTTCACATAAACTGTAGAAGTAGAAAATTTAGGGCTAGTAAGGCAGCTCCTTAAGTTATTCAAGGTCCCACCTCCTTTCACTTTCAGATTTCATTATCTTTAGGGTATGACCATAATTACTATGGGCCATGATATAGCTCCAGCCATCACATCTATGTTCCAAACAGCAGGATGAAAGAAAATGGGATGGTAGGAGGAGCCCAAGAAACATAGGAACATGCCAGTGTCTCTCAAGGAAGGTTTTCAGAATCTACCACATAACAATTTCAAACATATTCCGTTGGCCAGAATTTAGTTGCCTGACTAAATTCTGGTTAAATTAGTTTTGCTTAATGTATCTGATAGGCTAGGATCCATTCAGGTATATCATGCAGATTCAGCTAACGTGTACTGAGCTCCTTTTATGTGCTAGACCCTTTAATTCTCATATAATACTGTAATATAGGCAGGTTACACATGCAGAAACTGAGATTAAGAGGAGAAGCATTTTGTCCAAGGTCATATGGCAAGTAAGTGGCACAAGGTAAATGATTACATATGGAAAGTAATCCCACCTTATGTCTTCCAAAATTCAAATATTTGCTTTCTTTTCTATACCTAAGCTTCTTGAGTTTTTATACTTTTATGTCTCTCTACCCCAGCACCCAGCACAGTAGCTTGCTCACAGCAGGTTCTCAATAAATGTTTAATAAAAACAAATATATGAACAGCTTTTCTGTGGGAAATATCCTCCTTTGAATGTATGAGCCTAGATTTGGGACAAGCATCCTAGCTCTATGTTCAGGCAGCTTTTATTTGTGCTACCACTCAGGCAAAAGTAAGTCAATTAATCTCTCTGTCTTCGTTTCCTGGCATGTAATGTGGGAATGGGCATGAAAGCCCTAGAGGGTGTTGTGAGATTAATTAGTTAAAATGTATACCCTGCTATATAAATGCTAATTGCTGTCAGGAGCGTGGGTTGGATTTTCCAGTGACTTGGCTTTGGGAGGCTTTGCACATTTCCATTAGTCCTCTGTGCTACCAAGTCTCAGCCTTAAGAAACCCTTTGGCTGAGGGAAATGATGACTTTGTGGTTCCCCCATGTTGAGAGGCCGATTTAAAGAGGACTTCCACTGTGGAGTAAACTGAATAAGAAGGGGCATTCTAAACAAAAAGGTAATTCTTGTGCCAGTAATTTAATAAATTCCCTTTGCAGTTATTAGAGACAAATCTATTTGCATAACAGCCTTTTCCTGTCTTTTCTGAGGCTGGTGCCTGCAGTGAATCATATAATTAATTTGGTATTACATGACATTCCAGCCTGTTGCCATAGATTTTATTTTTATTTGTTCATTGAATAATTTAAAAATCTCTGACAAAATACCCTCAGGTGGCTGTCTAGAGAAACTTAAAAGCTCACAGAACTCATTTCAAATGGCCATATACCCCAAAGGAAAAGCTCAATAATAATACCATTTTTTGTTAATGTTTATGAATACTATTATAATACATATATTTTCAGTCTCTATTATAAAAGAAGCTGGCTCACTTTAGACATATCCATTTGGCCCATAAAACATAATGCAATGAACATACATACATAGCACGTAGAATTATTTCTTTTCCCTTTAAAATGCATGGCACTTAATTTGCTTGAAAACATATCAAGTCTTTGGAAGAGGCCCAAAATCTTGGTGTTAAAGGTATGAAAGACCCTTTAACAAATGTTATGTTAAAAAGTGTCTGTTCTTGATTTTTTAACTTATGTAATAAAAGGAAAATTCTACCTTCCTTTATTAGTCAAGATAGGTAATACTCGTTGTTATCACAAATCTCAGTGACTTAACACAACAGAGGTTTATTTTCCACTCATGCCACAGCCCCTGGTAAGTGAGGTGGCAGTCCGGAGCAGCTCTGCCCTAAGCACTGGCAAGGGGCCAGGCTTCTTCTATTCTGTGATGCTTCCCTTTTCAAAAATTTCTGGACATCAGGGTCTCCATGTAAGGAAAAGGGAACACCAAAGATTATGCAGGGGGTTTCAGGTTGTTCAGTATTTCTGGCCACATTTCATTGGCCAAAACAAATCACACAGTCCTAACCCAATTGCTCAGGATAGGCAGTTTTCACATGGGTGAAAACAGGATTAATGAGCATCTAGACAGTCTTTACCACATTCTGTTCTTGTGATCACCAGAAATTTGTTTTATAATTCCTCCTAAATTGGTATGCCTGAGTACGTGCTGGAAATGTTGTGTTAGCTTTTCTTTTCCATCTCCTCTTTGCCAATTAGCATTCTCTTCCTTTACAAAAGAAAAATCTGCCTGTCACTCATTATCTCTCTTACTATTAATCATGGCCCACGGACATAAAGACCTCCAGGGGCCAAACACAGTGACACTTATTATACTGGTGTCAGAAAGTTTCCTTTAATAAAAAGGCACCATTAACTCCCAGCGGGGCTTCCTCTTTCTCTCCAATTTACCAGTGTTCCTGTTAAGAGTGAATCATGACATCAAAAATGTGATCTGTGGCCCAAGCTGGGGAGAATTGATAAATATTGTAGGGTGGGGTTACAGGAAGGATGCTGATTTTCATTTAGTAGTCTCACATCTCCCATCATCCAGATTTGGTCAAAAAGTACAGTCTCGGGGGAAATGACTTTGGGAACAGCATAAAGAATATCTTTATGAGTGAAATGCAGACGGCAGTGACATCTTGTTTCATCCAGACAACACACTTAATATGATGAAGTTCCAGACTCCATCTGCTGTCCAACTCTCTGCCCCTCTTTTTTGTTTAAAAGTATATACTTTTAATTCAAAAGTGAAAAGGGGGTCATGCCAATGCATATCAACACAATTTTTGGAATTAAATAATGAAATCAAGATGGTTTCTAACAGAAAGTCGGTGTGGTGAGGATGGTGACACTGCAGATGGCTTTGCCAATTGTATTATGTGGTGGATATTTTTTTCCTCCTTTTCTTTTTATTAAGTATTATTTTATATTTATTCAAAGC
This sequence comes from Cheirogaleus medius, assembly GCA_008086735.1. Taxonomy (NCBI): domain Eukaryota; kingdom Metazoa; phylum Chordata; class Mammalia; order Primates; family Cheirogaleidae; genus Cheirogaleus; species Cheirogaleus medius. The sequence continues at coordinate 43,088,620 of VBSM01000272.1, forward strand.
AAATAATGTACAGAATTTTTAAGATCAATATATTAAGAGAGGCCGGGCGCGGTGGCTCACGCCTGTAATCCTAGCACTCTGGGAGGC
>VBSM01000272.1:43090144-43111696 GCA_008086735.1 Cheirogaleus medius
TAGAGACGGAATCTCGCTCTTGCTCAGGCTGGTTTTGAACTCCTGACCTTGAGCGATCTTCCCTCCTCAGCCTCCCAGAGTGCTAGGATTACAGGCATGAGCCACCGTACCCGGCCTATTTCTTGTTTCTTTTTCTTTATTACTCTGCTTTTTAGGAAATCTTTAATTAAAAAAGAAATTGTTAAGTTTTACTTTCTACAATTATATTTTTAATTTCAATGAGCATTTTTTTTTCTCTGAATATTTCTTAGTTTTAGCATCCTGTTCCTGCTACATGGATGCAGTAGGTTCTTTATCTCTCTGAGGCTGTTGATACTATGTTTTAAATGTTTACTTTTCCTTGAATAGTCTTGTTTTTCTCCAAGTTTCTTTTACTTTGTTTCTTTGGACACTATTTTTTGTGATAGAGATTCTTCTCAGATCTCTTCTCAAGTTACCTGTTCATATTTAACAAGAAGAGATTAAGAGACTGAAAATTTTAAATATGAGTGTGGGGCTTGTTAAACATAAGCTTTTCTGTTGGATGATGTGGCTGCATGATTTGTTAAAGAATCTCTGATACTGAGATTGTTAGATCTTTTTTCTTAAGCTGGTCAAATTTTCCACAGAAGATTCTTTCATTCTCTTGTCTGGAGTAAATGTCTGGCTACCCTCATCTTTGAAGCTGAGAGGGGAGAGTTGTTCAGTAGTAGCAGAGTAGGACTGAAACAAACGATATAACTTTTTTATATAGATGTAATTTGATCTTCTTTATCTTACCATTCTCCCTATATCCCCAGTTTTGAAGTACCTGACTGCATTTGCCAGGGTAGAATAGATTATTGGTGTTGGTAACAAGCAAATCCCAATTATCTATGACTTAAAATAACAAAGCTCTGCTGAATGCCACCCACACTGAGGGACCCAAGCTAAGGAAGTCTCAATCTCTGTGCTTTCATATTTGCCAGGGGAGATGAAAAGGGAACTGGGTAAAATATACGTAAAATATACTTGTAAAACACCTACCACAAGTGATACTGATTACATCTTATTGGTGGAAGTGAGTCACATGGCCTCTCCTTCAGAGTACAGAAAGTACAATATTATAAATATGCCTGGGAGGAGAACCCATAAATATTGGGTGAACATCACTCTTTATATTGGTGCTGATAGTTCCTGTATTTTTTCAACTTTCTGAATTACAGACTGGTTTGTTCTCCAATTTTCCCTGCTGGTTGAGGAATTTTCTTTTTCAGTCTGCTAAGCCTGTTACCGCTTGTCCATTTTGATGTTGCTATTGTCTTTTCTCCTGCTCTTGAAGTAACTTGGCATTTTGTATTTAAAAATTATTTTAGTTTTAGCAGAACTTCAGAAAGGAATGAAATTAGATACATATATTATGTATATTATGTTTATCTGAATGACTTGCAATTTTCTGTAAACTCAGTGAGCTAACTTAGCAACTTTGCAGTGTTAATGGAAATATATTTAAAGAAGGTAATAAGATACTTTATAAAAATATTGTATTTTAAATGTATGTTGATGGGAACAATATTTTGATCTTCCCAATTCTTTCTCTCTATGTTAGATTTTAAAAGGTGCTTCTAAATGAAAGCATAGCAACAAAGTCATTTGTAGAATCTTGAAAAAAACAGTTTGTTATATTTCCCAGAGATTTATTACTTACTTACGTGACAAATCCTTTTGCAAATCAGAAAGCTTCAAATTCTTTGCTTTTATCAAAATTAAAGCAACTACCAATATAGTTTTTTACCCATTGTCTGCTGCTACAAAAATGTTGCCTGATGAACAACCACAAACTTAGGTGACAAAACTTCATTTTATTTATTCCATGTATATTTTTTGCTTCTGAGTCTATAAGTTGTCTGGCATAGGTGACCTAGGCTGGGCTTGCTCTTGCATCTTGGGGTTAGGTGTGGAAAGGCCAGACAGCTGTGCTTCTGGAGATAGGCTAGCAGCTGACCGGGGTGCCTCAGCTCCATTCCCTATGGTCTCTTATTTACTAGTAGGCTTTCCTGGGCTTGTTCTCATGGTGGTAACAGAGGTCCAAGAGAAAAAGCAGAAGCTTTTAAGTCTTAGGCTTAGATTTCTACACAATCACTTTTGCTGCATTCCTTGGCCTGTGTAAGTCATAAGTTACAAGGGCAGACCAGCCTCAAGGGGTGGTCAAGCAGACTCTCCTGCTTGATTGGGAGACTCAAGCTTTTCAATTGCAGAGGGTGTGGATATAGGGAAGATTGAAAACCAGAGCTGCTTTTGCAGACTGGGTCTTTTAGAGTTGTCACTCTATCATTAAAAATAATTTTTGATGATAAAAATATAAAATGGCTCAGAAGGAGTTTAAAGAATTGAGTGAACTTATTAGAAGTAAACTCCTTTTGTTCCTGGCTATGAAGACATTTCCTCAGTGCTTACATACAAGTAAACAATTTTCAATGAATGCCTAAATTCTCTCATTCAAAAACAGCCCATTTAGATTAAGGCATGTTTTCTAATAACATTTTAACATTTTATATTTAATAATTACTTATAAAATTGGATATATGTTATTTAAATGTATAAAAGTCATTTCAGAGAGAAAATCTTTTAAACACTTAGTCCTTTATATATTGTACTAAGAATAAAAGATGAGAATGATGAAAAATTAAAAATAAACTATCAAATGTAAGACTATATTCCATTAAAGTAAAATTATGTTTGAAGATAGTGGAATTAATGAAAGTTCAAAAAGAAAAAAAATACTATGGAATTTATAATGGGTAAAAGAAAGTTTATGTTTATGTATTTTTAGGTTGGATATTGGTGTATGGCAAATCACGTTTCCATTGGCTATAATTAAAACAGCAATGTAACTATTTTATTTTAAAATGATGTTGTTTATAATGTTACACTAAATATATCCTTTTTGATTATTATACTTGGCATGAAAGGTTTTAGATGTCAATGGAAATATAAGGAAGATTACACAGTTAAAATATATATGTGCATGTATGTGTGTGTATGTATGTATGTTAGGGATACAAGGAAAAACGAGTATTATTTTAAGATGATCGTTTTGTGGCTCACAGGACTCCATCACTCCTGACCTCTGTTTGGCCTTCATTTGGTGATTTCTAGAGTCTTCCCATTCAGATATCACTCTTAAGAAAAGAAGTAATTATGTTTTCTTTTTTCTGAATATATGAGTGATTACCCTGATTTGATTAATACACATTGTATGCCTGTATCAAAACATTACATGTACCCTATAAATATATACAACTATTATGTACCCTTAATAATTAAAAATATTTTTTAAAAAAATCATAAAAGCCATTACAAATTTTATTTGACTCTCAGTCATTGAAACTCTAACACCTTTGTTCCCCAACGCATATCCCCCCAGTGAGTACCACTGAGAACTGTTGGTTTTTATAGGACCATCCTGCTGTTCAGTAAGGTAGTTAGAGGACGTACGTGGCTGGCCCAGACTGAGATGTACTGTTCAGTGTAAAAACACTGAATTTTGAAGATTTTCTACAAAATAAAGACTCTAAATATAACATAGCTAATTAATTTTATTTTGACATTTTGGATATATCAGGTTTAATACTATGTGTTATTAAAATTAATTTCACACACATCTTTTTAATTTTTCAGTGTGGCAACTGGCATGTCTAAAATTACACATGTAGTTTGCATTATAATTTAGATTGGACAGTGCAGGTCTAGCCCCCAAATCAGGAGACCTATGGACAACTGGGAGTTCTCTCTCCCATCCACCCAAGGGTTATCTTTTCAGTTACAACTTCCTCCTTAAAACCTTCTCTGTTCCCGAGAAGTGAAGCATATGATGTCTTTTTTTAGGTAATACCATCCCCCATACCTTGTAGGGCTTAACAGGATCAAGCTACCAGATCAAGTTGTTACTCAAGAGATACTCAAAGAACGATTTTAAAAAATGAGAAGTGATTTCTTCATACCACAGGTGCCTATTATATGCAATTATTAGAGGAAGGTTACTGAAGATGACCAAAGAAGGAGGTTCCTGGAAAAGATTGGGTATCCTGAGGTGCTGTGTTCTCTGGAGGTATTTATTGTAAAGTGACTCATCTGTCCGTTCTCCCTTTCTCTCTCTCTCTCTCTCTCTCTCTCTCTCTCTCTCTCTCTCTCTCTCTCTGATTATTCCAGAACGCTGCGATGATTGGGGACTAGATACCATGAGGCAAATCCAGGTGTTTGAAGATGAGCCAGCTCGCATCAAGTGCCCACTCTTTGAACACTTCCTGAAATATAACTACAGCACAGCCCATTCAGCTGGCCTTACTCTCATCTGGTATTGGACTAGGCAAGACCGGGACCTCGAGGAGCCAATTAACTTCCGCCTCCCTGAGAACCGCATTAGTAAGGAGAAAGATGTGCTCTGGTTCCGGCCCACCCTCCTGAATGACACTGGCAACTATACCTGCATGTTAAGGTATCTTGACTCTTGGTGGTGGACTTTCTCTCTTCCCATTAATTCCAGGGTTTTATGTAGAAGATTTGTGTGCTAGGAAGCTGGGAAGGGGAAGAAAACTTTTAGATAGAGGTTAGTAAGTTATTTCTCAGTGGCTTAGCTGAGGTGGGCTAAAGGAGGCATGCAGGGAAAATGATTGTGCCCCCTGAGAACATTCTTCATAGGTGGTTCTTTTTCAGACCCTGACAAATGCCGAATTTGTCTAAAGGTGGAGCCTTGTTTATTTGCCCCCTTCCCATGACACTGGTACCTGCCTACATTTATGCCTCGCCTGGAGGCATCCATCTCCTACAATGAACAGGGCAGGGAGCAGAGCCCATTCATAGCTGTTATTCTTGGCATCTTTCTGTCTGGCACAGAATAGAGACTCAGTGTGCATTTTTAGGTGAAAGAATATTTGAGAGGCATCACATGTATTTAGGACAATGCTTTTTAAATGTTTCTACCAAAATTCCCCTAAGAAGAAAGAGAACACCATATCCCTGAGAATATAAAAATATGATTCAAAGCAGCCAATCATTTCTGCAAAATTTTTTTCAAATCCACTTTTTTTCTTGAAAGTTCACATAGATTTTATATTTTATTCCACAATATTCCTATTTTTATTTTACTAGAGATTATTGTTTTTGCTTAGGAAAAAAAAAAAACTTCAGAAAACTGAAGCTTCTCTAAAGAAAAACTACTTTAATACTTACTTAATTCTTTGGTTACTTCTTACCTCCAGTCCCTTTTTAGCTACAAGGCTTTATTTACTTTGTTTTCTAAACTCCCATCTAGATTATTTTTTTTTCTTTTAACATATTTTCCTACTATTTAATAGGTGTGTTGGTTTACTGGGACTGCAATTACAAAATAGTACAGACTGGATGCCTTAAAAAAACAAATTTATTTTCTCACAGCTTTGGAGGCCAGAAGTCTAAGATCAAGATGTTAGCAGGATTGGTTTCATTCCCAGTGCCTCTCTTCTTGGCCTGTACATGGCCATTTTCTCTCCATGTCTTCACTTGGTCTTCCCTGCCTGTGTGTCTATGTCCCAATCTCATCTTCTTATGAGGACATTAGTCATATTGAATTAGGGCCTGCCCTTATGACATCATTTTAGCTTAATTATGTCTTTAAATGGCCTATTTTCACATCATAATCACCTTCTAGGGTGCCTGAAATGCTCATGTGCCCTTTATTTATGTTCTAATAGAACATGGTGGAAGTTAAAACAGGTTATAGTCAAAAGAGCACTATGAGAAAACAGAGAAACTAGGACATCATTTCTGCTCTGCCAGTACTTAACTGGTGACCTTAGGCAAGTCATATCCTCATCTGAGAGTTTTGGCATCTAATATATTCATACAGCAAGAGAGTTGAGCTAGGTTACAAACCTGTATAGCATGTTACTCTACTGAATATGTAGGAATTGTAACAGAATGGTAAGTATTTGTGTATCTAAACATAGAAAAGTTACAGTAAAAATGCAGTATAAAAGGTAAAAAATATGACACCTATATAGGACACTTATCATGAATGGAATTTGCAGGACTGGAAGTTGGTCTGGGTGAGTCAGTGAGTGAGTGGTGAGTTAATGTGAAGGCCTAGGAGGTGACTGTACACTTTTATACTACTAGCAGCACAGTAGGTTTGTTTGCACAAGCATCAAATACATGAGTAATGTGTCACACTGTGATGTTACAATGGCTATAACATCACTAGACAATAGAAATTTTTCAGCTTCCTTATAATCTTTTGGGACCACCATTATATACGTGATCCATTGTTGACTGAAACATCATTATGTGGCATGTGACTATTTATATAAGCTCACATACACACACATGTTTAGTATCATATCTAAAATAATACATTAATAACAGTTGATTGTGACTGTATATTTTTATTCTGTCATGTTAATTGGTATAAGAAATGCCTTCGTAACCTATTTAATTCTTATATGAACTTACACATATAAAAGATGTCTCAATATGTAGCCTGGCTTCACTTAGTTCACTTTAGTGTGGTTGCTGTTTTAAATCAAATGCAAATAAGACTACCCATCCATTGTGAATTTCTCTTTTCAGGAACACCACATATTGCAGCAAAGTTGCATTTCCCCTGGAAGTTGTTCAAAAAGACAGCTGTTTCAATTCCCCCATGAAACTTCCAGTATATAGACTGTATATAGAATATGGTATTCAGAGGATCACATGTCCAGATGTAGATGGATTTTTTCCTGCCAGTGTCAAACCTACTATCACTTGGTATATGGTAAGCAAATTAGATGACATTTTATTCTCTCCAATGGTATATAAAATGATAATACTTATTTACTGAGTTGAATGTATAACTGAGATGTTTCTCTTCAGGTTTTCTGATCTCTTCCTCAATAACTTTATACAATTCTTTCACCACTTCCTCATTTGGTACCATTTTAAAGGCAGTGGTGCTGTGTGATTTGCCTCAGCCCACCACTTCTGAAATCACGTTAACTAGAATACCAGAACTACCTTATTTCTGTCAACTTTCTGTGAAACATTTTGAGAAATTTTGCTCATTTCTACTCACTGCTTGGTGGAGTCAGAAGCTGCTAATTCATCTGGTGAATTTCAACTCTTGATTAGTCAGTATTATATTTTATTATTTATGTGTGTTTTCTTGTCTGCCCTCATTTGTGGGTACTGTCCATCTGTGGGCTCTCCAACATCTGAGGGATTTGGAAAGTATTTAATCAAAAAATGGAAATGTTGGAAGGTGGCACTTGTAGCAGCAGCATAGCTTTTAAATTGCTTCAAATCTTCACATAAACCAAAGGGGAAAAAAACCCATGGACAGAATTTACAACAAAACTCAGTGACAAGTTATCCATAAGAACCACTTCGATAAAGACTGTGAGACAAACCACCAACAGCCTTAAGACTCATATGGAGTCAATGTTTGTAGGGAAGGGAACAGATGGAAGTAATGTGATGTCTGGCAGACTTGAGAACAGAAGAACTCTGAAAGAGCCAACAGGTACTCACTAGAAAGCATGATGAGCCACTTTGAAAACAGCAGCTGAAAATGGGAGGGGTTTTGCTCTCTAATAGAAAGTGAGTGCAAGAAAACTATATAGTAAGATGTTTGGAAAGAGTTGAAGCAGTTCTAGGGTCTCACAATTCTGAAAAATGACCAGCCACATTGAGGAAAATCTGCTGAGAGTGTAATCAAAAGGGAACTGGATCAAAACATATAGGAAGGAAAGAGAATGACTGTCTAAAAATGGAGGAGGGGAATAGAGTCAAGACATCGCAAGACCAAGCCACCACAGTTTTAAAGAGGAATCTCTGTGCAGTCAGAAAATCCTGCCACAGTTTAAAGTTCAGAAAAAACTACTATTTCAAAAATGAGTTAAAAGATATTTAAAATTAAACAAGATGTGAAATAATAACACAAATAAGAATTATAAAATTTCAGAAGTTATATATATTTTATAACTTAGTAAAAACTTAGAAGAAAATAAATTGTTTCAAAAAAGAGGCTAAACTGAGAGGAACATAACAGAAAGAAAATCATAATATATAATACCTTAAGATCAATAGAAGATGGAAAGGACAAAAATTTTAAAAATCACAAATAAATGATGAATAAAACAAAAAACTTAGAATGGCTATATGAATATCAGATACAGTAGACTTTAAGACAGTGAGGATTACCAGAAATAAATAGTACATTTCATAATAATAAAAGAAACACTTCATCAGGAAAACAGACAAATAAGAAAAATTTATGTACCTAATAACAATGATTCAAATTACATGAAGCAAAAATTGGCAGAGTTCAAGGGAGAAATAGATAATTCCACAATCACAGTTGAAAATTTTACATTCTGACTCTGTTCAAGTTGTTAATGAAACAACTTGGGAGCCAACTTGAAGAGTCTCTGTTGGCCAAAGGTGAACAATAAGAACCTAAATAGAGATAGTAATTGAAATGGTTTTAATCCAGTGAAGTAAGTTTAAATTCTTATGTTCATAATGATATTTTAAAAAATATATAATTAGTTACATTTGGATGATAGGAAATCTATTTATTATCTTGAAAACTGGTAAAGGAAAATAAGTATTCAGTCTGGAATTTTTAGAAGAAATGTGATGTTGAGTAATGAAGTGGTACAGAGAAGTATGTTTCTATCAAAGTATTCCTTATAATAAGTGAAAGATAAATGATCCAATTAGAATATCATCACCTTGCAACCCTCAATGGATTAATAAATCCAAGCATTAAGCATTAATGACTGCTAACATCACAAGATGAGAAACTACCAAACATGTTTCTTTTGATGAAAGAACACATTATTACCTATAATCTTGCCAAATGGATTAAATCTGAGTCTGATCCAGCCTTTGGATCCCACTGCCATTTTGCAAGAGTTATCAAGAACTTAGGAATATATTGAACTGCACCATGAATTCGCAATCAGCAAAATCCAGACTATATGACACTCTGTAAGCCAGATGTGCTGGGTTCTTCAACAGATGAATTGTAAGGAAAAAAAAGGCATGGAGTGGAAATATATAGATTAAAAGAAACATAGAAGACATTTAAAACTGTAGGAGCCTATAGCATCTGAACATGCACATTTAGGTGATAAAATTATAAGTGAAACCAAAGAAGTGATTTTTCTATGAAAGTATAGATAGTGACTACTGTGGGAAGTAGTAAATAGGTATAATTGACATGGGGCATGTGGAAAGCCTTTCAAGGGTGGCTGGCAAAGTTCCCGGACCTGAGTGTTAATCACGAAGCTATTTGCTTTGTAATAACTCGTTAACTCACACATGTTTTGAGTGTTTTTTATATATCTTTTGTTTTACAATAAAACGGCTAAAAGGGAGAGAGAGGGAAGAGGGGAAGGGGGAGAGAGAGAGAGAGAGAGAGAGAGACAGTTTAAGAAATTTAACAACCAACTGCAATGTATTATGGACTTTAGTCAGATCCTGTTTCTTTCAAATAATCATAAAACAAATTATGAGCTGGGAGAGGTGGCTCACACCTGTAATTCTAGTACTCTGGGAGGCCAAGGCGGAAAGATTGCTCAAAGTCAGGAATTGGAGACCAGCCTGAGGAAAAGTGAGACCCCGTCTCTACTAAAAACAGAAAAAATTATCAGGGTGACAGATAGAGACTCTGTCTCAAAACAAACAAACAAAAAACAAATTATGAAAAGATCAGAGAATTCTGAACATTGAATAGTGATACCGATTAATTATGACATTTTAAACTTGACAATAGCACTGTAGGTATGCTTACAGATGTTGTCTTATTATTGAGAGATATGCACAGAAATGATACTTGTTGAGATAGTTAGGGGCTCATTGTTCTCTATGTGGTTGTAATTTTCCATAGTAAAAAGCATAAAGATGATTAAAAGAATATTAACAGTTTTACACAAATAAGTGTAATATATTTACCAATTAAAAAATTATGTTTATTTACCTTTCCATCAAGTCTCTAACTTTTAACCTTATTTGTTTTTTAGTTGTATTCCCATACACATCCTAACATTTCCTCTTCTCCTTTTTCCTCATGCATTTCCTCTGAAATGCCCTTCTTCTTTAGAACAGATCAAATTCTACCATCTTCATTAATTGTTCATTGTTCCCTCCAGCTGGAGATCATTTTTCCCTCATATACTTATATTTATGTATGTCAGTTGCTGGTGTCAATATCACGTTTTGCTGCTTTTTTTTTTTCTTTTTTGAGACCGTGTCACACTATATTGCCTGGGCTAGAATGCAGTGGCATCATCACAGCTCACTGCAACTTCAAACTCCTGGGCTGAAGCCATTCTTGTGCCTCAGCTTCCTGAGTAGCTGGGACTACAGGCATGCACCACCATGCCTGGCTAATTTTTTTATTTTTTGTAGAGACAGGTTTTTGCTATGTTTCTCAGGCTGTTCTTGAACTCCTGGCCACGAGCGAGTCTCCCACCTTGGCCTCCCAAAGTGCGAGGATTACACATGTGAGCCATCACCCTGAGATTTGCCTTTTTAAAAATAATCATTCATTCATGTATACATCCAACATAGAGACAGTCCCAGATTTATGATGGTTCAATTTAAGATTTTCAACTTTATGATGAGTTTATTGGGATTAAACCCGTGTTAACTCAAGTAGCTCCCTATGACATGTGATGGAGTTATGGTTTCTACTGAATACGTATCACTCTCATAACATCATAAAGGCAAAAATCTTAAGTCACACCATTGTTAAGTTGGGGAACATCTGCTATGTTGCATTTTCAAGTTATGACATTTTTGACTTTTAATGAGTCTATCAGTACGTAGCCCCACCATAGGCTGAGGAGCATCTGTATATCAGTTGAAGATCAACTGTGTTCAATGAAATATACCAGGAGGTTGGAGGAACACTGTAATGAGTGAAATATATGCCCAGCTCTATGTAGTCCCAAAGGAGCTCACAATTTAATACAGATAAGTTTATAAATAAGAATTTTTATTATTATCAAAATATAGAATTCTAAGTTCCACAAGAGTGAAAAAAGAAATTACTATTGGTTTTTAAAAAAGGAAGAGATTTACATACATGTACCATATGAAACTGCCTATTTCTTGAGGGCAAAGTTATGCTATATCCATGTTTGTATCTCTAGTGATTCCTAAATCTCTGGTTTTTCCAACAGGATGAATGATGGTACATTTATTACATTATTAACCAAGTTATGAAATAGCAAAGTAGGAGCAGATTTGGGGGGTTAGTAGTGGATTTAGGCAATGCCATGTTAAGTTAGAGGTGTCTGTGAGATATGTATGTGGCAAGTGGCAGTGCAGTGACTAGCAAGTAGGGGTTGCATGTATGTGGGTCTGGAGCTTGGGAGACAAAGCAAAGCTGGAGACAGAGAATAGGATATATCTGTGTGATAGCTGAAGCTCTGAGGAAGACTAAGTAAGGTGAGAAGAAAAGTTGGCTAAGGTTAAACTCTGGAGAGACTGTTCATGGGGTAAATGGAGGCATAAAGTCCGAGAAGGAGACTGAGAAAAAGTCATAGTTGTAAAACCATTGCCAAAGCTGATAATCCAACAATGCACAGGTGGCTAAAAAGGGCAACCAGCAACCAGCCATCCCTTTTATTGTCTGGTTATAAAAAGGTTGCTATGAATGTCTGATATACTGCTTACTGCTTTTTATTTCACTACCTTTGGGTAATCAACTGACACCTTTGATCATAAGTGTTTTGCCATCTGGGAAACAAAACCCAGATACTCAGTGGCTGCATCCTCCTATCTCTGTGCAGCAGGACCAACATTGCTTTTTTATTTTCTGCCTCCTGCAGTGATTCCTGAGCATCTACCCAGGCATCTTGGCTCCACTACAGCAATTCTCTTTATTGTTGTTATCAACTGAAGTCCCTACCTTGATATTGGATAAATGTTCTCTTTTTGTAATACAAATAAGTCTATAAGGTTAAAAGACAAATTGATAAAAATCAGTTTCAGTAATTTGCTTTCCTGTTACCTGAAAGATAAAAGCTGTTGAGTTGAAAAGAGGAAGAGGAAATGTACATTTTTTACATTTTACTAGTTACAAGGTAGTATGCTTGGTACTTTATGTGTTATCATATGTAAAATTCATCACAACTCTACAAGGTAGATAGTATCTTTTAACAGATTAGGAAATTGAGGCTTTGAGAGGAAAACAGTAACAGCTAACATTTGTTGAACACAGGTATTGTTCCAAATACTTTATTTCACTTAATTCTCTCCGCATCCTTATGAAGTGGGCTCTTTCATTTCCTCCATTTTACAGTTGAGGAAACCAAGGTATAGAGTGTCAAGAAATATTCCCAAGATCACAGGGCTGGAAGCTAAGATTCAACCCTATGCAATCTGTGTCAACAACTGACACTTTTTACATCAGTTTGTATCATTTATACAAAACAACCCAGCTGCTAATGGGAGTGTCTGGGATTTCAGACCAGTTCCTTTTGGTTCTAGAGCTTGTACTCTTCAGGGTTGATGTGGAGAGGGTGGCCCAGTCTTTACTTTGGGCCTTAAGATAAATTATCTTTGAAGACCTTATTGGGTTGTGGGCTGGACTATAGGATTTAGAGAAACCTGTGGATAGAGGGCCCTGGGAAATCAGAGGGGTCTCAAATTGAGATTAAAGAAAGCATAAAACCAAATGTTTATATTTCTGAATTGCAGAGGAAATGGGGCACTATTGGATTTTCTTCCTCTATATGCCTCCTCTTCTTCTCTCCTCCCCATCTTGTCTCCTCCTCTTTTCTGTATGGCAGGTTTTCCTTAATTTAGGACCCAGAATTCACAGTTCCCTAATTCGGCAATCCTCTGAGTTAAGTTGATGTTCAGTAAATGTTTGTTGAACAATCCAGATTTTGTAACTAGTCTGAAAAGCAAACCATGGTTTGTAAGTTATTTACTGAATTTCAAATAGCCTGATTATAAAAGAACTTCTGAATGCTGCCTTTTCATTCACATAGGGACCTCCAAATATAGAAAGAAATAACTAATATGACCCTTTTGTTGCTTTTTTTACTATTTTTATTAGATTTATTTAGAAACCTGAGCTTTAAACTAGGGCAAGCCATTCTAACTTTCATATTACTGTATTAGTTCTCTTCCTTGTAGTTGGATATTTAAAATCTTATTTTTTAGAGACACTTATAAAAGCATAGGCAATTTCCCCTTCTCACAGAGGACCAGAGGAGCCACTTTATTGGGAATTTTAGATATTACATTTATTACAGCTGCTGAAATACTCTCAACTGCTATTTATCACAATAGATATCATTCTGGATAAAAATTTGAAAAAAGCTGGTTGTCCGTGTACCCATTGTGATCATTAAAATGAGTATATTACCTCTACTTCTAATTTTTAGTTTGAAATTAATCAGAATTGGTGAGATATTATTTATAAATCTCATTCAGAAAATAGGAAAATCCTTGATTTTCTGATAAAGTCCCATCAGGAAAGAACATTTCAAAAAAAGTGACAGCCGTGGCCTTCTTGTTGGCCATAGCACATATTGTTGGGAAGTTAGTCCAGGGTATATGTAGTAGATATTATTGTGTAAATGCCTGCTTCAGTTTGACCTGACAACTTAGTTAGGTGGGTTCTTAATCTTTTTCTTTTTTCTACCCTCCCTATGCAGTTGTTTTTAACCCTTAGTATGAAGGGAGTGTGTATCATATTTTCTTTCAGAGCTATATACATATCATCCCATATATGCATATACATATACATTTTACATACAGTTTCAAGACTTCCGAGGACCCAAGATTCATCATTTAAACTGAAAGCCAAATTCAAATAGCAATGAAGCCTGAGGCTATATCAGGCCATACAAATTCACCCATTTTTACCTTGATAGCACCTAATTCATATCTCTGTTAGTATAGGGATTTTATTTCTCTCTTGTGTATTACATAGTGAGCACTCACACGCTCTACCCCCATCTCTCTCTCTCTCTCTCTCTCTTTTTCTTTCCTTTGAATATCAAACACATGGCATAAAACTGAGCCTATATATATTGTATTTAGGAATTGATTAAATAATTGAATGAATTAGACTGAACTGTAAAATTCTGGAAAATAAGTGTCGTTTCTGGTTTTTACTGGCTCTTGTGTGCCCGGCTCCTAACACAGGGCTTGGCACATAGGAGGGACTTTATAAATATTTGTTGTGTAAACATTGGATAACTTAGTTCTGTTCATTGGAAGTAACTGGTTTATCGAGCTCTTTTGAGACTTTATGACAAAGTATAATATATTGTATACCAACTTAATCTTGAATGCAAAAACTTTAGTAGATTTTCCTAACTGTTTAGACTTTTTATCTCAAATAAACTCTTTGTATCCTTCCTCCTCCTCATTTCCATATCCATCCTACAACCTACAATGTCTTATATTCCAAATACTCATATACTCTGTGAGTTGTCAACTCCTGGCTTCTCTGTCAACTCTTGGCTTCTCTCATTCACATCTTTGATCATGCAACACAAATATATTGAGTATTTACCATGCACCAAGTATTGGGCAAGTTGCTGGCTGTGCAGATACAGAACTCATCCACCCCCACTGGCTCCCAGAGGAGTTAATTTTCTAAGGGAGGAGTTCTACATGAAAATAGAACATGTAATGAAGTAATTTCAGTAATGACAGGGTGGGGAAACTGCTCTGAGATTGCAGGTGAATTCTTCATATTATTTCCTGTGCTCAAAGTGTTTCTTTCCCATGTGTTCCTTCCTTCTCAACAGCTGTTAATAGTCTACTTGTCCTTTAAGATCCAGCCCAAATATTCCTTCTTCATTACATTTTTCTAAATGTTTTCTGTTTGATCATCTTCCATACTTCCCTGCCCCTCTATGCCTTTTATTATATTTGTTGCAATCCCCCACTAAACTGTGAATGCCTATAAGTGAGGAACTGTGTTTTTTTCCATTTTTGTGCCTTCGCACAGTTCTTTACACATTGTATGTTTCTTGAATGGAAACACTTGTTCTTACTTGTCATGACATTCCTCCACCCACAACCTTCCCCTCCCCACATGATTCATTTCAGCTTCAGGATCTCAAAGTCATTTCTTGTGTTGTTCTTCACCTATATGTTGTGGTCAGTTGCCACAGCAACTATTGCATGATTGAAAAATTGCTTTTCTACTTAACTTCTGTCTTTTGAGAATGAGGAACTGATGGGTCAGCTAGAAGGATTGTTTGTCTTCTAATTAGACAAATGTCTGCTTCATTGTGGAAATTCACTTATTTTTAACTCATTTCTTGTCTTTGGAAACATGTTTTCTCTTCTTTGGGTACCCAAATCTTTGTTCATATCTGTTTTCTTCTGGATTCCAAACAAATGGTTTTGAAATCATTCTAAAATTTGCAGAATTTATTTTTAGGAAAGTTTATTACGTTTCGAAATATCCTGTGTGTTTCAGGTGCATGTGCTGAAGGGTCTAGAGATGGAGCAGCTTATAAGAAAAAGAGAGCACTAACCTGAAGCTATAAGCTAAAATTAATGGGGATTTATAGCTCAACAATGCCCCCAAATTATTCACATCACACATATATATTACTTAGATTGTAAAATATTTCCTTCATTTCCTTTTCTAAAATATTTTAGGCCTAATAGCTTTGAAACAGCTATAAAAATTTCATTTCAGCACATTCTTAAGAAACGCTGTTGACAAGTTCAGTAATAATGTACTTCTCATCCCAAAAAGTCTGATTTTCCAGTTTCTACTGATTACAGTCTGATTTAAGTGATAGGGCTATATCACAGTCTTAATGCCTGGGCTGGCTCCAGGCATGGCATAGATGCAGGCCCCCTGTATAGGATGAGGAGACAGTATCAGGTGAAATTAAAATCAAGGGCTTTAAAACAAGTAGATCTAGGTTCAAATTCTAACTTCAATACTGCCTAATGCTATGATCTTAACCTTTATATAACTTTTTAGGTCTTTTTTTTTCTCATCTATGAAGTGGAAATAAGAGCATTACAAACTTTGCACGTTTAGAACAAGGATCAGATAATAGAGTACATATTAAGTGCATGTCTCAGTATAATTTTTATAGCCTCACCTCACTACTGAGGAGAGATGTTCATTCTTAGTTAAGGAGCTACAGAAAGAACTTTATCCAGCCATCTGGAAAACAGTTCCAGCTCTTCATGTGTTATCTAGAGTAAGTCTTTGTCTGTCTCATTTTTTCCATGTATAAAATTAGAACATATTTACTCTGATCTGTCTACACAGATATTTAAGAACAGCTAAGCTAATAAATGAGGGAAAAAAATCTTTGAACTATTTAAATTAAAGGTGCCATAAAAATTAAATAGATTTCTAAAGATATTATAATTTAAACTAAATCTAACATAAATTTATTATAAGAGTACAGGCCTTTGTGGCCTTATCCTTTGGGGTAACCTAGGGGTATTGAAATCTTTTGGTGATGTGACAAATGTCGAGAAACACTGCTTGTCCTAGCAGGAGAAATTGCATTGAGAAGATTACTTACCTAAGCTTATATTAGCTTCCTCTTGATGATCTTTTCCATGAAACAAAAGTTCAGTGCTATTCTTAAAAGATATACTTCCTGTGACAAAGAATTACAAAATGTGCCTCTTAGTGTAACTGTCATATTTCACTTGACCTTAGCCAAAAGGCCAAGAAGTGATTACTGTCATATTTCAAAACACATATTCCAGAAATTGAAGTAAGAAAACTTCAAGTATACAAAAGTTAAATATATGAATACAGAAAATTGACAGTACAAGTCAATGATAGGCCCAAAGAATTTTAAAGATTTAGAGGGTCTTAGAGGTAACCTTAATCCTTTTTGTCATAAATGAATTATCGATGTTTAAAAGAAAAAGAAAAAATTGTATCTAAATGTTCAACATATATTTTTGTCACACATCATGTATTGATTTTTTTCTCTAAAATAAAAATATGTAGTGAGAAAGCCAATTAGTAAGGCTGAGAGATCCAAAACAGGATTATAGTTATGTTGAATAAGATAGTTCAACCTCAAAATTTTAAAATCAAGAGTTATATGAAAATATTAATTAGGAGCAAAAATAAACTCTTAGCTCTTGATAAGGCTCATAAAACATCATATATTTTTAGATTTTTCAGTCTGTAATACTCAATTATACAAATGAGATGAAGTAGAAGAAAAACACAAAAAAGTTTAGAAGCGACTGATAAAGCAATTCAATGGATGATCAAGAATGCCAAAAGCAGACATCTACATTGGTGCTTGGTTTATCAGGCAGAGTGACTGGATTATTGAATTAATACAGGGTGTCCCAAAAGTTGCCATATATAGGGAAAATGGGAAATTATAGCTAAATGTACTTTTATTTACAAAATATTCATTACAAAATCTCACAAAGATTTTACTTTGTATGGAGACTTTTGGGACACCCTTTATAATCAGTGGAGAAATGCAGAAAAGGAAAAATAATTATTTTCTTGCAGTTGTTCAAGTTTCCTTAGTCATTATTTCAAAAACTTTAAGTTTGTGTCATTATCAACATGGGATTATCAGAATTTGAATACTGGATCATGAGACAGTAAGTCTGTGCTTTTGAAGTCATATCTTAATTAGTTTACAATTTTAATTTGTCTTTTGCAGAAAAGATAACGATATTTATTTCATTTATTCTTTCCAGAAACATTGTCAAATATTTGACCAAAATAATTTTGTAAAAAAGTGCAGCATTGATATTTAGATGTTCTGTGCAAAATTAGATGTGAGTGTGCATGTGTTTGTATATTTTCTAAGCATGTATCTAAGCAGCAAACATCTTTATTGATTTATTTATTTTTTACTTTGTATAGGGCTGTTATAAAATACAGAATTTTAATAATGTAATACCTGAAGGTATGAACTTGAGTTTTCTCATTGCCTTAATTTCAAATAATGGAAATTACACATGTGTTGTCACATACCCAGAAAATGGACGTACCTTCCATCTCACCAGGACTCTGACTGTGAAGGTGGTAGGTAAGCATGATTTACATTAAGTACACACAACAGAAATGTAATAATCTTGTTCTGGCTCTTAATAGTTTATTATACGAAAGTCCATAAACTCTAAAAGGAAAGAGATTTATGTCTTTGGTTCACTGCAGTATCCCCAGGGCCCTCAACAACTCCATGTACATAGGAAGCACTCAGTGACTGTAGGTCAACTGAATGAATATGTAAATGAATGATGTAAAGGCAGTTTGGGGAATAAAAAGCGTACTTAACTAGTACGCGTACTTAACTAGATCTGTGTTCAAATCATATCACTGCCGTTTATTAGCAATATGACTTTGATCAAGGTCTCCGTGTCCTTGTCTGTACTCTGAGACTAAGGCTACCTAACATTTAGGATAATTGAGAATATTAGAAATAACATTCATACTGCACTAATGTAGTTTCAGGTAAGCTATAGAGACTCAATGAAGAGTAGTTAATAATATTGTCAAAAAAGTGTATTACTTGGATTAAGTGAACTCTATTTTTCTATGTACTGAAACTGCTGTAGCTACTGCTGAAGGTTGCTGGCAGTGTTCACCTTTGCTTTGCGCTGAAAGAACAGAGGGTAAGAAACTAGGAATGTGGAAAGGGCAATGCCTGGGCAGAGACGATAGGCACCTAGCAAACCCCAAAATCAAGGGAACCGGCATCAGGATATGTGGCTTTGGGGAGTGAGCCCTAAATACCACTGTGTACACTATGTTAAAAATGATAGTATATCTGAGTAATAATTTGTCAGACCCCATCTTTTAATAGATGGAAACACTGAGGCCCACTGACAGGAAGTAACCTGTGTAGAGACACTCTCTGAGTTAGTGGAAGAATTAATTCTCAATCCAAGATCTCTGATCAGGGCTTTTTCTACTAGTCTGACACCAGATTCAATGTAAATTACAAAAACAAAAACAGACAAAAGAAAATAGCACACACACATTAAAATAAAAACAAAAACACTTGAACATAGTACAAATAAAATTCAAGTCAATTTTGTAATCACTTTTTACTTTCTAAATAATGCCACTTTGGGGATTAATTCAGAAGAAAAAAACAAACTAAATTTAGAACTTAACATGAATGGATTTTAGAAGTCAAACAAATAATCTAACCCATGTTCATCTTGGCAGTTGTTTCTAATATGTATACTTAAATGCATCCGTTTTTGGAAAGTTGGGATCAAGTGTACTTGGTCACTAATTTATAGATATAAAAGTTGACCAAAACAGATGAGAGTTGGGAGGTTCTTTCCAACTTTCAAGCAACACAAATTTGCTTTTTAAAGCTGCAAAATATTGAGTACTTATTATATACCAGTAGTGGATGCTTTAATAGATATTATGTAACTACTATTCCTCATAATGAAACTGTAATATGAGTTTTAATTATTACTAAAATACCCCTTCAGGATATTTTTATTTTAATTTAGGAGTATAGAATGTTATAAGGAGCAGCAGTCTCATAAGTCAACATTCATCTGAAAAGTAAACATCAAGTAGACTTATTAGTAATGGCCTTAAAATGTCTGAAAGTTATCACAAGCTCAGAAGGTGGTGGTGGTTGTAACATTATTTCATTTAGAAAATACAGAAAATAAATTTTGTTTTGAAGCTAGGTATTACCTGGAATAGCAACTGCACCCCTTTGAATACAGCAGTTATGCCCTTCCCTTGACATTCCTTTGTTGTTTCTTTAGAATCTTAATTGTTTTTTTGTACTGAGAGATTAAATAGTAGACTTGTTAAGAGAAAAATGAAACTGTAACCAAACTTTTAAAATAAAGCTTTTTAAAAAATTATATTAAAAAAAAAAGAAGTCTATCTCATGTAAGCTTTAGAAAGCAAGAACACTGGTTAAATAATCTATCCTGAAACATGGAGGATACACAGTATGTTTTATTTGTTTCTTTGTAAAGGAAAAATTGTTTTTCTATGCTCCCAACACTTCTGTCACCAAATGTGTTGGTTTTTATAATAAGCAATTTTTCCAATTTTATGAGGACACCAACAGTGTGTCCTTCAATTTATTTTAATCTGACACTAACTGCCTGGAGTTAGCACAGACCACACAGGTTAAGGGCTCAGTCCCACAAGTCTGCCCTACTCCCCACTTCAGATTCCACGTATGTCCCCAGGTTACCCACACTTCTGTCTGACTTGGCTACAAATTGAGGGTTTCTACCACTTCCTCTTGAGTTTCTGTGGTTTGCTATAATAGCTCACAAAACTCAGGGAAATACTTTACTTATACTTAACAGCTTATTATAAAGGATATTATAAGGGATTAGAATGAACAGCCAATGAAGAGATACACAGGGGGAGGTCTGGAAGGGTCCTGACTGCCGGAGCTTATGTTCCTGTGGAGTTGAGGTGCTCCACCCTCCCTGCACCTGGATGTCTTCACTAACGCAGAAGCTCTCCTAAACTCATTGCTTAGGGTTTTTATGGAGGTTCCATTATGTAGGCTTGATTGAATAAATCATTGGCCATTGGTGATGAATTCAGTCTTTACCCTTTCTCCCCTCCCTGGAAGTTTGGGGGTGTGGCTGAAAGTCTCAGCCCTTTAATCGTATCTTGGTCTTTCTGGCTACCAGCCCTCATCCTGAAGCTGTACAGGGACCTTACCGCTGGTCATCGCATTAGCATATATATGCATAAAAAAAACTTCACTCATTACTCCAGAGATTCCAAGCGTTTTAAAAGCTCCTGTGCTTGGAATTTGGGACCAAGACCAAATATTATAACAAAAGATGCTCCTATTACCCATATCACTCAGGAAATTATTAATGCAAGGGTTTTAGGAACCTGTGTCAGAAACTGCAGACAGAGACCAAATATATATATTTCCTATCATGTTATGCTTTCTTTGCTTGTTTTAAATGATTGAGTATATATTAGACTATGGGCCTTCTTAAGAAAAATTGACAAACTATGCCAGGAAATTGGGCAATTGTTCATGGAAGAGCAGATTGTTGAATAAGGCTCCATAATTTAACAGCATCTCCCTTTATTTCCTCTCTACCACAGGCTCTCCAAAAGATGCAATGCCCCCCCAGATCCATTCACCCAATGATCATGTGGTCTATGAGAAAGAACCAGGTAATTACAGCTGAGTCTCCAGATTTCATTTAGATTCTCTTAATTATAAGGAATAAAATGTCACTTAAGTTAGTGCAAGAGAATAGAAGACTATTGTAAAGAAATGCATGAATTGAAACCGAAATATTTTCAGAAACCAAGACAGCTCTAGGGATCAGTTACCTCATCGATCTCATGGCCAGCTGAGGAATGTTTTGCTTCTCATTCAGCATCTGCTCCCTTTTTCCTCTGATAGCAGTCTTCCTCTGCTGATTAGTGATTTCTGTTTGATGCGATCTTTAGCATGTACAAGGCTTTGGTTTGCCTGGGCTGCAACCTAAGCACAAGCTTCTTCTCCACTATTAAAGGGCAGGGGCTGGAGCTTGGAGGCAGGGCTGTGTATATAATAGATAACAACTGATAAAACTAGCATATCTTTTTTTTTTTTT
>VBSM01000272.1:43123469-43185876 GCA_008086735.1 Cheirogaleus medius
GCTTGTTTTTCCATTCTTGGGATACTTCACTTAGTAGTATGGGTTCCAGCTCTTATACTGAGAAATTTTTCATGCTTATTGACCATCTGTATGTTTTCTTTTGTGATGTGACTGTTCAAACATTTTGTTCATTTTATAATTAGGTTCATTGTGTTTTTGTTATTGAATCTTAGAGTTCCTTATTTGTCCTGGATACCAGTCCTTTGTCAGATACATGTTTCACAAATACTTTTTCCCAGTCTGTTGCATGACAATTTGTTTTTTAATGGTATATTTAATGAGAAGAGGTTCTTATTTTTGATGAGGCATAGTTTATCAACTTTTTCTTTAATGGTTATTACTTTATGTCCTAAGAAAACTTTGCATATCCCAAATCATGAGGATTCATCTTTTGTTTAGATCTACAGTTCATCTCTAATTATTTTTTAGATGAACGGTGTGAAGTAGAAATTGAAGTTTAATTTTCTTTTAATATTGATATCAAGTTATTCCAGAACAATTTATTGGAAAGATTTTCATTTCCTCATTATGTTGCACTGGTTATTGCCTTTGTCAATATTTCACTAGTTAGGTTTAAAGTTTATCTTTTTCTTTTTTCTTTCATCTCTTTAAAGATATCATTGCATTTTCTCCTGGCTAATATTATTTATAATGCAAATTGGGCAATTTTTTTTTGTTTTGATTTGCTTATTATTGTGCCCTTTATGTATGCCTCATCTTTTTCTCTGGCAGATTTAAGATTTTCACTTCTTCATTGATTTTGAATACTTAAATCATGATACCTTTGGTAGTGTTCTATTTGTATGTATTTTATTTTGGGTTCATTAAACTTCTTGGGTCTATGAGTTTATATTTTTTATTTAATTTGAAAATTTTTCAGCCATTATTTCTTCAAACATGTTTTGTTTCACCTCCTGACTCTTTCTTCATCTTTTAGTCCTCCAATTAAATTTAGGATAGGCCACCTAGGGTTTCCTCTGAGGTTCTTGTTATTTTTTTCATCCTTTTTACCCCTCTGTGTTTGTGTAGTATCTAGCATTCACTGATCATTTCTTTTGTGATGTCTAATCTGCAGCATTTTAAATTTCAGAATAGTATTTTTTAGTTTTTGAATCTCCATTTCTCCATTGAAATGTCTCTATTAATATTTTCTTGTTGCTGTTCAAAATGGTCATGATCTTTCTCTAATCCAACAAACACGTTTATAATATCCATTTGGAATTACTTATCTGGTAATTGCATTATCTTTGTAAATTCTGATCCTGTTTATATTGGCTGATTTTTTAACATTTTTTTAAAATTTTTATTTTCATCATATTTCTTATTATTCTTCTGTGTACATTTTTTAAGATCATATGCCAGATATTATGGGTGTTACACCATTAAATGTATGGATTTTATAAGAGAGAATTAGTTTTGTTCCAGCAGGTAGTTAATTTATTTGCGTAGCTGTTTGCTTTTTTTTTTCCTTTGAAGCATCCTACTTATCTTTGTTAGAGTAAGTCTAAAATAGCCTTTTCTGTAGAGCTAGATTGAACCTACTATCCAGGGTCTCTGCTTAATATTTGGGGAGCTCAACAAAGTCTTTTCATTTTGAGTATTTTCAACTCAGCTGTCTCCCAGCCCTGCATGTGCTCCTAAAGCTGCTCCCTTCCCAGCTGTTCTTTGCCTGACCTTGTGAAGTATCACCTTCAATATGTACGTATTTGGCCAAATTTGAGGTAACCCATGCAGATTTCTAGAATTGCTTTATTACAAAGATCTCTTCTCTCAGGTACCCAGGCTTATAAATTCAATCCAACTCCATCGTCTTGAACTCTAATTTCTATCTCCTTAACTCAGTGCAAACACTGTCTTCTTTTGGCTTTTCCCTTTCTGTCTCACAGTTTAAAAAGTGCCTTCAGTCAAAAAACCAGAGTGATTGTGGGGTTTACCTTTTTTGTGTCTTTTCTATCACAAATCACATCCTTGTGCTATCAGTTGTCCAATTTTGAAAAACTCTTATTTTAGATATGGAGAAAAGGCTAGTCTAGTATCCAATACTCCTGTAAAAACAGAAGTTGAAGTCCAAAATGAACAAGTTTTAACACACTACAATAGCCAAACCCCTCAAGTCTGCAGATCAGTTTGGTCATAGGTTTACCATCATTTAAACAAAGCATTCTCTTTGTTTGTAGTTCAGGAAAATGGTCATTACCACAGTTCCAAAAAGTATCAAAAATTCCTGATGATTTAGCACACAGTAGCCATGTACTCTTTGGCAGAGAACATTTGAAAGTCCAAGCAGCCAGAATTTGGTTGGGACACTGAATGGAATGCAAGACTTCATCTATCATAATGAAGATGAGGGAAATATCTTAGATTTACTAGGAGAAATGTGATTGCAGAACAAGAACTTGAAACAGGAAAAATGACTAGCACTGAGATGTTGAACCATTGTAACCAAGAGTGGTTAGCTGGAAATTTGGGCTTCGGGGCCAGTTATTACCCTAGAACTGCAAAAGAGGTAGAAAAATTTCTGATTTAGGGAGTAAAAACAAGCAAATAGCTCAGTATGTCTATGTCTCGAATCAGATTATTAGTGAAATCAATGAGAGAAGAAGTTTAGGAGCCCAGTTTGGTCAAATCGCATTACGCCTTCTTGCTTAGAAACCTTTTGGTTTGGAATTACATCAGAGTAAAATCTTGGCAGATAAAAAATGTAGGCTGAGGGTCACCATTTCCCTGTAAGCCAGCACTGTTTTACATGACAGCCTTGTAGAGCACTTCCTGAATGTGACTCCAGGCGTCTAGAAAATCCAGCTGGTGGATTATTTATCTTGAGACTCCATTTAGTTAAGTAGCATTCGGGACTCCTTGTCATCAAGATGTCTACACAAAATACATTCTATAAATATGACACATGTGACTATATGACACCAAACAGAATTAAGAAGCTTATTAGAAATAAAATGGACAGTAGTAAAATGAATGTGGCAGAAGTAAATTTATGAGGGTGATTGATCTCTTTGTCATTAAGCAATATCTCTATTTTTAAAAAAATCCATCTTGGGTAAGTGCAGCCAATTATAAAATGTCCATCCAGACCAAATAATGAAAATAATAGTGGGAAGTACCCCAGTATACTGCTAACATAACATCTACTCAGAAATACCAAGGACCCAGTGATTTTCATGCCAGCTACCCAAATTGATCTTAGTAAATTCTCACAACTGCACTTACATAGCTTCTTGCATTTAATGATTCAGTTTTCTTATTTTAAAGCACCATTATTTACAGAACAAATTCAAGAGTATCTGATATTAATAATAATTTTACACTGCTAAGGTCCTGGCTGTACCTGCAACAGGATTAATATCCTGGGTTTAGGATAATAAACTTGAAACTTCACAATTTGCCCTTTAATTAGACAACTTCAGGCTCAGCTCCAGGCAGTTTACCATTTTTCCCTTAAGATAGATACCTGTTTTAAAAGTGACTTTTCTAGTAGTATATGAGCAATAATTGAACTTCATGATGGTGTTGTGCAAAGATTCTTGCACTTTGCAGTCAGGGAGCCTCTATAGCAATCCTAGCTTTGAATGAGATTCTCCATTCCTTGGCTCAGAAGAAAACACTTAACACCTGCAATATTCTAGGTGTTCATAGAAGCCTTACCTCACCACCACACCTAGTATGCCTTCCCTGCCCTAGCTTCCATCACCTCTACTCCATTACCCTGGTTTATTTCTTTTATAGCACTGATCACTATTTAAAATTAACTGGCTTATTTATTTATTTCCTTATTTATTTACTGCATTAGAATATTGTTAATAGCTCCGAAAGGGGAGAGACCCTTTCTGTCTTATCTGCTATTGTATTTCCAAAAGCTTTTGGCAAATGGCAGATGGCAATAAATAATTATCAGTTTAACTAATACATAATTTAAGCCACTCCTCCTTCAGATCCAATAAATATACTCTTCCTCCTTCAAATTCTTAAGCTTCATTATTATAAGCTAATAAACGAACCAAAGAATGTTGCTGATATACAGCATAGTACTAGGTTTATTTTAAATATCACAGAAGTATAAAGTGCTATATCTGAAAGTATTCATTGAAACACTAGGTGTTCTAAGGGTAGAGTGGATGCAAAGGACATAATCTCTACCTGGAAGACTATAAATATATAGTTTAGTGGGAATGGGAAGGAGCAGAGAAGCAGACCTGCAAACAAATTACAATATAATAAAAATATTGTATTAAGATAAGAAACAAAGGCAAGAGTGAGAATTTCTAACAGGTGGATCTCAGGCTGCAAGAAGGGTTTTATTCCACAAAGACTTAAGCAAAATAATGATATTTGAATATGGACTTGAAAACTAAAAGTGAGAAAGGACTTCCAGCCAGAAGTCACAGCATGAGCAAAAGGCATGACATTAAATGTTCCTGAAGTTTTTGAGGAGAGGGAAATGGTAAATGAGGTAAATTAGTGATTTGGTTGTGACAGACTTGTTTACAGAGCTAATGAGTTAATATTTGTTTTTTATGCAATTGACAATTACCTCACTATATTTATGATTGTTCCAAAGAAACTGATAAACTGCCTATAATATAAATAATTAGCAGATAAAGTAGAAATCTGCCCATATCTAGATGTCGCAAGTCAATCTTTGGAATGTGTAACCTAGAACTGTGGACAGGGGAGATACTTTCAAGCTAAGCATACTGAGCATTTGGTGGATGCCTTCTGTTTCTGCCCAGTGAAAATATGGCTTTTGAGGCCTATTTCCAAATAAAAGGAAAGGGAATTAAATTCCTTTGACACTGGACAAGAGAATGAAACTAAAACTAATGGAAATATGTTATGATTTTTACACAAATCATCTGTACCAACAATTAAAATTCTACCAATATCCCAGGCTTCTCCTGGTAGCAGTGAGGACTCCATCCCAAGGTATGGACAGAGGATGGAATGACACTTTTCCAAAATACTTTTGATAAGATACAGGTATCAAATTGTGACTTGAATTAGATGACCTTCTAACTCCTTCCCAAATTAAGGTTCTATTTTAATTTGTATGTCATCAAAAATTATTAAAATAAAAAACACCTTCTATGCCAGGTGCTGGAAACAAAAGGATAAATATGACACAGTCTAGTATTTAAAAAATAGTACTGAAATTCTACAGTGTTATCTCTGCTTATTCACACACGTAAGGCAAATGCATGGCTAATCTGCTTGGCTTATGCAACTATTTGCAGGATGATAGGTCACTGTGTTCACCACACAGAAATCAATTCTGTTTCTTTGTTGTTCACTCCAGTGGTAGCTCCAAGATACACAGTGGAACTGGCATGTGGTTTTGGAGCCACAGTCCTGCTAGTGGTGATTCTCATTGTTGTTTACCACGTTTATTGGCTGGAGATGGTCCTATTTTACCGGGCTCATTTTGGAACCGATGAAACCATTTTGGGTAAGTAACAGAAGTTTAATGTAAACCTCTTCTACTGTCATCTTTAGAAAACCTGTTGGGGAAAAACAGAAAAGAAAAGAAAATATGGTGACTTGCTAAGACCTAGATTAACTGGGAGATTTAAGCAGATTACATTTTATTTCAGCGCTTACTATTAAAAATCTGTCCAATGTGTATTATTCTCCTTTCTTGGATTAATATGTCATTTTTTATAAAGTAGCACTGTCTAGATGGAATTATAATTCAAGCTACTTATTTAACTTAAAATTTTCTGGTAGCCACATTAGAAAAAGTAATAAGAAATAAGTAAAAATAATGATTCAACTAAATATATTCATAATACTATCATTTTAGCATGTAATTAATATTACAAAATTAATGAGATATTTTACAGTCTTTTTTTACTGATACTAAAAATCTTCAAAATTCAAAATGTATTGTATTTTATCATTGCAGCACGTGTCAACTCAGACTAGCTGCAATTCAAGAGCTCAGTAGACGCATGTGGTTTGCAGCTGCTGTGTACAGGTCTACACTCTTTGTACTCAAAGGGTGATCCATGAACCAGCAGCTTCAGCAACACCTGGCAGCTTATCAGAAAGAGACTCTTAGATCTAACCCCTACTGAATCTGAATCTACATTTAAACAACATTTCCAAGTGATTCATGTACACATTAAACATTAAGAAATACTGCTCTCGTACAAATTTGCCTGGTAAAAAGAATAGAACATTTAAACATTCAAATTATTAGGTCCACCCCCTAAAGATTCTAATTCAGAAGGTTTGTGAAGAGACACAGAATCTATATTTTTAACAAGAGGCGACTTTTATAATTAGGCAACGTTGGGAAAGATTGGTCCATTGACTCTAAGTATATTTTTAGTTATAGTTCCTTTCAGGTATAAATAATTCAGGCAGTTTTATAAAGTTTTGCTCAGTTTATATTCTAATATATTAGTGAGTGATATGCTAGGATAGGAAGTTGAAATTTTATGGATGGTATTAATTGCCAGCGCCTATGATTTACATTGTGATTCTGTGAACTCAGAATTGAATGGGCCAAATTTCACTCCTTCTCCACTGTAAAGATTCAACTCAGTGAGATGAGAGTAGAAAACATATCAGATAAAATTCAAAATTACACCTTCAAATAGTCATTTTTCCTGGAGACCTGTTATAAGTAGAAAATCACACTGGAATCTGTCACATAATGAAATATCTAATATGCAGAAGTTTGATTTAAGAAAAAATATAATACTATTGAGAAACTTTCATAATTTCTATTGGATCTGTGTTCCTTTTGCTAGATGGGAAGGAGTATGATATTTATGTGTCCTATGCAAGGAATGCTGAGGAAGAGGAATTTGTATTACTGACCCTCCGTGGAGTTTTGGAGAATGAATTTGGTTACAAGCTGTGCATCTTTGACCGAGACAGTCTGCCTGGGGGAAGTAGGTATTTCAGATGAGTACAAATGATGCTACCATAAAAGGCAAATGGGGCCATTGGGTTTGAGTCATGTGTAAGAGTCATGGCACAGTTCTATACTGGCATTCTGGGATATTTAATGCCCAATTCTTTGATAAAGTAGAGACTTCTCTAGGAATGAAACTGCATTATAGGATGTATACTTTGCAAATCATTTTATGGTATTAAAATATTTTCCCTCATAATCTTTAAGAGCTGAATGTCAGAAAACTGTGGATGCACTGTGGATTACACTTCTATTAAAGTGACACAGCTTTTAATATCAGATTTACTCACATTAAGATTTTTATAAGGTTTAGGTTGATCTGCATTGGTTTACCTAGAATTTCTTTTTTATAAGAATGAGTATTAAAAAAACTTTTTTTTTTTTTACAAAGGCTGAGGTTTACTCAGTTTTACTAAAACTGAGTTGTCGAAGAGAGTACATAGAATTTTTCCTTATATTACTCACTGATAATAATTAGAAATTATCCCTTTGGCATTTGCTCATTTCCTTTTTCTGACTTTTATTTTTAAGCAAAATATCACAACACAAATCCCCCCTTTTGGGTCTGTTTCTTCCTTTCTATTAGCTTATACATTTGAGATTTATTTTAAGATTTTACAAAAGCCAGTATATTCTAGTAGGTTAATAAAAGAAAAGCTTGAATTGCTGAATGTGTTAAAATAAAAGTAAATCTCTTCTGTCTACACAGTACCACTAAGTAATGATCCATATGAATCTTTTTTAATAAACACATAAGTAACATTCCTAAACCCACTGTTAAACTGCATACTGTTGAAATGTACATAATGTCTCTAATACTAAGCATGACAACCTAATTTTCTTCCTGTAAAATCCTACTGACATTGATAATTTAACTTTTTTTAAAATGTTACATGGATAATTGAGATACAGAATAGACTTAAAATTTTATTCTAATTTTAGTTTAGCTAGATCAGTTATTTTACATCCCTAGTCATCACCCAAAGCCCATCATGCTGTGTTCTACAGAAGACATCTCCTTCAGTATAACTTTGCCATAAAATGATGACTTAATTATATGGCTAAAGGATAAATTCCACCCATTTTGATACTCAGTTCCCCAAAATCATTTATTCATCCATTTATTCATTCATACAGACATTCTATAAATACTTATTTACTGTGTGAAAAGTTATATAAAGATATACAGTATATAACTGGGTAAGACCCTCCAGTGGGAGTTGATAATTCTTTGGAGAATTCAAGCTCTACATAATTACTCTTGCATCTCTCTTTGGATGGTTGGTCCTTGCATCCTTTTGTATTCTCCCTACTGCTCTTAACCAATCCTTTGACTCTGGGTCTCTTTCCATGCTTACACATGGTCAGCCTCAAGTCCATTGCTTGGAGTAGACAAATAATTATTCCTGGATTCTTCTCCAGGCTGCACTTAATTGCAAGTCTTTCCTTACAACTTCTGGACCTGTGAAGATTAAGATACAAAATGACTGCTTAGGGGAGTATATCAATCCATGCTGTAGGTTTCCACAACACTAGTACATTGCCTGGAATTGGCAACTATCTGAACCCCCGGTTAAGAATTATACAGTCCTCAATAAGCAACGGTGAGGAGATAGATTGGTCCCAAGAATTTAGTGACAAGAACTAGTCAGGACCCTTGACAGCATAATAAAATTACATTGCATTTCCATTTTCCCTGCTTTTTCTCTTTCTTTTTTTACATGAAGCAGGCATTTGCCTGTTAGTGAAAGCAGACACATCATCCAGCAGCTGCTGAAACACATGGCTCTGTATTAATGATAGGAGTTTGAGGAGAAAGATCCAGGGACTAATTTAGACTCTAGAGCAGATAGAAGTAGGAAGCTGAGCCGAGAATGTATGGCCAGCCAAAATGCCATTCAATTGGCTAGATTTGTTCTATTCCAACCACTTAGTGATATCAGTCTGAGTCATGTAGATATCCAACAATAGAGAGGGACTTTCAAAAAATGAAGGTTCCTGCTCTTGTTGTCCTGTGTTAGCAAAAAATAAATTTCTGTGATTTTGATTTTATAATACATATCTTTTTGAATGCCCGTTGTTGCTAGAGAGTTTATACATGGGTATCTTCTAGGAGAAAGGGCTGAAGAGCTGATTTGGCAAGATCTTAACATGCCACACACTTTAAGAAACTTATTTCAGTACAACACATCTGTTCTTCATGTCTCAACGCTTCTGAATACCAAAGTCACAGCAGTACACTACTTTCCGGCTTCATACCTGTTTGGAATTCTTCTTAGGGTGGAATATGTGTATATAGTTTTCATTTTCCCGGAGGACAGTGACGTTTAATGAATGGGAGTGCTTAGGTCTGAGGATTAAGTTGTTCAAAGTTGCTGGTAAAAAGTTTCACCTCAGTTGGTTCTTAGGCTGTTAGCCTAAGTTCCCTACATTTGCTCCTCAAATCCCATGCTTTTGGGGAGATTTTGGCCAATACTAATCCCCATGGTTGTTTTCTTTCCCAGTTGTCACAGATGAGACCTTGAGCTTCATTCAGAAAAGCAGACGCCTCCTGGTTGTCCTAAGCCCCAACTACGTGCTCCAAGGAACCCAGGCCCTCCTGGAGCTCAAGGCTGGCCTAGAAAATATGGCCTCTCGGGGCAACATCAACGTCATTTTAGTGCAGTACAAAGCTGTGAAGGAGACGAAGGTGAAAGAGCTGAAGCGGGCTAAGACGGTGCTTACGGTCATTAAATGGAAAGGGGAAAAATCCAAGTATCCACAGGGCAGGTTCTGGAAGCAGCTGCAGGTGGCCATGCCAGTGAAGAGAAGTCCCAGGCGGTCTAGCAGTGACGAGCAGGGTCTCTCCTATTCATCCTTGAAAAACGTATGAAAGGGACAATGAAATGTGTAAAAAGACCAAGGAGTACTTCAGGAAGGGTCTTCTCATTCTTCTTTCCCAGTTTATGGTTTCATAGGCAGAAAATAATTGTCTAAGCCTCCCCATAAACATAAATCCAGAGTGACTCTATGGCTGGCTGTTCTCTTTCCTCAGCCAAGACTAACATTCAGAATGATATTATCAACACTCAGTCACCAGACTCTGATGTCACTATGTTCTTTGCAGGCAAAGACTTGGTTGATGTGACTTGCCCCTTCTGCATCATCCATCCCTGTTCTTATATATCACTATTATTTTTTGTTTAATCTTAACATATGGAGCAGCCTTTCTCATGGATTTAAAGATGCCTTTAAAATAAGTCATCTGTTGACAGAGTCATTATGAGTTTCTGAAAAGTTTTCTTTTTCTTTTATTTTTATTCAGCCATTGAAAAGATAATCAGGGCCTAAACTTTAGCTGAGGAAAATGAACTCTTTTGCCCATTCAGCTGTGTCAGCAAGACTGACATTCTCTTAGGGTGACACAAAACAAGAGAACTGAAAATGTTCCTTACAATCGATTTAAAGGGCTTACTTTTCTTCTCCTATACCACCCTTGCCCTCCATCTCAGGTAATTGATGTCATATTTGGTAAACTTGAAAAATATAAGTTTTGTTTTTACTACAGTAAATCACTGACTATCTGCAGGTAGACTCACATTTTTCATTCCATCTCCATATCTCCCATCGGCCATTTAGAGTTTGCAGGTGGCTCCCTATTTGGTTCAGTCTGAGAGGAAACTTCTCCTAATGGTGTTAATAGACAGTAAGGTAACAACAAAATGCTTTGAGGACAATTTTTGACTTGTGAAAAGAGCACAGAACAGGATGTTTGGCAATTTGTCTTTTAATCTTAGCCTTGCTAATGTGACTACCAGGAAAGTGATTTCTCCTTACTTGTTTATGTCTCTCCATTGTGAAGTGTGAAGGTTAGACTTAGTGACCTTGAGAGTCAGCATTAACATTCTAAGAGAATTAATTGTATTGCCCGTAATTTACTCTCTATTACAGGTAATACAGTTGTTCCAAATAAGTCAGTCTGAAAAGTCACTGTCAATGAAACTTTCTTTTGTTTTCAGTAACATTTTACTGTTCTTAAGACTTGGAAAACTAAGTGCAGAGTTTACAGCATGGTAAATATCTATGTTACATGTAGATTTTATATATATGTATGTGTATATATATCTACACACCACAAATTATGTGTATGGATATATACACACACATGTAATTAATATGTGTCTATATATCCACATGCACATGTATTATATATATATGTGTATGTGTGTGTGTGTGTATGACTTTAAAGATCCATTGGTACAATATTACAAAACTGCTGGAACCCTTGTGCAGTTTTTAAATTATGTTTTTACTGTAATGCTTTTGTGTCAGTGTTTTTTGTACATTAATATTATTTGTTAACTCACAGCTCACAGAGTAGTACTTGTCATTAGTTCTTGCTTTCCGTAACTTAATATAAATAACTTACTACTTTTATGGTTGATCTGGGTTGCAGTGGCATCTGTTGTGCACAGAACTCCCATGGTCACTGCTAAGCAGTAGCCAGTCACCTAGCATTAGCTGATTTACTACTACATTCCTAGCATACACATTTAGAAACTAAGCTGTGTTAATCTTGGTGCTCAAGTATCTAGACTATTGAATGATAAAAGAAACAAATGTACTTATACATGAGTCTGGGTATCCTATGAAACACAATAATTCATAACTTAAGGAAGCCTTTTCCCAGTAGCATGAATGTTGTAAGTAATTCTAAAATTACCTCCTATATTTAAGTGTCCTTCATCAGTATTAAAGTCCATAATAAATCATTTCTCTATATAAGAGTTATTGATTATTTTAAATTGAAAAAAAGTTCACTTTTGAATTCTTGACTATGAAGCTATGATATGGATTCACTCTTGAATCTAATTTGTTTTAGCCTTATTAATGTTTTTTCTTATTACAAACCACAGTTATTCCCCCTATTAACCTTTCACTTACAAGACAGGGGAAACTTATTCCAGATAAGCTTTGAATATCAATTCTTGCATGAGCTTTAGGTAAATAGAGAATAGTCTCATCACCAAGGGGCCATTCTCTTGCTAATGCTGCATTTCTTTTGCACTTTTAGATTCCATATTTATCCCAAATGCTGTTGGGTGCCCCTAGAAACTCCTTGATTTTTTTCCCCTATTTATATTCCTGCCTTTGGTACTGAACTTTTCCAAATGCTATAATATAAAGCATATAAAATCTAGGTTATATATGTCTCATTGTAAGAGAACTTTGTTTTTGGAACTATGTTCCAGAAGATGCCCGACACAGAACATTTGAGGGAGATAGGGAAATATACCTGTAA
This sequence comes from Cheirogaleus medius, assembly GCA_008086735.1. Lineage (NCBI taxonomy): Eukaryota > Metazoa > Chordata > Mammalia > Primates > Cheirogaleidae > Cheirogaleus > Cheirogaleus medius. Next base: position 43,135,682 of record VBSM01000272.1, read on the forward strand.
TTTAGAGAGCAAGAACAAATCATGTCTCTAATTAAAAAATAAAACTTAATGGTTTTATATAAATGATATCATGACTTTTTGTACCCAGGTTAACAAAGAACTGTGATATATAGAGTGTCTAATTACAAAATCATATAAAATTTATTTCTTATCTGTATTGTAACATAGATGATTCCTTAGGATTCTAATAAAAGAGCACTCCATTGTGTTGGGGAACAAAAACATCACTCCACTAGTTAATTACCCATTTTCTTTCCATATGTTTTAATGTTTTGAAATTATCTTTTTAATTTTATTCATGAACTTTTGTATTTTTCATTTTTCATTCGATTTGTAAATTTACTTATTTTATAAATAAACCATTTATTTTCAGCTTTGAATTTTATTTTGTGCATGTGTTTTATGTCTTTACATTCACATTTGGGCATAAGAAATGAGAATAAAAAGAATTAATAATTATACTTATGCAAGGAAATGTAATAAGTTATGTTAGTTAAGTTTGTTTCTGAGAGAAATCTGAGAAAAATGGAAATTTCATATCAAGGTCATTTTTATTACATGTGAGTAAAAGAGTTACTTAAGTAAAATGGATAGTTCCATTTTACTTAGTCCAGAATACTAGGACACATTTTGTGTGTGTATGTGTGTGTGTTTGTGTGTATGTATGGAAAGAGACAGGCAGAAAGACAGACAGATAGAGAGGGAGAGGGAAGAAAAGAGAGAGAGAGTGAGAGAGGAGGGAAGAGAGAGTGGAAAGAGAGATTCTTTTAAAACAAAAACACAAGCCTATTCCTTTTGTTCAGCTTAGAACTAGCTTACAGGAATCTCTTACCTTTTATAGGCTTTGATGCGATCCCAAGGCAGTTGCTTTGGAATGAGATAAAAAATTAATGCCCTGACTTTAGTTAATGAATTATCATTTGAATCAAAGAAATATTTCTCTCAAAAACTTTGAATAAATCAATGGTAAATATTTGAAAATGCATTTTCTTTTTTGTTAATAATATTAAGTCCATAGTAACAGGTGTGCCTTCTTGCTTACAAAATCCTTATTTATTCATTTATACAAGGAATATTTATTGAGTCTCCATAACATGCTCTGAACTGGTTATCTTAGAAAAAAATTTTTTTACTGTAGAATTTCCCTCTTGCAAATCAGTCTCTAAAGGGTAGACTTAGGATCAATGGATCAAAGTTACCAAGAAACAGATTTCTACTCAATTAGAAAACAACCATAAAAAAGAGTTTAACACTAATGGAATTCACTATCTTTGGAGATAGTAGGTCCCCCATTACAAGCAGTGATTTGATGGATTTTTATTGAGATTTTGTATATGGGCTTTCTGCATTGGATAACTGGTTATTAGTCTGAAGTTGCTTCTAATCCTGAGAGCATTAAGTGACCTCCTAGAATATAGTAATGATTATTTAGAAGATTCAGTATCAGAAGTTTGAATATCATGTATCTGGCTTTTACTGACCTTGTTAAAACTCTCAAGATATTTTCTTATGTCATTTACTGATGTCATTATCATCAAATAAATTCACAGTATGGTATGAGAGACATATTCAGTAACTAGTCCACCTTAATTCTTTGCTTCTATCCAAGCATCATAAAGTAAATTTAGCAATGGGTTAGGATATTGAGTGTTTCAGTAGTAATATTTATCCACACCTATTTTAAACTGAATATACAGAATTATTTAAACATTATTACTCTTATAAATACACACATTAAGGTGATGTTCTAAAGTTAGCATTAAGAATTGATGCAGATTCAATGAACATTAGTCCATAAATTATTTTAATATTGTATTTACTAGACATTAAGTAATAATGTAATCAAAGTGATTTATTCCAATGTCTCCTGTGCTAGACATTTACCTATAAGTATCTCTAATTTGTTTAACAGCCCTACAATTTGCTGTCATCATATACATTTTAGGGAACAATGAACTAAGACTCAAAGATATTAAGATAAAAACAGAGATAAGTGGAGAGACCAGATCCATCTTCCAGATTAGGTGCTCCCTTTCTTACTACACTTTAAGTTTTAAGAGAGAGAGAGAAAGAGATAGAGGCATGCCAGTTTTTCATTTACCAATAACTTTGCCAAAGGAAAAAAAAAATTACAGTCCTAGTTTTCTTCTAGGTGAACTTCAGGGAAATTGTGACTTTTACAGGCAGTAGCATCCTTGAGTATTACTGGGCTCTCAACCAGAGAACATGACTTCAAAGCTAATTTAGTATCACACATGAAAACTCATCTCATTGCTATATAGCCTCACCTCATTTTTTGAGCTAAACAGAATAAATGACCTAATTTATGATTTCCTCTCCAAATAATCTTTAGCATTAAAAATAATAATACCCATCCTCAAATATGAAGTTTTGAAATATGGAAAGTATTAAAAGAATATGACATAAAGAATGCAGATTTATTTAAAGTATCAAGTGAAGATCCCAAACCCTATCTGAAAAACATCTTCTACATTTATTCCTCAATGTCTAAAATTTCACTACTCATACCTATATTTAGCATTGCTCTCTTTTAAATGTAAATCCTTCACTTTCTGGATGGGATATCAAAAGTCACTGGAAATCAAGCAGGGGAGAGGGAGGAGGAGGGGAAGGGCAAAAACCCACCTAACGGGTACAATGAACACTATTCAGGTGATGTGCACATTTATAGCCCTGATTCAAGCCATGTATCAAAAAAATCTATACCCCCTTGATATACTGAAATGAAAATGAAATTAAAAAAAAGAAAAAGAGCAATATACTCTAAAGATATTTTTTAGAAGTTCTAGGATAGTGTCGTATTTTCAACAATGATATTCCCACTGGAAAGAACATACATTTTCCTGAAGTGACTATTTTGAAGTGAAACACACCACGCACACACACATACACAATTTGCACAAATTCCCTTTGTTGATAAGCTAGCCTGTTGCCTTAAAGCTATTTTACATTTCTCATGAACCAGGAGAAGCAGTAGATTTCCCACCCTCGTATTCTCTGCTTTATGAGAGGTAGATTTCTTAAGATCCCAAGTAGGGCTAGAGCAGACAAGGGAGTTACCAAAACATACCTGCACACACACACCTGCACACACATGGGTTTAAAAATCAGTGAAAATTTAAATTTCTTTTGATATTGAAACAAAAACTCTCTCAAATATTTTTGTACTCTTGTTAAAACTAATAAAAAGTTCTCAAAATGTATGCACATCTCTCCAATGTCCTTTCAAATTCATGTTAAATCTACTGATTGAAATAATCTGGTAAGAAGCACAGCTCCCTCATTCCCTTTCAAGTTCTTAATGATCGAATTTAGTGCAAACTTTCAGCTTGTCTCCACAGGCTGAAAAGTCTCTCCATCACTCTTTCACCAAAGGTATAGGTGTTCAATCTCATAACCTGTCTTCAGCATGTGTTTTCAGAGTTGTCAATGGCTCTGATTTACATATTTGGAATTATTTCGTTCAGAACATGACATATTCTAAGCTCCTAAATTTCACAGTGAGTTAAGCACTGCTTTTATCTGAAGAATTTCTCATTGAGATCTATCCAAATCCATCTCAATAACTGTTAGAATTGAATGGTTTTTCAGAAATCTTAAGTACTTGACTGATTCTTATCCATTGTCATTGTTGCCCGTTTAATCACATTTTAGGCCAATTTTCACAGACACACACATACAGAAACAAGTTGATAACAAGATGAATTATGTGAACTGTCTGGGATTGTGTCCAAAAATGTTAAATATCAAGGTGTATAACTGTGAGGATCTTAGGAGGTGGTAATTCCTATTGAGTTTTGCTAGTCTACATTGGGAGTGTTATGTTCAGTCCTGTTCAGAATAAATTCTCTTAGAAGACATATCTATAAACTGAATATTATTCAGAGGAAAATGATAAAAGAGGGGAGCAGACTTGAAACCATGTCATATATGGAATAAGAGAAAAATCTTGAAGTTATTTAATCCAATTCAGGGGTAAGAAGAAAATACAGTGATATAATAATGTTTGTCAAATATTTAAAACATTTGAAGATGCTAGATCTAATTCACTAGTTAAAAGTTGCAAGAAAGATTTCAAAAGAAGAAATATTTTACAAACAGAGCTCAAATTATTAGTTAAATTAGTTGTTTTTGAGGGTGGTTAATTTTTTGAGGGTGGTTCATTTAATTCCCCATGTGTGTGTGTGTGTGTTAAGGAAGGCTTTATGCAAGAAGGAGACTACTGAATGGGAGGTTTGCAGTAAGGGAGAGAAATTGAGCTCAACTCCCTTACCATCCTGGAGGGTAACACATCCTTAGGAACCATTGATAAGAATGGTATAGATAAGATTCCTTGCCTGTGTCTTTAGCACTGAGATCTTAAAATTGCAAGTGTGTATTCAACATGTGTCCTTTGCAGAATGGACAATGATGAACTAGTATGTATATAAATTTTCACTATACACTATCCTATCTTTCCATTTTTCTATAGATACAGTGGAAGCAGTTTTTGATTTTATTCAGAGGAGCCGAAGGATGATTGTTGTCCTGAGCCCAGACTATGTAACAGAAAAGAGCATCAGCATGCTAGAGTTTAAACTGGGTGTCATGTGCCAGAATGCTATTGCCACCAAGCTCATTGTGGTTGAGTATCGTCCCCTTGAGCATCCACACCCAGGCATCCTTCAGCTGAAGGAGTCTGTGTCTTTTGTGAGCTGGAAGGGAGAAAAGTCGAAACATCCTGGCTCTAAATTCTGGAAAGCCTTGCGGTTGGCTCTTCCCCTGAGAAGTCTGAGTGCCAGTTCTGGCTGGAATGAGAGCTGCTCTTCCCAGTCTGACATCAGTCTGGACCACGTTCAAAGGAGGAGAAGTCGTTTGAAGGAGCCCCCAGAACTCCAGAGCTCAGGGAGGGCTGCAAGTTCTCCCCCAGCCCCAGGCACAATTTCCAAGCACCGAGGGAAGCCCTCTGCAGCCTGCCGCTGTTGTGTCACCTACTGTGAAGGAGAAAGCCACCTGAGAAGCAAGAGCCGAGCAGAGATTCATAACCAGCCCCAGTGGGAGACACACCTCTGTAAGCCTGTTCCCCAAGAGTCAGAAACTCAGTGGACACAGAATGGCACCAGATTGGAGCCCCCTGCTCCCCAGATCTCAGCCCTTGCTCTTCACCATTTCACGGATTTATCCAATAACAATGACTTTTATATCCTATAATTCCTATGTGTGGTGGGTGGTGGCTTCTATCTCTACCAACTCTCTTTATGTCATGAACCTGTGGGAGTAACTGATATTTTTATCATCTAATGGACTATCAGATTTTTGTCCCCTTTATTGATTTTTAAAAACTATTTATTTCTAGGAGACAAAAGACCTGAAGGACCAGAATCCAGAATTATTGCCTCTAATGGCCTCAGAAGAGCACACTCTTCTTGGGCCCTAGAAGGTCAGTATATGAAAGTTGCCTAAAGTCTGATCCCCTATCTTGCCCAGTGGTTTAAAACAGCTAAGAATTTAAATGTGTTTTCTTTGAGTTTGTTGATCAACCTCGTGTTATGGATCAGTCAGGTATACGTGGGCTGTGAAGCTCACAGGGTGTAGACATACCAAGGGAGCATCATGGGAAGGAGCTGGTTCTGGTGGAGCTGTAGGACTAAGCTCAGCAGAAAACCTACAGCCCATTTTCCCTCAAAGAACCAAATATACTCACCCAGGGATACACGGTGTTTTCTGTCTCACTGTAAACTAGTGTTCTCTAAGCTGCCTAACGTTGTTAGCATCAATAAAGTTATATTTTTATGTCATTTTATTTGTACTAACAAATTTTTACCTCTCTCTCTCCCTTCTACCTATGTGGGTTTTCTATTCATATATAGGGAGTATTCCATTTTAAGAAATCAAGAGTTGGTTTTGGTACCAGGAAAGCTGAGATGTCTTTTTTGTTTTTTCTGATGTGTATTAGGAGAGATCTGGAAAATGATCAAAAGAAAGTGAGAAAGTGTTTTAAATGAAATGGAAGTTTATACAAGAACCTTATATTTTTAGAAATGACAGCTGAATTCAGTATTGTAAGAGATTTAGAGTAGAGTTTTGTGCCTGAATTCCTTCTTCCCATTCAGGATTTTGAGGAGGGATAATAAATTCAAGTGCCTACAAGGATGAGAAGGTAAGAAAAAAGAGAAAAGGGGCTAGATATCAGCGTAATACGCATGTTGTCCATCTAGTACCTGTGTTGTATAGGGATATAGGCACAGATAAGCATTTCTTTTCTGTAAACATTTTCAGACAATCACAAAAGACATGTGGCAATTGATTTTCAAGTCAGGTAGATAATAGAGATCATTGGGTCTGTAAGTAACTGAAGAGCATATATTTCATAAAAAGAGGGTAGCCTCTACTCAGCTTCATTTGATTGTTGCCACTGATTGAGCCTAATGTTCCCAGATAGTCCAGTTTTTTCTCAAGAATCTACAAATCCAGATTTTTATGTACACTCTCATTTATGAGATGGCTTAAACTTAAGGGGGGAAAAAAAGCAAAGATCCAGAGATCCAGAGCAAATGCCTCCATGGGCCATGTTCAGCCTGAGGGCCACTGATTTGTAATTTCATAATTAAAGTTTCAGTTAAAGACCATACGTAAAAACGGGATTTGAGTGTCCCTAGCAATACTGGAACTGGAGAACACAAGTTGGCTCAAAGGACATAATGGAGAATGTTTATTCTCCCCCCTGTGTAAAGACATCTGGGACCCTAGAATAGAGGAGATCTGACCTAACCCTCTATTAGGGGAGAAAAAACTGGAATATAATGTGCCTTCCATTTACTCAGTAGAGGTTCCCTGCCTGTTTACTGTAAGAAAATTAGAAGCACAAAGTCTGCTACTCTTGAACAGGAGCAGAACAAAAGGAGTAAGGAACCATTCCATACATGAGCAGTCACCTTCAATACATCAGCCTTGGCTGGTAGTAAGCTATGGCTCAATTAGTGTCAGTCTCTCCTAGTCACTAACAGTGAATGAGGGGTGGGGAAAGAAAGTAGTTTAATCCCACTGCTCCTCTTGGAAAAAGACTGAGAAGATCCTTTCTCTGTTGAAACAAGAAACTAGATGATCCCTTCTCTGAAGATGGGGGATAAGGGCCCTCCAGAGTAAATGTGACTCACCATGAAACCTGAAACTAGAAAATGACAGAACACCCTACCTGAATATCCAGCAGAAAATAACCCAAAGGCCTTATTCTATTCTACATCCCTTCTTGTAGAGTGTAAATCCATCCTTGACGTAATAAATATGTTCAAGGATGTTAACTTGGAAGACAGATAGCAGTTTATCCAATATGTTATCAGTTTATCCAATCTGTTATCTGTTATCTCCAAATCTGTTAACAGTGGGTAATATAAGTGACTCCAAATCCTAAGGAAAGAAAAGATGCTCCTGTTCATAATCAGCCTTATTCCTTATTAGCACAGTGTCCCAAACTGTAATATATCTTTGGAAACATTGAAATATTGCTTCTTTTTCATTTATGAATTATTTTCTTACTGAAAAAAATAAAGGAAAGAACTAATGGCAAAGGCATAGAAAATTACACAATTGAGCTCTTATTATGAATGAGTAGCTAGATAATTTTGGTGCTCTCAAAGCTAAATTTTGGTAAGTATCAATTTCCTTTGACAATATAAGTACAGTGTAAGCAGTATGAAGTCATAGTTGTTGGCATTAGTTATATAGAGGTCAGAAAGATAATGAACTATACTTCTACTGTATGGAAAAAAGGCTCCAAGGCTGTTATTATGCCTTGACCTGACATGCCATAATTGAATGTGATATTCAGTACCATATATTTCAATAAGGAAAATGATAATAAGAAAGAAATTTTTTCTCATGGATCATGCATATCCATAACTGAAATGATAAGACTACAGATTAAATGGATATATCATTGTTTAAGAAATATTGCCTGCTTAGGAGCATGGGTTTTAAGTCAAATAGAGATGGACGTGAGTCCTGTTTCTTTCCTATCTGTTTGACCATGGTCTCTCTGAGCTTCAATCTCTTGCTACCTAAAATGAAGATAATACTATTAACCTCACTGGGTGTGTGAGCAATAAATGATATATCACAAATTTATTTCATATGCATCATTTTTTTATACTCATAAAATGCCCAATAGCAGAATATAACAGGAACATATTATCCAGGTTAAGTGATTTTCCTAGTGACACTCAGCCAATTAGTGATAGAGTTGGGCCTCTAACTCAGGTTTCTGACACTTGATCCAGTGCCAATTCTGGAACCATCCCTGTAAGATTGAAGTGGAAATATTTCTATTACAAAGCTACCTAGATAGAGCTATTTAATCTGGATCATAATATATTCAAATAAAAAAAGGATTTAATGTAAACTCCCACACAAAGCTAATTAAATATTATATTAAGTGTCTGATGTATCATCTGACCTTATCATACATATCATATGAGATATACATATATATATAACTTTGTTTTTAAATGTTACAATTTTTTTTAAACATTTGAAAAGTAGAATCTTTTTTGGTGTATTTTAGACTCTATGACCATGCTATAATTTTTCCCTCAAAATAAATTAATTATTTGTATTTTTTAGTAGAAAATAAAAATATATTCACCATTTATCTTGAAAAACAAATTTAATCTTTCAGCAGCTATGATAAATACTGTAAATTCCAGAATTACTTTCTATAACTATTAAAAACTCTAGTAAGAATATATTCTCTTCCAGATGGAAGATTTGAATGGTTCAGAAAATTAATGTTTTAGTTCAGAAAAAGCTATGAATAATAAATTGAACTAATTATAAAGATATGCACAAAAGGACAAACAGTTTCTATGGCATTAGTTTCACACTTTTGTGCATCTAAGCATAACTTGAGGGACGTCTTACAATGGCAATCCCAGGGCAGGCTCCTTCCCCAGAGGGGCTGATTCATTAGGTGCTTTGGCATTATTTAGGAGTCTGCAGTTTTAAATTGTGCCCTTGATGATTTAAATAAGGTATTCCATGGGTCAAACTTGGAAAATCACTACCTATGAGAACTCTTTCAAATCCTTTCAGGTTGTAAGGTGTCAGAGCCTCAATTAGGGTCTTGTTCAAGCTTTTTCAAAGTGTATTCCTTGATGAATCCAAAATGGAACCATTTGGAATTCATATTAAAATGTGTATTTCTTGACTCCACCCAAGATTAACTAAATGAGGGCAGATCTTATTTAGTTAAGGTGGGGTGGTTCTGTGCTTGGAATAAACTTCCCAGGTGATGCTGAAGCACAAACAGATTAAGAACCGTTAATTTTTATCTCTCTTTAACTCTTTTACCCTTGTAGGCTCTGATTTACTCCATCCAAGGACTACGAATCATCATTTTAACAAGGTGTTTGCAGGCAATAGATGAAAATGTAGGGCATGTTTAGCCCTTGAGGTTGCCTCAGCACAAGGAGATAGTTGAATAGAGTGGTCAGTAGAGTGTATTTATAATTTATGAAATATCAAACACTGATGTTTGGAACCCAGTGGGGTTGCTGTAGTCATCGTATATATTAATCAGAATAAGATAAGCTGTGTTCTGCTAACAAATAACCCCAATATTTCAATAGCTTCATATAACAAAGCTTATTTCTTGTTTATGCCACATTTCCAGCATAGGAGCCTACTTTTTTTAGCTTTGCCATCTGAAATATGTGGCTTCCTGTTGTTCTATGCTTCGGCTGAAATACGACACTCATTACTTTCACTTACAATTCATTAGTCAGAACTAGCTCCAAGGTATATAGTCACAGATAAGGCTAAAAAATATAGTCTTCTTGTGTCCCCAGAAAGAGAAAAGTGAAATGAACTTGGTCACCACATGGCATCACCTTTGTCTACACATGAGATGAGAATGAGATATTGAGATAGCCTGAAGAGGCAAGAGACCTTCAAACTGAGATATGTCACAAGCTTTGATCATGAACAATTAGAAGAACTCTGTTGCCAATACCCACCTCAGTTTGCCAAGGTATCAAGATAAAACAGCATACAGAAAATAGTAGACCTTGTTCATAAATGTTCCTGAAAGAAAAGTTGTTCAAGGAATGCGTAATAATCATCAGAGCTTCTGGTTAGAGGAAGTAGGCTTAAAAATTTGAAAGTTATGGTATTTGGTTACTTTCCATTCAGAGGCTTTAGTTAGTTCTCTAAGAATGTGATGCTCAAACTATCTACAAATGAGCCATTTCACTTTGGATATCCAAGGAGTCTCAGAAGAATTGAAGACATTTAGAACACAGCAGAGCATGTAACACAGTCATTATAAAGCATCACTTGATCCATTTATCTGAAGAGCTGAACAGGGAATTCAAAAGGAACATGCAAAAGCTCAAAGGAAGGAAGAGACAAATGCTAGTGTGAGTATAATGAAGTCTGCTGCAATCTGCTTTCTCTATGATTTGGATTCTCTGTTTGTATTAAAGATTTGAATTTTTATATGACTTCTCTGATGTGTGCAGAATCATTTGATCATGGGGAAAAGCTCTCTTTGGGTTGGTGAAGATTAATGCTTAGTAAGTTTTGATCTATGTTAGTAAGCTATAATGTTGAACAAAGAAAAGTTTTATTTCTGTGTAGCAAGGAGATTACTGACACACTCAAAATCCTTTAGAATATAATAAAAGTTTTTCTCTTAGAAAATATAAACATTTACAAATATTTAAATAAAAAGGATGGCTCTTTGAAATGGGTTCATAGGAAAAAAGCAAGAAGATTTCAGGCAAACTCTTAAATCAGATCATGACCTATTTTTATCTGATCCCAGGTAATAGAAATTTTAATACTCCATTGCTTTATTTGAAAAATTATAGAATTAGATAAAATCTTATATGCATTTATTTACTATCTAAGACTTAAAGATATACATAACAACTTATTAATTGAACTTTTCTATTGTCAAAAACTCTGTCACTTGCTTGCAATTAATTTATAATTTAGTACTGTTTTGAAACACCTTGGGCAAGTGGTTCTTAACCGAAATTGAACATTATCTTTAAAAAGTGCACATACCTGGGGCCTACCCCAGACTATTAACTCTCTAAAATGTTTTAGATGTGTGCTATTGTGAAGGATAACTGCTTTAAGCACCTTTAAGATTTTTGCAAATATTTCAATTAGAGCTTAATTATGCTATATTATAAATATAGATGAAAAAGTTAAAAATAAATCCTGATATTGTAGACAATATTTTTTCTTAAATTGCAAAACTTAAAGCTCATTGCCAAATACTGTAACTGAATCCTTTATTTTCATATCTTAGTATGAAATTATATATGTAAAATATGAGAAAACAAAATAAAGAAAATAAAATACAGAAATAATCAATTTAGTTACTAAACTAAGTAGCCAAAAGAGGCCATTACCTCCATGTTATCAGTAATATTAAAAAGGACAAAATATTTAAGATATAATGACTTTGTTATGAGCAAAGATGACTATATGAATTCTAAGAAAAAAACAGAAGACAAGGGGGGAATTAAAAACTCCATTCACTCATTTTTAAATATCAGTAATTTAAAAAAAGAAGATATGTTTAAAAACTCCTCAATATCAGACTGGATAACTAAAATATGGAGTGGGTGTCAGGGTTTGGGGAAAAAAGTTGGTTAGTCATTTCTATTATACTTTTACAATATATTTGTCATAACATATTTCATTTATACTCTTGATATGGTATTAATATAAAAATATTAAACTGGAGTCAGAAGATGTGAATTGGAATACCAGTTCTTCTATTGACTGCATGACTTTCAGTAACATACTTTTACTCCTAACTACTCAGTTCCCACATATATAAAATGGGAATAATACAATATCTACTTCATTGGATTGATGTAAGGATAAAATTATATAATAAATGTTAATCTCAAAAACATATAAAACATATGCTTGGCAGTATTATTATTATGAAGATTTTGTATGAAAGAAATCTGGGGAAAATAAAGAGGTCTAAGAGAAGTTCTTTAACCTGCTGAATAATGGGGTATTTTCCAGAGCACATGGTCCAACTGTAATCTTTCATACCTAAAAATTAGGAAATAAAAAGTTCAGTTTCATATTACTGTAAGGATTGAAGACTATAAAAAAGAATCATAGTCTCTGAAAACGTAAAAAGTTGAAGAAAAACTATTTTTGTATTGCTATGTAATAAATTGACCTACAGTAGCTTAAAACAACAAATACTTATTACCTCACATTTTCTGTGGGTCAGAAATTTGACATAAGCTTAGCTGGGTGGTTCTTGCTTAAATTGACTAATGAAGAGGCTTTCAAACTACTAGCCAGTGCTGAGGATCTGCTACCAAGAGTTGGTACATTGAGGTTGGTAGGAAGCCTTGGGTCTCTGCCTTAGGACTGCTTTCATATCCACAAGGCACATCAGCTGGCTTATCCCAGAGCAAGTGATCCAAAAGAGCAAGGAAGGAGGAAGCCACAATGCCACTTATGACCTAGTCTCCAAAGTGACGCATGATCACTTCTGCAACATTCTGTATGTTAAAAATGAATCCCTAAGTATAGCCCAAATTCAAGAGCTGGGGAGTTTCAGCTCCACTTTTTGAAGAGAAGGGTATCAAAGAATTTGTGCAAAAATTTTAAAGCCACATCAGTAACACAAAGTTTTATTTTCCAGTGGAATAAATTGAGGGCCAGAAAAGGAAAGTGCCTGGACCTTAGCCTTTCTAACTTCATCCCAAACCTGGGTAGTGGTGCCACAACTCAAATGAGAGCTGTCTTGTTCTGGCTAGGACATTTCTTTTGTCTGGCAAAAGAAAACAAAAGGAAGATTCTGGAAGCTGGAAAAGGATGAGATGGGTGTGGCTTGTTAGCCATGCCCTTGGTCTGCAGTCTAGGTACTGAAATATAACTTATTCTGGTTTCACCTCTAGAGAGATTGAAAGTGACCCTTTATTCCAAAAAGCAGTCACTGCAAAATAAAGGACAAGCAGGTACCTGCTTTCTTTGAAGTAACCCAGGTTCTTGTCTTAGCTCTAAACTGAAATGGTTATATATTAATAATCAAATCATTTTGTTTCCCAGGCTTCTGAGTCCTCCAAATAGATTAAGATTAGATTGCCAATTTTGTAGGATGTTATAATTTTGGACTTCTTTGATTCACTGAAAAATACTTAAATAACCCCCTCCCCTTCCCACATAAACACACATCCCCACACCACCACCCCCCACACTAGCACACAGGATCTAGTGATATTGGCAAAAAAATTTAAAAGTTGTGAGACTTCCCAGAGGAATTGTAAATATACTTCTGTCTGTTTAGACCTAGTTCCTATAACACACATTTCTTACTTGTAAAGCTGAACAGCTAACTTCTGTTTTTCCTTATCTGTTTCCTGTCACTGTCTGGGCCCAGTTGATCTGAGAAGATACATTAAGTTGACATGGATCTTATTTGTATTTTAACTATGCTGCTCCCAGTTTCTCTAGACCAATTTGAATCTCAAGGTCCAAGGTAACTAGTTTGTAAATTAGATTGAAGAAGAAAGGTTACCTTTTTTCTTCTTAACAGCCTTATGTCCTTATCTCTTACCATACAAACCACTAGCAAATTTTCCGTTATATGTGTCCATATATTTCATAATACCAAAAACTTGGAGCCTTGTTTTTAAATTATATAAACAACAATATCCCAAGAGTTAGGAGATCTGAGTTCTAATCCAGACTTTAATTCCTTTGTTATGGGACCTTGAGAAAACCACTAATTATGACATAGTTACCCATGAGTACAATTCACGGATCACTATGTGCCTTTCCATATTTGATATTCTAGGAGTCAATGAAAAAATAGTAAAATAAAACTTTTCTGTGTGTTTCAAGCCACAATCCATGACTCTTTTCAAGTAGTCCAAAATCAGGGAGCTAAGGAGTTTGGCATTCCCCATAAGTGAATAAAATGCTAGTTGAGTTGCATAAAGTCAACCCGAATCTCAGTCAGTATCTCCTCTTTCCCACTCCTTGTGAGTCTATTGCTTGTCCAAAAAGCCTTTGACAATTCTTTTCTCTTATATCTTCACAATAATCCCAAGGATTCAAACTACATGTACACTACCACTCTTTTTCCTGAAAATGCCATATACTTACATGACCCCTGTGCCTTTGCTAAAGTTAGTTCTTCTGCCTAGAATGCCTGTTCCTTTACTGCTCCACATAAGAGCTCTTACAATGTTTCAAGTTCAGCACAAATGTTTTCAAGGATGTGAAACTTTCTGCAGGCAGATTTGGATGTTTCTTCCCCTGTACTTGTACCATTCATAGTATTTGATATTAAATTATAAGTTTCAATATATCTGTTTCACCTGCTATCCTATAAGCTCCCATGAAGAGACACTATATACTGGATCTCTAATTTGAGCACTTAACATGGTTATTAGTACATAACAATGTTTGCATTAATGTTTCCTTAAATAAATTAATTACCATGACCACCATCATTGGGAACTAAGTAATAAAACCTTGCCTCATTCATTCTTTCATCTCCCCTCTGCCACATATGCAGTGTTTTATCAAAGGCATCATATTAGGGGCTTTTGCTCTTCACCATATGAAATGAATTTCAGTATTTGAATCTGGAGGCTTTCAGCACCACATCCAGTACCACTAAATTTGGCCCTTGGCATTACTTCAGGACAGATGGTCCATGACCAAGTAGGGGTGAAAAGAGCCCCAGCTGTGCCGTGCCTGACCTGGCTGCCACTCTCACATTAAGGACTCTCATCCCTGTTCCTCTCTATCTGCAATAACAGCTGATGCAGGAATCAGCATCATGTGTATTGGCAGATGTTCTGGTTCTGATCTTGCTATTAAACACCCTCAAAGGACAAGATATTAAGCCATGATAAATACTCTCTAGCTACAGTGTACTATAGAATATCTCGTGCTAATGAATTCAAGCAGAAAAAAAAAGACTGTTTATTGTTTTAAAATCTGTATGATATAGGAAAAATAAAATAAAGTGCTGTGTTGATTTAGGTACTGTTGGTAATTAAGAGATCAGTTCTTCCAAACACCCTGTATAATATACGTTGTCCTCTACAGGTCAGTAAACTCCTACACGATGGCACATCTTGCAGCCCTCCTCCCCTCGCTCATCACCACTGCTGCGGTTCAGGACTCATCACCTCTCATGACAGCTTTCTAGTTTTCCTTAATGACTCCAATCTTCTTTCTCCAAACTCTGTATAAGCATCATCAAATCACTCTCTCTAGAATACAACTGTGACCATGACACTTCAATTCGCAAAGGCTGTGCATCACCTCACTTCCTATAAGATACATTTGTTTTGGTTTGTTTTATTTTGAATTTAGGGTACTCCATTCTCTAGCCTCAACCTATCTTCAGAAACTTACTTACTTTTGCTTCCACATATGCATTCAACACTCCAATATAATTAAAAGACTTAGTGTTTCTTAAGTGCTTTTTTTTTTTTATCAGTTAGACCTTGTTCAAACTGCTACTGTTTGGGAAACCCCTTCTACTCATCTCACATGTCTACTCTCAAGGTAACTGAGTTCAAATACCACTCTTCCCATACCTCCAACAGAAAATATTTTCTGTTCCATTAAATCCTCCATGGTATTTCTTCTGTATTTCCATTCATTCACTCATTCAGCAATATTCAGTACTCACTCTGTGCCCAGTACTATTGCACAAACTGGGAACACATCAGTGAACAAAACATAAAAATTCTTTTCTCTATACAAGCTTACATTCTAGTGTCTAGAGACAGAAAATAAAATAAATAAGTAAAATACAGGACATGTTATATGATAGAACTAGATAAAGAAGAGACATGTATGTATTAGAGAGTTCTGGGTAGGGGGAGCTTTTGATTTTAAATAGTATTCCTAGAAGGCTCCACTGAGAAGATGGTTTCTGAGTGAATATCTGAAAAGCTGGGAGAACAAAGATACTTAATAGCAAGTTTAGAAGTCCTAAGATGTCAATAAAAGGATGAAGAATCCTGTGGTTGGAGAACAAAGAGCATGTGGGAGAGTAGGCAATGAAATCAGAGGTATTAGCAATTAGTATTGGCAATAATGCATGTCCTTATAGGCCATTGTAAGGAATTTTCATTTTGCTCCAAATTAAATGGCAAATTTATCACCCATACTCCAAGCATAAAAGAAATGGCATACATAAATTGAGAAATTTAAGGATGGTTTAATAAATTTTCTATTTACAGATGTGCAGACAAAGTTTAGAAAACCTAGTATGAGATAGTATAGTGCCCAGTACTAATAACAGTAGAAAGCACCACTACTCTAGCCCTAACATGGCAAAGGAAAGGAGTAGTCATAAAAAACCAGGGGTATCTGTATGGAGTGATCTACGGAACAGCAGATGTGTCTTTCAGCAAAGGGACATAGCCAACACTTGACTAGGTAGAAATAGGGGGAATAACTAGACCTCACTCCCATTCTGCCCACCAATGCCTGGCTAGTGCTTCTCGTTGTTGAGTCTAACCATAATCCAGAGATCAAAAGATTTGGTAGATGTTATCTAAAAAGTTCAGTGTCCCAAGGCATAAAACTGGGCAGGGAAGCACAAAGAGGATCTACGAGGCACACAGAAGATATTCAGCTCTGGGGTCTCGTGGAGGGATCTGAGAAGAGAAATAACATGATTTGCTTTGTATTTCAGCAAGATAATTCTGCCTACTTTGTGGAGAATAAACTATGGGGGAATAAAAATAGAGTTAGAGGCTACTATAGTAAACTGAGAGTTGAGGGAATATAGTCTCTTTTAGTTCTCTTCTATTGATTGCTAAATAAAAAAATAATCAAGATAATCAGTCTAAAATGAGAATAGGAGAGAAGATGTTGTGTGTTGGAGATGAGACAGAAGGGCCAGGTATGAAATAGTCTCTTAGAAAAGAGAGTGTATAGTCCAGAGCAATGTGGTACAATTTCTGGGAAACAATAAGGGTCTACATGAGAATGGTGGTCATGAAGTTGATATGAAACCAGTCAGCACAGTTGTGTGCTTTTCTCTGTCACATTTGGCTACGCAGTTGGCTGCACATAAGTGGAGAAATAGGTTTAACCAGGATGGGGATTGAGAATGTGTGCCAACCATGATTATGTTGATTGTGGAATTTAAGCATGTGAGGAGTAAAGCGAGGATATGAGAGAGTTTAGAAATAGTGAAAAGTGGTAAGAACAGTAGATCAGAGGTCCTGGTAATATCAAATGATTGTTGGAATTGCAGTACGGGGTTAAGTGCCCTAGAAAAATAAGAGGAGACAGTGGGATGCTTGAAACTGAGATTATGGAGAAGCTGAAATGTTTCAACATCATAATGTTAAGTGTAAGACAATGGCAGTGAGACAGTCCGGTAGATTGAGAACAGGACCATTATAGGGGAGGAGAACAAGTAACTAAGAGGTCAAAGCATTAGAAGTACAATCTATGTGACTATTTTAATCACCAAGAATTAGGGCAATATTAATAAGGGAGTGACAGTGAGCCAAGATTTAAAATCATAAAATGAGGAGAAGGGATCAGGAGTTAGTAGATGACTGCATTTAGGAGGCAATCTGGGTGAAATACATGAAATTTAAAGCTGGAAGATAGTTTAGAGAAGGAAGAACAATGGTCCAGAAGCAGCAACAAAGAGAAAACAGAGTATTTATTTAGCTGCCAGGCCAGTTATACAAGGGGTATGGGAAGAAAACAGTCACTACTTGAGAGAGCTGGAGGAGAAACAGTATCTTGAAGGGAAAACCAGTTTCCAATAGAGTTAAAAAAGAAGGGAATTTACAGAGAACAGCTAAGGATATAAGAAATTTTGCTGATGAGTGGTTAGGAGTTCCAGAAGGCTGAGTGAAAGCATTGCACTGCTTGGAGAGGGGAAATGGATGAGATCAGAAAAGGAAAAGTACAGAGTTATACCGATGAATACCATAAGTGATATGATCACTTTATATATTAGAGAGTCAGAAGTCCTGTGCCCAGTAATCAAAACCCAGGCACCTTAAAATTATCTAGCCTTCGAGGACCCGTTACAGGAATAGTTAAGTCTCTTAGACAGTAGAGAGAAAAGATCTTGTCTAGGACTGTTCTCCTTAGCTCTAATCCTTTATTTATGATTTCCATATGATGAATAACAGCAGTCAGGTTAATTTAATTAATGCAGAGATAATTAGCCACAGATAATTAAGGGAAAATTCTTCTTCCTTTTGAAATCCACCCAAAGCCTACAACTAAAAGTTCATTCAAGTATAACAGTGCCCATATTTAACCCAAGTCACATAATCTGAAGACAAAACCTGCCCTTGAGAGAAACAAAAAAGTTTAAAATCAAAATATTTCAAAGGAAGTCTGCTTCCTATGACATTTTATCAAACCACTTACACTTTGGAAGAGCTTTCAATATATTTTATTCAGAAATTTCAATTTTTTATTTAGAGCTATAAATCAATTAATTGATCAATTATCATTAATTCAGCAATGACCCAGAAGAGAACATTGGAAGGCTACACACAAAAGACACAGGGAGAACTTTTCAAAGTACTGTGCATAATTACTTTCAAATTTTGAAAAGCAGATCGAAAACATACTCCATTAGTTACTTTTGTGAAACACATTATCTTTTGAATAATTAAAAGAGAAGAAATGAAGATAACACAATCTTTTCCTCTGGAATATAACAAACTCATAGTCAACAGCATGTCTCTAACAACTACATTGTTTTACTACACACACCTTAATCTGAAAAATCCTAGGCTAGATATCTGATTCAGGGAATTACATTAATTGTATGAAACATGAAATAGTGATGGGCAATCAAGTTCAATTAACTGCAGACAGTGACCCCTCTCTCTTGGAGCACATTTTTCATGCCCTAATTGATAAAAAACAGTAAGAAAAAAGACTCAGCTGAATGCTTTATAAATAGATGTATTTATGGACATTAATTTCCTTTAAAAATAAATATTTTATTTCTATTATGTAGTCCTTTTCAATCTCTCTGACCTTGAGATTTGCTATAAAGTAATATGTGTGGGAGGACTCAGGAGACTTACAGAGAGAGAGGTAGACTAAAAGTAGGAGGGTATGTTTACTCTCACTCGTCACTTCATTTAATCATCCTAGGGACAATGAGAGGCAGGGTAATTATCCCCATTTCATAGATGAGAAAACCAAGATTCAAAACAACTAACTTGTTCCAGATCAAATAGATCGCACGTGGCAGAACCAAGATTTGAAAACTAGATAGACCTGGTTTCAATGTCTAAATTTTCCTCACAAGTCAGGCTGCCTCTTAAATTTTCAAATCAACATGATGCTTAAATGGTTGTTTATATTTTTGACATCATTGACAAATTACAATGAAAAAATTTGAGCAAGAATGATTTGATGATTCACAAGCTTTATTATTTTGTCCTTACAGATTATAATAAGGCTCCCTAAATGGTCTTGTAACTTAAAATATAGCTTTCTGTTATGTTATGGCAATAGAAGTAGCAATAAATCACGTTTATGTAACACTTTGCAGTTTCAAAATATTTTCTTATACTCTATCTCCTTGGCATTCTGTTCTCATAACAACCTGTGAAGTAGGTACAGTCAATATTATTCTCACTATTTTACAGTTGGGAAATTGAGAGAGAAGAAGTTTGCTCAAATCAATCAAATGAAAAGCCTAAATGAAAACACAGGTCATTCATTCATCAATGTAGTCACTCTTTTAACAAGTAATTTTTCATATTGGTATGTGATGCATATTTATTAAATGATATCCAAGCTATTGCTCATTTGATCAGTTTGATCCTTACATTATAGGATATATTGAATATGTTGATGACAGTGCCTACCAGTCCTAACATCTTTTAAAATCTCAACCCACCACCTCCACTAAGAGAAGCTGACTTGGGTTGTTCTTTGAATAAGCTCAGTAATTTGGGTTGGTCCAAGAGCAGCAAATTCATAGACTGGCTGCTAACGTATGATATGGTCTAGCATGAAATATCTGCTCACAAAGGCAATGACTGTCAGGCCAATTAGATACTTTTGTCTGGAATTTGAATAAAGAAATATAGAAGGGAAAAGTAGCTATTGGTAGGAGAAAAAGAAATAGGAAAACACTCAAAAACAAGCAGAAACTGAGAGAATAGGAGAGCAGGACTTCTGGGTTAAATGGCAGACTTAATAGAGCAGAAGTTCTTATTCTTACTGTGAACACATAACATTGCTCACAAATATATTTAAATTAAATTAAAACCATTAGAATACAAGGTAAGAAAGAGAAGCATCCAAATATCAGAAATGAAAAATAATCTTAGAGCAACAGCAATGATCAAGAATTGAAGCCATGTTGCCTTGGGGAGAGTAAGGACCTATGAATTAGTGGCTTGGGTTTTTAATGCTACATGCAAAAATCGGTCAGGACTTCAGTTCCCACATATGGTGATGATTGTAGCAGGGGTCTTAGTACAAACGTGAAGTCAAAATACTTTGTTTTGTATATGCATAAGGTCCTAAAATCACTGAAGTCCCTGCCTACTGACCATTGACACTTGAAGTCACAGGTGACAGATTGAGGTCTTACTCTTAGACCAGTGTGGAGCTCAAATTTATACTATATGAAGTAATTGAAAAAGCCCTGAGTAGAAAAACCTTGAGTAAAAATTAGAACTAGCATACCCAATATGACCTAGGCAGAGGCAACTATAAAATTGCCCCCATGAGAAAGTTTCAGTATTCAGAATTTGCATGAGACTCCCTAGGAAGTTGACAACGAAAGATATTCTTACAAATATCAAAAGTAGCCATACAACAGACTTACCAAATGAGAAAATTCATATATATGGAGCCAAAGGAGAGAGAAAAATAAGTGTATTTATATGTTTAAAGTGCTCAAAGTGATCAAAAGTAAAAACCAAACCTATAAAAATGAAAAAGAACAGAAGATCATAATGCAAAAGTAAGTAGTTTTGACTGTCAGTGAAGTTCTTATCAGCAAAAATTAAATCTAGCCAATGTCTGGAATAATATTATCAAAGTGCTGAGGAAAAAAATATAACTGTCACCCTAAAATTATATACCCAGATAAACCATAATTCACATCAGTGGATAAAATAAAGAGATTTCAAAAAAGCAACTGCTGAGTGAAAGCACTATCCATGGAATTTATAAATAGAAAATATACTTAAGCAAGAAAGTAAACTAGAAGGAAGGAGTGTTATGAAAGGAGCAAATATGAGTAAAGAATTAAATATAATATGTCGCAATTCATGTAACCAAAACGTTTGTGCCCCTGTAATACTCTGAAATTAAAAACAAGTATTGATAAACAAACATAAACATTAAATATAAATTTAAAAATAACAATTATTTTTTGCATGTGTGAAAAAATGAAGTGGAATTAAAATACCAGATAATAATAATGTGGAAGATCAGAGGGGAGTAATTAAGATGATTATGACAGTATATATGTCCTTTTTTGTTTCAGAGAAAGATAGAAATATATTAAGTTTCAGACAGAACTCACTCAAGTAGGAATATTAAAATATAACAGAAGCCAGTAAAAGCAAATAAATATTTAACTTCCAAAGCAATAGACAGATTAAAAAGGGAAAATTTCAATAGGACAGACAAGAAAATTCTATCAATCCAGTAGAAAGCAGGAAAGAGAGGGCGCCAAAATGCATAATAAGGATAAAACACAAATTTAGGTGGTAAAAATAAGTTAAAATATATTAATAATTGATAAAATATAATACCTCTGAAAATTTTTAAAATAGCGAAATGATTAAGCTTAGTGAGAAAGGCATGTTGAAAACTGAGATAGGCCAAAAGCTAGGCCTCTTGCACCAAACAGTTAGACAAGTTGTGAATGCAAAGGAAATTTCCTTCTTCAAGGAAATTAAAAGTGCTATCCAGTGAACCTACAAATGATAAAAAAGCAAAAACCTTATTGCTGATCTGGAGGAAGTTGTATTGATCTGGATAGAAGATCAAACTAGCCAGAACATTCCCTTAAGCCAAAGTCTAATCCAGAGTAAGATTCTAACTTTTCAGTATTATAAGAGTGAGAGAGGTGAGGAGGCTGCAGAAGAAAGGAGAAGAAAAGGTGAAAGTTAGAAAAGATTGGTTCAAGAGGTTTAAGAAAAAAGACATTTGCATAACTTAAAAGCTCAAGGTGAAGAAGCAAGCGCTGATGGAGAACCTGCAGCAAGTTGTTCAGAGGATCTAGCTAAGATAATTGATGAAGGTGGCTACACTAAGGAACAGATTCTCAAAGTAGACACAACAACATTCTATTGGAAGAAGATGCCATCTAAGATGTTTTATAGCTAAAGAGGAGAAGTCAATGCTTGCCTTCATAGCTTCAAAAGATAGGTGAATTCTCTTTTTAGGGCCTGATGCAGCTGATGAATTTCAGATGAAGCCAATGCTCATTTACCATTCCAATGATTAATAGGCCCTTAAGAATTATGCTAAATCTACCCTTCTTATGCTCTATAAATGGAATGATAAAACCTAGATAACAGCACATCTGTTCACAGCACGGTTTACTATTTTAAGCCCACTGTTAAGAACCACTGCTCAATAAAGAAGATTTATTTTAAAATATTACTGCTCATTGATATTGTACCTGATCAGCCAAGAGCTCTGAGAGATATGTACAATGAGATAAATGTTTTAATGCCTGCTAACACAACATCCATTCTGCCCATGAATTAAGGAGTAATTTTGACTTTCACCTTTTATTATATAAGAAATACATTTTGAAGGGTTTAGTAGCCAGAGATAGTGGTTCCTCTGACGGGTCTGTGCAAAGTAAATTGAAAACCTTTCAGAAAGGATTCACAATTCTAAATGCTATGAAGAACATTTTTGACTCATGGGAGGCGGTCAGAATATCAACATTAACAGGACTTTTGAAGAAGCTGATTCCAACCCTCATGGATGACTTAGAGGGGTTCCAGGCTTTAGTGGAGGAAATAACTGAAGGTGTGGTAGAAATAACATGAAAACTAGAATTAGATGTGAAGCCTGAAGATGTGACTGCATTCCTCCAATTTCATTATAAAACTTGAACAGATGGGGAGGTGCTTTTTATCGATGAGCAAAGAAAGTGATTTCTTGAGATGGAATCTACTCCTGGTGAAGATGTTGTGAACACTGTTCAAATGATAATGAAGGATTTAGAATATTACATAAACTTAGTTGATAAAGCAGCAGCAGGTTTTGAGAAGACTGACTTTAATTTTGAAGGAAGACTTCCTGTGGATAAAATGCTATTAAACAGCATCACATGTTATAGAGAAATCTCTTGTGAAAGGAAGAATCAATCAATGGGGCAAACCACATTGTTGTTTTATTTTAAGATATTGCCACAGCCACTTGAACCTTCAGAAACCACTATCCTGATAAGCCAGCAGTCATCAACATGGAGGCAAGACCCTCCACCAGCAAAAAGATTGTAACTCACTTAAGGCCCAGGTGATCCTTAGCATTTTTCAGCATTAAAGTATTTTTAAATTTAGATGTTTTGTTTTTAAAGACATAATGCTATTGCACACTTAGTAGGCTACAGTAGCAATATAGTGTAAACATATTTTTTATTTGCTTTGGGAAACCAAAAAATTCACATGACTTACTCTACTGCAATATGGGCTTCATTGAGGTAGTCTAGAACTAAGCCTGCAAAATCTCTGAGTTATGCCTGTATATGACATTTAATGCTAGTATGGGAATTGTTTATTAATTATTATTTTGATCTTTTGATGAACAGAGATTTAATTTAAATGAACTATAATTTATGATATTTTTATTGTTACCAATTTCTGGAAAATTTCTTATGCTGAGCCAGAAAAAAAAATTGCTTTTGTTTTCTTTTAGAAGATTTGTTTTTAGCTTGCTTTTAGGTTTAGTTTCATTATCCATTTTGAAGCAATGGCTGCATGTTTTGTCAAGCAAAGGTCAAAGCTTATTTTTTCCTCTTTTCATTTCTAGTAGGTTCAACACCATTTGTTTTAAAGATTGTCCTTTCTCCATTGAATTGTTTTGGTCCTTTAATTGAAAATCTATTGACTGTGTTAAGTGTGGATCTATTTCTGGGCTCACTGTTTTTTTCCACTAATAATCCATTTGTCTGTCTTTATGCTAAGACCACACTATCTTGATTACTGTAGCTTTATAATGAATCTTGTTATCAGACTGTTTAAGTTCTCCAATTTTAGTCTTATTTTTCAGAGTTATTTTTGTGTTCTAAGTTTTGTATTTATACATACCTTTAGAATCACCTTATCAATGTAAGTTTTAAAAGCCTGCTGCTCTAATGATTAAGACTGTGTTTAATATATGAACCAATTTGGAGAGAATTCACATCTTAACAAGATAGAATCTTTCCACCCATGACTGTGGTATGTCTTTTCTTATAGGTCTTCTAAAATTTTGCTAAGTCTTGTATGTCTTATGTTAATTTTTTCCCTAATTACTTTTTGTGATGTAATGCTATTGGAAGTGGAATTGCTTTTTTTAAAAAGTTGCATTTCCAATTGTTTATGATTATCATATAGAAATATAATATAGTAAATTTATGTGTTATCTGCCAACCTTGCTAAACTCATTTATCAGTTTTAATAAATGCTTTTAATAGCTGCTTGGCATGTATTTTTTAATAGCAACCATGTTGTCTCTGAATACAGTTCTAATTTTTCCTTTCCAATATTTCTACCTTTTGTTCATTTTTCTTCCTTTATTGCACTGATTCGGACCTCCAGTATAATGGTGAAGAGAATTGGTGAAGGAGACATTCTTGCTTTGTCTCTGATCTTAGAGGGAAGAGGATGGTCATTTGAGATTTTTCCAATAAGCATAATGCATTTGGTAGGATGGAGATACACACAAATGTGTGCATACACACATTTGCAGGTGCAAACACACACACCTTTACACAGAGGAAGTTAGGAGCTAGTCATAGTTTGCTGAGTTTATATTATGATTAGTATTGAATGATAACAAATGCTTCTTTCTCACTTATTGAGAAAAAAATAATACGGATTTTCTTATGTATTCTGTTAATATGGTGAATTACATAAATTGATTTTTAAGTGTTAAAAAAATCTTGTGTTATGAGGTAAACCCCTAATTGGTTATAATGTATGATTCTTCTTATGTATTTCTTGGTATAATTTGAATTTTTTTAAAAGAATTCTTGGAGAGTCTTGGTTTATATCTTCTTATAATATTTTTATCAGGTTTTGGTATCAGAGTATTATTTGCTTATAAAGTCATCTGGAAATGGTCCCTCCTCCTTTGTTGCTTGAAAGAGTTTGTGTGAGCTTAGTGTTATTAATATTTCTTTCATAAATATTTGTTAGAATAAACCTTTAGAAACCATACGGGCCTAAGTTTTCTTTATGTGAAAGTTTTTCATAAATAAATTCAACATATTTAGTAATTTAATTCTTTGTAGATTTTCTTTCTATTTTATTTTGTGCCACTTTTGTTGAATTATATTTACCCAAAAAATTTTTCACTTAATCTAAGTTATTGAATGTGTTGCCATAAAGTTCATTGCATAGTCCATTATCACGTTTTTAGTTTCTTAGGGTCTGTGTCAATATCCTCTCTTATTTCTGATATTGGTAATTTGTGTGTTTTCTCTTTTTACTATTTCTTGTAGGGGATCATTATATTATTCCTTGCAATAACCAACTATTCCTTTATTAATTTCTCCCATTTTTATATATCATTTATTTATATTCTTGTCTTTGTTAATTCTTTCTGCCTACTTTTGGTTAATTTATTTTATTATTTCCATAAGGTAGAAGCTTAGACCATTGATTTGTTACTTTTACTCCTTTCTAATATAGGCATTTAAAGTTAAAACTGGCCCTTTACACACTTGTTTTAATGCTTCTCACAGAATAAAATATGCTATATCTTTATTATCATTTAATTCAAAATTTTTTATAATTTTCCTTTTGACTTATTCTTTAACCAATGGGTCATCTAGAAGTGAGCTGCCAAATTTTCCAATACTGGGGGATTTTCTTGATAATTTCTTACTACTTTCTAATATGTTCTTTCAAAGAACATATTCCAAAAGATTTCATTTATTTAAATAATATACTGAGCACTGTTTTATGACCCAATGTATGATCTATTTGGTTAATGTTCAATGTGCACTTGGAAATGCTTATTCTGCAATTTTGGGTAAATTGTTCCATACATGTCAATTGAGTCAATATGATTGATATTATTGTTTAGAACTTCATGTATTTACTAATATTTTTTGGTCTTGGTTTTCTATCACTTACTTAGTGTGATGTAGCCTCAGTTCTATAGTCAGTTTTTCTTCATGTATCTTGAAGCTCTATTATCAGATGTTTAGTTATTCAGGAGTATAATGTCATCTTGATAAACTGACCATTTTATAAGTATGAATAACTCTCTTCATCTATCATAATACTTTTTGTCTTATAGTTGATTTTGTCTGATATTAAAACAACCATTCCAGTTTTTTTAAATACTTACAATTTAAATGGAATATTTTTGTCATCCTTTTACTTTTGTCTACCTGTGAGTTTTATATAAAGTACATTTCTTATAGATAACATGTAGCTGGGTCTTGCCTTTATATCCAGTCTGAAATATTGAAATTTTAAGTCAAGTTTATTATAAATTTTTTATTGTGGTAAAAAACACATAACATGAAATTTTACCATTTAGCCTTTATTAAGTATACAGTTCAGTTTTAAGTATATTAATATTGATGGGCAACAAAGCTCTAGAACTTTTTTTTGTTTTATAACACTAAACATTTATACTCAGTAAAGACTTATTCCCCCTTCTGCCTTGGCCCCACCCTTGATTTCCTTGATTATTTCTATATTCTGTTTCTGTGCCTTTGACTACTTAAGATACTTCATATGAGTGGAATTATTCAGTATATTCTTTTGTGACTGGTTTATTTCATTTGGCATAATGTCCTCAGAATTTATTCATGTTGTAGCATGTGACAAGATTTCTTTTTTTAGGCTGCATATTATTCCATTATATGTATTACAACATTTTTAATCCATTCAATCTATTGATGAAGATTTGGATTGCTTCCACCTTTTGGCTATTTTGAATAATGCTGTGATAAACACAGGTGTGAAGATATCTCTTCAAGATCCTGCTTTGAATACTTTTAAGTACGTACCCATAGTGGGATTGTTGGATCATATGATAGCTCTATTTTTAATTTTTTGAGCAATCTCTGCACTGTTTTCCTTAATGGATGCACCATTTTAGATTCCCTACAATAGTGCAAAAGAGTTCCAACCTCTCTACAACCTTGACAACACTTGTTATTTTCTGTTCTTTTGATAGTGGTCATCTTGATGGGAGTGAAAGTGATATCTGATTGTGGTTTAGATTTACATTTCTCTGCTGATTAGTGATTTACAGCAACTTTTCATGTGCTTATTGGCTATTGGATTATCTTCTTTGGAGGAATGTTTATTCAAATTCCTGCACGGACTGACTACTTAAGTTCTCCCCCTTCCCATAATATGTTTTGTCAAGGTCCAAGTCCCCATTCCATCTGTAACCTAAAGATGGTATAGAAACTTCTGTACCTCATTGGGTGGTTGGCCTTCCTTCTGAGGGCTCCCATGTATACAAATTAAATCTGTATGCCTTTTCTCCTATTAATCAATATGCCTGATGTTAGTGATTTTCATCCAACCAAGTCCCTTGGCCTCCACAGTAGCTAAGACTAGCTAGTATTCACCTTGTGACAAAATGCACAGATTTAAAAAGCCATTAGGTGTTGAAAGTGCTAGGACTTGATAGATATGGATGAAATAGATAGATTTGAGTAAATAAAAAGTTTTCTGTCATGTGTACAGGGATTTTGGTCTGTTTGATGATGTTATTCTAAATATGTAAAACAATGATCATCACACAGGAGGTCAAGTTAACTAATAAAAGTATAAATCTTATTCATTTTACACAATTGAATAAGTGATATCACATTCCATCAAGATAGGGAACATTTATAAACACTGATAAAACAAGTTCCTTTTATAAAGTTGGGGTTTTGCTTTGATTTGTTGGAAAAATTGTTAGTTCATTGTTGGACATGTTGAGCTTAGGTTAGATTTCAAACATCTAAGTAGAGATGCCAAGTTGGCAGCTAGTTTTAAGATTCTACCATTCAGAGGAAAGCTCTGGGTTAACGTGTATACTGTGAATTATCTTCCTTGGGTGGTAATTGCACCCATGGATAAAAACGAGATCACTTAAAAAGTGTGAAGTTAGAAGAAAAGAAAGAGTTCTCCAAACTAAGTCAGAAATAAACCCACCTTTTACGTGTTAAATAAAGGAAGAAAAAATGAAGATTAAGAAAAAGGTATCATAGAAGTAGGAGAAAGCAGGAGAATGTGGTATTCCAAAAACCAAATAAAGATATTTCTTCAAGAAGGATTGTTGATTATAAGGCAAGTAAATTGAGAACTGCAAAATGTCTACTAGGTTTAGTTATATGGAAGCTATTGTCAGTGTAAGTGAAACCTCTTTCCCCAATTCTTTTGTACTGCATAGTATTTTATTTACCAAAACAATGTCAGGGTTCATCTTTGGCATATTTTCATCAGGTTATTTTAAGAAACCACAAACACCAGAGTAGCTCTGAAAAGCTGCCCTTTTTTAAAGGAAATTTACATCTATAAAGGAAATCTACGTTAGTGAAAGTATCTGTACCAGGAAGAGGGCTGCTCTGAAACAACTGTTATTACCTGAGAGACTTTTTGTCTTTATAACAAGACAACCCCTTATTTACCATACATGCCCTCCCCTTACCATCCCATAACTTGTCTCCACCATCCCCCAGAAGCCCAAGCCCTTATTTCTTTCTGTGACTCAAAATGCTCTATAAGCTTCAATCATCTGGTCTTTCTTGAAGCCTTATATTTTTGTGGAACTCCCATGCATATGCACGTAATTAAATATGTTTTTTTCTGTTAATCTGTCTTGTGTCAATTTAATCTGTAGCCCAGCCAGAGAATGTAGGAGGGTGGAAGGAAGCCATTTTCCCTCCCCTACAATGGAAACATGGTTAAAGATAAACATGTGTTAAGTCTTTGAAAAGTTATATATGTTTTAAACACATTTAAATTTTGTTTTAAATTCCTGTTAAAATAGGTACTTTGGGATTACAAAAATGTTCATTTTCTGATGTGCTTACAAAAAGTGTCACGAGAGAGGACATTGTTTCTACTCTTTTTCTTTCACTCAACCTATCTTCTCTCCTAGTCTCTACCAATATGTCCTTTTACTCATATTTTTAAGCTAACCAAGACTGAAATACAGACAGGATAAAAATGTTTGCTCAAAAGCCATTTTTACAGTTTTCTCAGCTCAAAATCAGCTGTATTATGTCTCTGGACTATAATGTGTGTGTGTGTGTGTGTGTGTGTGTGTGTGTTTAATAAAGAAGTTAGTATTTGAAGAAATAGATTATAATTAACTAAGTGGATCTATTCTCAATGAGCTAGAGATATCCTACAAGGCTTTGGTGATCTTAAGATCCCACAGTGATAATGTAGAAAGATTTTTCAGTCTGACAATTTGCAGAAAGTAAACATTTTACTTCAATCTAATTATTGATATCTCAAGGAGGCAATTATGTATTTGTAATTTGCTTAGCTGAATATAATGTGAAACAAACACCTCTTCAACCAGGAAAATGCCTTAATAAGATGAAGAGGGATAATATTAATAGCAACTAATATTTATCTTGCTCTTTACAATTAATGAAGTGCTTTCACAAACATTATCTGGCTGATCTTCATAACATCTCTGTGGGGGGTACATACAGGAGTCACTATTACTTTTTGCATTCTATACATGAAGATTCTGAGGCTCAGAGCAATTAAGGGTCTTGCATATAGACCAAAAGGAAGAAATGGAAAAAGAGCAAAATATAATATATATCTTCTGAAATTCTATGCCTCTTCTTCAATCTCATATTGTCTCCCTGGAGAACACATAGAAAGAAGCCAAGAAGCTTTGGGCTGAGAATAGTTATAATAATAACCTTATCTACACATAGATTTGGGTTTTATGAGGCCTTTCTTGTCACAGAATCTTTTTTGTTTCTCACATTTGCCCAATGTGGTTTATTGTTGTTGTTATGATGATGGTGATCTAGTCTGAGAATTACTGAGGTATTCCAAGTACTCACCTAACCAGATGACTCAGGTGGGAATGAGTGACCTTGTTTCACATACCACTCAAACTTGTACAATTACTTTGGGCTGTTCAGTAAAGAGATGTCTGCCTCTCATCTTCCTCCCTCTCCTGAATCTGCCTCTGCTCCTTTGTCTTATTTTCTCTTCAATACAGAAAATTTAAAAAGTAGCTTTAAAACTAGGACGAGTGGCAGAGGCAGGGTAGGAACATCTTGGTAGTGCTGTATCAGATATAATTTCAGTGCAGATTTTTCTAAAATGATTTAACAAAGAAACTTTTTTTGGTAAATGTGGTCACAGACTTCAGTTCACCCAAAGTGAAAACCACTTTAAAATAAGGGCTGCCTTTTAAAGGTTTTAAAGCTCTTTTTTAAGGCCATATGGGTTCATCTTTGAACTACTGTCTGTGGAAATTAGCTAAAAGCACTGCCCATATGTCTTGGTCTGGATTCTTTGGGAACCTGAGAAAAATATGAAAGACTTATATGCTATTCCTTTATTAGGGAGGGGGATCCTAGGAAGTTACAATGAGGACAAAAGGAGAGTAAAAAGGGAGCAGGGAGGGCTAATACGAAGGTGTATTGCTGAGTAGTCCACTACTAGGTGTGACTGACAACAATCCCAAGGGACTATCCCTCTGAGAAACCGTATAAACTGTGTATCAACACGACCTCTCTAGGAGAAAAAGGAAATCATTTTTACTTCAACTCTCTGTTCCAAATGGTCAAATGCTTCCCCTAAAAGTTTTTAATTATTCACATTTATCATTTGTACATACATGGGCCCAAATGGAATCCCACAGCTTCCATCTCCAACATTGATAGGGAAGCCCCAAGGTGGGAGGCAAGAAATGTATAGTGTGAGTAGGAGACAAGACACTGCCAGGTTATGTATGCGTGAAATCATGGAGTCACATAGCTGCAACTGGACAAGAGGCAGGTGACACAGGAAGGATCTAAAATGGCCCATAAAGGGTATCTGATAGAAACCACCCTGTACACCACTCTGATTTCTCATGTACTGAATCATATCTGGTTGCATGTCCCAATATGGAGTCTCATTTTTGTGAGGAGAAGAGGCCCTAAAGTTTGTCCAATCTGTCATCAAGTCTCTTTCTAGATGTTGGTCACTTAACCTCACTTAGATGTAAAGATTTAAGGTAAAAGAGTTATTGAAATATACTCCAGTCCCTGCTGCTTCATTCATTAATGAAACTGAATTGATATCCATCATTTTCCTCTTCCACTTTTCATCCTAGCTCTCCCTCTCCTCAGTGTGTTGGCTGGTCTGTATTGCTTGCCTGGTGAGGTCTAAGTTCTTAGTTGTCTTCCTGGGCTGTGGTTGCTGCTATTATTCATTAACTACTACCACAGGGTATGGGGCCATCATGGCAGTTCCAAACACACTCATCCCTGCCTATGTTAGGAAGCAGAAAACATCTCTCATGATAATCAGGGTTGACTGGGCCCTTATCACATCAATTCCTTTCTTAGTTGGTTGATCTACTGGCATGAAGAGCCAAAAGACAGCAGGAAGTAATACAGTTTACAGTTCATGAGAAACATTACTGTAGACCCTGGAAGAAGTGTTCACCCATTTGCAAATCAGAAACTCTAACTTGGGAAAGCCTAATATTGCAGTGACAAGCATCACAAATTATACAATTGGTGCACTATGAGGAATAGTGAGAGGAGAGGATCTTATTTCCTCCCTTTAATACCTGAATCCATATATATCTTGATTCTCAAACAGAGCATTATATGTCAACCTTTCCTGTGAAAGGAAAAAAAAGGGAGGGGAGAGGAGTACATTGTACACTGTTTAATTTCCAATTGCATATACTTTGTATGAATTTTCTTTTGCATTGCAAATCCAGAGAAATCCAACTTAGTTTTTATTTTCCCTGACAATAGGGAAAGAAGGAACATAAGGTAACATAGGGTGTGTGTGTGTGTGTGTGTGTGCATGCGCACAAACACTTATCTTTCTGTCCAAGTGTCATGTCAGAGAAGGTATGATAGTTCCTAAATGTTGGTTGTCCAGGTCCTCCTACTCTCATAATTCCATCTTCAAGTGCCCTGTTCTTCAGGTTTAGTTCCTTCTCCTATCCACACCCCCATAGCACTTTGTTCTGATGTCATGGTCTAAACTTACAATGCATCTCTGCTGTTTAAGGAATTCCCCCTACACATCTGTGCATTTAGGTTAAAGCAAGCCGTGGGGATTTTTGTTGGTGTGTGCTGTGTGGTTTTCCTAACTGGAATCCTGATTTGCAACACCTACAGCTTGCTCAGTTCATTCTGATGCTAGGGTGGTTTCCTTCTGTGAGTAAATGTCAGTGAGGTGCTCCAGGCAAAGCTATTGCCCTCACAGAACCCATGAATTTAGTTTGTTCCAGGAATAGACTTCCTATTCCTATACGCAAGTGAACATTTCGAGCAGGTATATTAGCTAAGCCAGCTTTACGAGATTAAAAGAATTGGGTCTTGCTGCTGAAGGCTAAAGTACATACTTTGCTGTTTATTATAATACTTTGTCCAAACCAATTATGTACAAACATTCTCTGAACACCTACTATATGCCAGGCACTGGGTATTTCTTATTCCACAGATGTTCATGAGATCTACTGTCAGCCAGGAACTGTGCTAGGAGTAAGTAGAAAAATACATAAATACAAAATAGACATATAAACTAGCAAGGGTGATAGTAAGCCCAATAATCATGGTAACCAAAGATAGAGAAAGGCAAATAGGATAAAGCACCAATAAAAAATTATAGGTTTTAAATAATTTAGTGGATGTGAAATCTTCTTAAACTCTAAAGCACTCTAACCATGTCAATTGGACATTAGCAGACTGTCCTTAGGTAAGAATTGGGTGAACATTTGGGTTTGGGGCCATTTTCCTTCTTCACTCTAGTCTTTTTCCCTCACTAAGCATATCTTTCCAGAATCATCAAAGTCCACTTTACTGTTATTATCTAATCATATACTTTTGGGAAAGTTAATCTTCTTCTGAAGGGAATAGTTTGACCAGCTCACAAACTGAACTTAAAAGCATGCTACTTTCTTGTAGCTGTACATCCCAGTACAGTATTACCTACCTTTCTTCCTTGAAATTATATATATAATTATATATATATCTTCCTTGAAATTATATACATGATATATACATATATATAATTATTGCCTTAGTTGAATTGGAGAAAGTGCCTTCACAAGCAGCCCTTTCTCTGCTATCTCTGAGTAAACTCTGTGAAGCCATAACCTCATAGCCTAGTTTGAAGCCACTAGATTATATGGTCTCTAAATCACTTCAAATTGTGATATTAATGAGTCTGAGACTAATAATGTGCATGTGACCCTGTATCTTTTATCTGGTCAGGCTTACAATCTACAATATAACCAACCTCATGGCAGATTTCCCAGCCTGCCAGGATCCCCTTCACGTGATGTCCTCCCTACCCCATTTATTCTACTGTTTCCCAAAGGAAACCCTGCATACAGCCTGCTTCAGCTTTTTGATATAGAAATTTTAGACCCTGAATTCACTGTAGACTTGGGTTTAGACTTCACCTTTGTCTCCTCTGGTCTTAGATACTAGGTTGACCTAGAAAATCCTGCCAGTGCTTTCTCCTTGGGACTCAGGCTCAACAACTAATTTGCATGACCAATATATAGTCAGGGTCTGCTCTAGCTCTCTGGCAGAAAAGATTTAGACTAAAATCTTTGATAAGTTTTACCTCTCCAAGGAGTGCTTTTTTTTTTTTAATCATAACAAGTAAGGAAACCTTGAGCTTAATTTCTGACCTGCATAATCTCACATTTTAGCATTCCTGAGTTGGAGGAAGATATGGGAAAACCAAGAAAATTGAAGGAATACCTGAAATTCGGAAGGCTAGCACTATTACTGAGCAGAATCTACTGGAATTATCAAGGAGCAGCCAAGAAAACGGAAAGGATTCAGAACAGGAAAAACACATAATAAGTTTTACCCCATTTCTTTCTGCCATAGGCGGTGTTGAAAACAGCTTGGAAAAAATTTTATCTAGCTCCACCTCGTGGTGGATGCCTGAAACATAATAGTCCTAACGGAACTTTTTTTTTTTTTAAAAAAACATTGCTTCTGAGAAGGGCATAGGTTTAAAAAAAGAAAAGAAGAAATTAAAAAAAAACATTGCTAAGCAACGTTTAGGGGATGGTCACGCTTGAAGCTCTGCCTCAAGGGGGGAGGGGGCATGCGCAATATACCTAACCGTAATATTTGTACACCCATAATATGCTGAAATAAAAAAATAAATAAATAAAAATAAATAAAATAAAACATTGCTAAGGATCTCCTTGCATACTCTACATAAAAATTGTCTGAAATTGAATTGCAATTCTTTTGAGACTGGTTAATTCTAGCATATGAACAGGGACATCTCAGGTGCTCAGTGTAGCTGCAAAATTTATTACAGAAACTGAGTTTCAAAAATCATTTTCAGAACATTCTTGCAGTGAATATCAATAATTTTTGGTGTATGAGGAGCTGTTGCACCTGCAGAAATCAGTATGCCTGAAACATTTTTTAAACAGAAACAAAGAAGAAAGAAAAGTAGGTAAGAAATGAATTTTCAGAAATAAACAGGGGGTAGATCTTGTGTAATATTCTTTTGTTTAGAGTTCATAAAGGGGAAAGTATGTTCCTCTACTCCTAATTCCTGCCTTATTGTTAAAAAGTTAGATATGGGTCTTAGCATTTAAATAATATTCTTTAATATTGGCACATGTGGGTCAATTTTCACCTTCTGCAGTTTACTCAAAGCAAAAGCTGCCCTCTCAGTAATTTGTCCCTTACAGAGGAGGATGCTTTTATTACAATAGGCCTGTGCTGTGCTTCGGCTGTCCATGAAACACCTACTGCATATAGTCTTATAGGAGACAGTGTAGGTCCAGTGTACAGCCAGAAAAGAGAATCTGACACTGGTATTTTATTTTTGACGTGTGACTAACCCATAACCATCCCAATTCCAACTATTTTTTTCCATCTATAATAACTTAGTTTTAAATATTTTTCCAAACCAGGGCAGAGACTGCCCTTCAAAATGTAACCCCCCAACGGGAGCTCGTCTGGGAATATTCTGCAGAAATTTCTCTCAGATATAAAAGAAGAATGGATTGTAAATTCATTTTTGGTCTTGGATTCGAGTAACAGAGAAAGCTTAGAAGTGGTTACCATCATCACAAGAAACAATAATATTATGCAAAGGTATTGGGGTGTTGAGATAACTTATATTATTCTAGGTATAGGTCATCTAGGGGAATAATGCATTAATACCTGTTTTCTCTGTCACTATTTCTCTTGAGATACTTTCTCTGAGGGATGGGAGACATGCAAAGTGTTACAGAGATTCACTTCCTAGGCCAAGAACAGGTTTACCAATGAGGATGGATGCTCAGCGGAACATGTCAAGTGGTGTGAGTGTGGATGTATGTGCGTAGAGGAAGTCGATACTTGAAATAAACCTTCTGAAATATGCTAAGTCCAAAATATGCTATCAAGTTTGGGATTTATCCAGATGACATTGGGAAAACATTACAGTGCTTTAATCAAAGAAATGGCATGATCACATTTATATTTTATAAATATCAGTCAAAATTAATGTGTAGAATAAACTGAAGGAAAGCACACTAAAGGGAAGAAGGCCAACTAGAAACTTGCTCAATAGTTTAAGCAAATGAAGGTGATTTGCCTAGCTTAGTAGGAGTATGGATATTGGATTCAAGAGATTTTAAGGATAGAGAAGCAACAAGACTTGGAAATACTTTGGATATGTCCATGGTGATTAACAGTTTAGCAAAAAAATGGTATACATAAAAACTTATTGTGAACATATGCAAATGTTTGCCTGAGGAATTTTTTCCAACTGTGGGAGCATACTGGTTGTACGCTCAGGGAAAACTGGAAGTGGTACAGTTATAGCCCAAGAAACAGCCCTCAACCAATGACATGAGGGAAGCTTATGGATGGATACCCCAGCTTCCTCTCCTTTAGTAATATAACCATTAACATTGTTCCAGTAGAGTTTTAGAGTTTCCCAGCATGATTTAGTCCAGTCGCCCAAAGTGGTAACTTACTTCATAATACACCCTTCACTAGCATTCTTCTATTTTCTATTTTAATCCCCCATTCCCTTTCTACTCCCCTACCAATGTTTCCAGGCATCACTCTAAGTTTTGTCTCAGTGTCTGTTTTGGGGAAACCAAATGATGACAACTTTTCTGAAAAAGGATTATGTTGGGTGGAAATGAAGAGTTCAAATTTAGGGAAAGATGTGTTGGAGATACGCTATTCAGATTAAGTTTTAGTTTAGTGAAGCTCTTAAGATTTTCCCAATGTCATGTCAGAAGCCTTCTTCCAAAAGCCCAGTTTCCAGAAGTTTTGTCAGTTCTTGGTGTGCTCTTGGCTGAAGAATGACCAGACACACCAAAAGCAAGGTACACATGGAACTAAGTTTATTGAGGAAGAACAAGATAGGTTTATAGAGCAAGAGCAAGGTACATTCACCACAGAAGATGATTGGGCCCCCAGTCATAATAAGAGGCCCTGGTTATGGTCTGGAGTCCTGTTTTATATTGTCTGGATTGCGCCCTTGTCATGCTTCAAAATGCCATCACTGAACCACTTTGATGGCCAGTTAATGACATGATAATTAGCCTTAGGTTACTCTAGGTCATTTTCCAGACCCCATTGTGCCTGGGCTCTCTGGGCCATGGGCTGGGTAATTCCCTGCATTCTTACACAGGTTGGCAGGTGTGACAATTGCTCGGGCCAGGATCAGGGTGGGGCAGCATCAAGGTGGGGTACCCTCTTTGTCCCTAGAAGAGCTGGAGGTTCCTCACTATCTACCTAACACTTAGATCTAAGGCCTGGTCATCTTTTCCTGGTAGATCTTTTTAGATATCTAATCTGTTCTCTCATTGAATGCTGGATTTATTTTGGATTATGCCACCTGTGCTAGAGGAAATTTAAATGTATTGTACAAATTGCCTTAGAGAATATTTTTATATCTCTTCTAGATTTTCATTTCAGTTAGATAGGGTAAAATATGCTATGATCTGAATTGTATCCCTAAAATTCACAAATTGAAGCTTTAACCCCAAATGTCACTGTATTTGGAGATGGGGCCTTTAGAGAGGTAATTACGGTCAAATGAGATTATGAGGGTGAGGCCCCAATCCCATTGAACTGGTGTCCTTATGAGAAGAAGAAGTGACCTGGAGTGTCTCAGCTCTCACACAGAGAAAATGCCATGTGAAGAGGGCACAGCAAGAAGGCAGCTATCTACAGGCCAGGAACAGAGCCCTCACCAGGAACCGGGTCAGCTGTCGCCTTGATCTGCGTTGTCTATCCTTCAGAACAGTGAGAAAATAAATTTCTGTTCAAGCCCAGTCTGTGGTATATTGCTATGGCAGCTTGCGCAGACTAATATAGATGGGCACATGAAATTTTTAAAAATGTCCTTACTACTTATTTCCAAACTTCTATATTTTCCCTTCTACTTTTTAATTTTCATTTTTCATAATGCTCTTTTATAAGAGAATGGATTCTGGACCCAGACCATCTGTTACATTGGTCAAATTCCTTCACTTTATTTGACTCAATTTTCTCAAATGTAAGAGGAGAATGAAACTAATACTTGTTTTCTTATCAGATTGCTGTCTCCACAACTAAACACATTAATATATTGAAAGCCTGGCAATTATAAATGTATTCATTTATAATTGATATAAATTTTCTACCTTCTTTCTTCCTGTATTTTACATAAAAATAATCATTTTTCCACAAATTAAACAGAATATTCCTACTATGTTCTTATCTTTTCTAACATAGCTCTTTCCTGCCTTTCATTCCACTCCTTCTCTCTAATTTCTTCTTGCCACACACTTCTTTCCTCTGGATAGATA
This sequence comes from Cheirogaleus medius, assembly GCA_008086735.1. NCBI lineage: Eukaryota > Metazoa > Chordata > Mammalia > Primates > Cheirogaleidae > Cheirogaleus > Cheirogaleus medius. Next base: position 43,173,896 of record VBSM01000272.1, read on the forward strand.
AAATCTCACAAGCTCTTCGTTATTCTTCCTCATAAAGGGTAGTCAAACAGACCAGCTATTGAGATTCCCTCTAGATCAATTGACAATTGATTCAATTTGGTCACTAGGCAACATATTTTTGGAAAAGAATGCTGTGAATACTGTTTTTGCATTTTTTTGAGGATTAAAAATATCTTCAAATAATCTTCTGCTTTGTTCTAGGATCCACTAAAGCTTAAAATAGCACTGAAATTATTGGCCTTTGCTTGCCCATTATGCCATAAACTCTTTCTAAACATATAAATCTCTATCAAGATGGCATTGACATAGGATATAGATTTATATGTTTAGAAGTAATGTCAAGAAAGAATGTTGGGAAAAACTATCAAAAAAGATAGGTTATCAGAAGAAACGAAGAAAAAAGAAGAGCAAACTGGTGAGTGCTAAAAGACCCTGGCAGCAGTTTCTTGGTAATAGCTCTTCATATTCTCATAGTTCATTCTAGAACTGGGACCTTAATTTCATACTGTTTTCTTTTTTATATGGCCACTGGAGGGCGTTGCCAGTCAGCACTGAGGGAGGTTTATAGCAAATCTTGAGGAAAGTTAAGGCATGAAGGTAAGATGTGGCAATAGCATCAAACAGCACCAGGGCAAACATGGAAAACTAAGATCTAGCTGCATGGCTCAGGGCAAGATTTTGCTGGAACTGAGACTGAAGTCTAAAGAAGAGTTGTTGAAATGTGGTGGGTGTTTGCCCTAGATTTTATTCTCTGCCTGCTCACTGTTAACATTGTTGTCGTAATTGATTTATGGCTTTATGGTTGCCTTTGCCTCATATCATTTAATCAGTATGTTCCCTAACAGTTTGGAATAAATTGAGTTTCTGAAAATCGGAGCCTATTAACGACAACAGGTGATCTCCTTTACAAGATAGTTTAAGCAGGTCTTTGCAAAATGGGAAAAGTTCTTTTAGGAAAGCAAACTATTACTTTAACATTTGAACACACATGCAAATTCCTTATTAAGTTGATTTATAGTGTGACACATTGCTAAGCTACTTGAGGCTTGATTCACCTGACTGACCTACCACCCAATTAGACCAGTGACAAAGCATGAATTAGATTTTCAAATCTCTAAGCAGTTATTTAGCTTATCCACTGACTCTACTCATGGACCAATGATGCTTCCTCTGATCACCCTAAATCTGTGCCTCTGTGAAAGCCAGCACTATGTTGCATTTCAATTCTACCTTCTGTTTATGTGCCTTGGAGTGCTAACATTTCAGGTCTAGGGGCCAGGGAACATATTTTAATATGAATTGTTTCAGTGTGCATATGTGTGGTTTGTCTATGTACACAGCTTTTATCTTTAATTCCTAGCAACTCAGGAGCAAGTGATTGGTTTTACATTTGGTAGGGCTGAGTGGATATTGAAGCTCAACCTGCCTAAATTACAAAGGACATGGAGGAGATGTTCTAACCCTATGTTTCTGGAGAACGTTTCATTGGCTTTCAGCATTATGCCTTCCTGGGTTGCTGCTGACATCAATGGCTATTCCTCTTCAGTTTCCTTTACTTTCCACTTCTCTCTGATGTTGGAACAGGAGCATGCCCAGGGATCAGATATTTCACCTATTTTCTTCTATTTCTGCCTCATTTCCTTGTTGATAGCCTCCAACCTCATGACTTTTAAAACCACTCACAGGACAATGATTCCAAAATTTATAACTCCAGGCTACATCTCTCCCATTTACTCCAAACACTTATATCCAAATGCTTGCTTTACAACTCTATTTGAGTTTCCAATAGATGCCTCAAACTTAACATCTCTAAAAATAAACTGCTCATCTTCCTCCAAAACTTAGTTTTATCATCTCAGTTCATAGCAACTTGCAATTTCTCATGTGAAAAAGGCTAGAGGCATCCTTGATCTTTCTCTTTCATACCTTAAACTAAATTCATAATCTGGTCTATAATCAAATCTACCTTTGGACCCTTCTCACTACTTCATTTCCCTTTAATTACCACTTTCTTGCTCAGATTAGTGGTCTCCACTATCAAGACCCCTAACAACATGGCAATCAGAGATACCACTTAAATTACAAACCTTCTTCACGATGCATATATGAGCAGGACAGGCCAGAGAGGTTTTAGTGGGAGGAATCCACATGTTCAGGAGATGCTAAGGATATAGATGGGGACCATCATGAAGAAAATATACAATGGAGATGTCATGCATTCAGCTGAGATTGAACAGGAATCCAGTTGGTGACAGAGGGATGGATGGTATCAAATTGTCAAAATCTAAATTATGTAAGGAAAATATTTATTGCATGAATTTGTGAGATATTTATAGCTTACAAAGTATTTTCAAGTATTATTATTTTATTTGATCTTCAACTTCTCTCCCTAGACAGGTCGAAAAAGATAAAGAAACTGGATTTCTAGAAGGTAAAAAGATTTATTCAACGTCACAAGATGTGGAGTGAAGCCTTAGGTTCACAATTTCATATTTTAAGCCCCAGAAACTTTTTACTAGGCCTAAAATGCCTTGAACTAGTGATGTTTTCCACTGACTCTTGACAAAAAGGGAAAAATAAGAACAATGAAGTAAATTTTTCGCATAGTTGAAAGTATTTCATTTAAAGAAGTGTCCTTTATTCTGAGATTATATTCCTTGCAATCATTGATGTCAAAATCTTCTTATTTTATAACAACAGTGATAGTATTCATAAATGTGTTCATTGGGAAGAATAAAAAAGTTAATTCCTAAATTTAAAAGTATTATGACCTATCAAATGCAAAATCTGGGAGCCACTGAACTACACTTCTATGTCTCAGGTAAGAAAACTTGAGGACCAACTTGCATTCTCTCTTCTAGTCAGTACCTTAGCTTTTGAAAGTGCCATTTTTAACACCTATTTAAAATAAGGTACTAACCTAAAGCAGGAAGGACTAAAAGGGCACCTTCTGTATGTGTGCTTCATGTATAATGTTCCTGGCTGGCTCTCTGTTTTCATTCAGGAATTGAGACTATAATAATTTGGAAAGTGTAAAATAATTCTTACTACTTTGTTAGATGAACAATAGTATTCATATTACTACAGAGTTCAAATGAAAAGATAATTACATTTTAGTAAATTGTCTCTGATTTCTATAAAAATGCTGCTGATTTGTGAAGCATTACATATTTTTTAGACAACATACAAAATGGGAGAAAATATTCACAAACTATAAATCCAATAAGGCCTAATATCCAGAATCTAAAAGAAAAAAAACTCAAACAAATCAGCAAGAAAAAAGCCAAACAACCCCATTAAAATTTGGGCAAAAGACATGAACAGTTATTCAAAAGAAGATAAACAAATGGCCAAGAAACATATAAACAAATGCTCAACATCACTAATAATCAGGGAAATGCAAATTATTGATAAAACCTTAATAAGGTAGCACCTAGCCCTGTCAGAATGGCCATTATTAAAAACAAAACAATAGATGTTAGCATGGATGCAGAGAGAAAGGAATGTTTATACACTGTTTGTTGGTGAGACTGCAAATTAGTACAACCTTTGTGGAAAACAGTATGGAGACCTACCACCTGCACCTGAGTGTTTATAGCAGCACAATTCACAATTACAACAATGTGGAATCAACCTAAGTGCCCACCGATTCATAAGTAGATAAAGAAACTGTGGTACATGTAACCCCCTGGAGTACTACTCAGCCATAAAAAGGAATGAAATAATGTCTTTTGCAACAATTTGGGTGGAACTAGAGACCATTATTCTAAGTGAAGTATCTTAGAAATGGAAAATCAAACACTACACATACTCTCTAATAATTGGGAGCTAAACGATGGGCACACACAAGCACAAAGAGATGTAAAGGACACTGGAAACCAAGAAGACAGGAGGGTGGGAGAGAATGAAGGGTAAAAACTTACCTATCAGATAAAATAAACACTATTCTGGTGATGGGTACACTAAAAGCACCAACTTAAGCTTTATTCAAGATGTAATAAAAACATTTGTACTCCCTTAATATTTTGAAAAAAATTTAAAAAAATTTTACTGAATATATATGTTTATTTACCTCTCTCTCTCAAATCCTACTGAAATAATGTAATGGATATAAAAACACATCCATAGCAGCGTAATTGGAGAAAAGTATCACTAGTTGAGCAGAGTAATAAAAAATTTCTGAATGATAAATAGTAGATTAATTTACTTATCCAACAACTACTTATTGAAGATTTATTACATGCCATTCTAGGCATAAAATATAAACATCTAATTTATAAAATAAATATATCAGATTATGATAAATACATGCCATGTAAATAGTAGATAAGTTAGTGTAATAGAAAAATTACTTAATGACTGCTCTAATTTGGGTAGTTATGGGAGCACTCTTTGACAAACTGATACCTTAATTGACTACTGAACAAAAAGGACTTAGCTGGTTAGATATTTGTAGAAAAACATTCCTGAGGGATGGAAGAGAAGTACAAGGACTAAGACTGTCGGATGATCTGAAACAATGCAAGTGGGGTGAGGGTCAGAAAATAGTTTTAGAGGGAAGCGTGTCCCAGGTCATATACGTTTTTATAAGCCAGAATAGTAGTTTGGATTTTATTCTAAAAAAGATGGGAAGCCATTGGAGAATTTTAAGCAAGAGAGTGGTATGATATGACATATGATTTTAAAAGGCAGCTCTGAGGAATTTTGGGGAAATGAATTGTAGGAGGTAGTATATCAATTTGGATGATTTGGCTGTAATTACAGAAAACTTAGTTCACAGTCAATATATAAGTTTAAAAACTATATTAACTAATAAAATAACAAGTCCAAAGATATGACATCTCCGGGGTTGTTTATTCAGTGATTCAGCGATAACATCAAACACTAGAGCCTTTTATCTTTTTGCTCTGACATCATTGGCATGATGGCTTTATCTCCATTGTTCCTCCCTCCATAGATGTAAGGTAGCTGCAGCGGTTGCAGCTTTTAAATACAGACATGGCAATGCTTACGGGTATAAGCTCCCCAGTAGAACTTCCCTCAGATCTGCCTTTTCTTTCATGGCCATAAAGATTTATGTTGGACTGAAAATTTGAAATTTTTTTCCTTTGCTCCCAATATCTGCCAATCATCATTTCAAATGTTAGCAACTGTCCAAGAAAGTTGTACATCAAAAAATAAAATAAAATAAAAAATGACTAAACTCCAAGATCTTAATTTAGAAACCAGAAGAAAGTGAGGTACAATTAATGTTTTTTAAAAATTTCTTGAGGACACAGCATTCATAAAATGAGCAAGCTGTTTTGAAAAGAAAAATCAGACTTCAAAAATAAAAATATGATTGCAGAAACAAAAAATAGATGGGCTAAAATAGCAGAATGAATACAGCTGAAGACTAAATTTCTAAATCAGAAGACAGAGCCAATAAAAAGGGTGCATATTTTTGTACGTCCTTGAAATATTTATAAAATTTCAATAAATTAAAAAAGTAAAAATAATAGAGATCAAATTTGTTGATCACATATCATGATAGTAAGAAATTAACAACAAAAGGGTAGACAAAGACTATACATTTTGAAAGTATAAAAAGAAGACAATTAAAAAGTCAAAGTTTGGTTAAAGAGGAATTGAAAACTAAAATTACAGATAATTACATTGCATAACACCTATCTGGCCATATCTCTGAGCCCTTTTGACTGAGTATTTGCTGAACATATGGTAGCACCATATATAAAAATATGTAGCATCAGGCCAAAGCAGTATTTAGAGAAAATTATTTTGTTTAAATACATTAATTAGAAAATAAGAATAATTAAAAGAAAATCAACTGTACTTTCTTCTTGAGAAATAAAGGGCAAAACATAACTAAAGAGAAGTGGAAAGTTACTGTGCTAAGAAGCATGGGAGTGTGCTCGTGGGGTTAGAACTCAATGAGGCCTACTCTGTTATTAAGTGCATCTTTCTTACGATGTGTCATCTTATAATTTTCTCCGAGCAGCAAGACCCTTTCAAGTCATAAAAAATTTATTGTTGAAAATGATAATTAGCTAAAACTGTTTGGAAATATTGTGAGAAGTAATAAAAACAAGTAAGTCAAATGGGTTAAAATAGAAACAAACATTTCATCCATAAATGAATGAACAGTTGGACATAACTGTATAGTCAAAACGTACGGTAGGTTCCAAGATGAAATGCAAGTTGGTCATATGGTACTTGGCCAAAAGTGAGAACAGCAGTGAGTCAAACTTAGTATGAAAACTAACAGGAAATGATAAGAAGCCTGAGATATTTAATTTCAAGATCATCATGGTCAGGGCCATCTCATGATACCCAAATATAGCTTATTTCAGAATGCCTACTAACAACAACTTAAGTTTTATAGTACTTTTGCTTAGTCCTTATTGTTTATAGAATAATATTATTCTCTTTGGATAGGAATTAGTTCTTGTAGATGGAAGTTATTATGAAACAAAACTGTGTTCAAAGTAAAGAAAAATTTAAAAAATCTAAACTATCAGATGGTAAAGTAACTTCTGTGAGAATTTTCCTGTATTTCAAAACATTAAGTAATGACTGTGGTATTGCTTATAGGGAATGCTGGAGAGGAAAGTAACTTATTGGATGGGATGGGAATGGAGGTGACCCTAAATTTCCTTCCTATGCTGACATTCTAGGGTTTGTGTTTCTGATGTATAGCATTTACTATAGATATATTGTATCAAAGGATTCTTCTATTAATCAAGCTTCCAAATAACTCTGTCCAAATATAGAAAAGAGTTCATCTTACACATTTTCTAGTCATTTCTAACCCTTTCAAAGATCCTACAGTTTTACTAAAAGGGGAATAAGTAATGTATGTGCTATGGTTTGAATGTCACTTCCAAAATTCATGTTGAAACTTAATCCTTAATGTAATAGTATTAAGAGGTCAACCCTTTAAGAAGTTATTGGGTCATGAAGGCAGAGCCCTGATGAATAGATTAATTCATTCATAAATTAATAGGTTAATAAATTAATGGGTTATCATGAGAGTGAGTCTATTATAAAAGCCAGCTTAGGAAGCTTAGCCCTCTTGCCATGTGATGCCCTGCTTTGCCTTGGCACTCTGTAGAGTCCCCACCAGCTAGAAGACCCTCAACAGATGCACTCCTTTGACCGTGCACTTCCCAGTATCCCAGTATCCATAACTGTAATAAGTCTTGTTTTTTTTCCTTACAAATTATCCAGTTTCAGGTGTTCAGTTTAGCAACAGAAAACAGACTAAGACAGCATGCCTTTATTCAAATATGGTTGTTCCATGTATTATGGACTTTCTAGGTATGAATGATGTTGCATATTTTGAAGCTGGAACTTCTTTTAAGAGGTCCTGCTTGGGCTCTGACAATGAAATTAGCATCATCCTGAACATATTATCTCCACCTTATCCCCAATCTTTCTAAGGATACCAGGATACCAGTGGTATTTCTATGACTATTGATGGCTAGCCCAGTACAACAGATTACATTAACATAGTGACCCTATAGGACTGTTAAAATAAAAATAGCTAACATGTATTGAATGCTTCCTATGTACCAGGCACTATCCTCAGTGCTTTATATTTGCTGACTCATGTAATAATCACTGTTCAAGGTGATTTACATTTGTTGACTCATCATATCTTTATGATATGATGCTAATTTTATTCTGATTTTCAGGATGATGAAACTGAGGCACAGAATTTGTACACTCAAAGTCACAAAGCTAGTGAGGGAGAGAGCTCAGATTTTAACCCAGAAGGTTTAAATTCCAATCACATGCTCTTAATCTTCCTTTTCATTTTTACCTGAAATGATATAGTCCATACTAGGAAAGAAAGAAAGAAAGAAAGAAAGAAAGAAAGAAAGAAAGAAAGAAAGAAAGAAAATAGAACATTGCTCTCAGGGTCAAGACTTTGTATTTCTGGTCTTCATATGCCTTTATTTAATTTTGAGTGAACCATTTAATGGCTGTTCCTCATCTGTAAAATGAAAATTGACTTAATGCCTTTGATTTAATGCATTTACTTTTTTCTCATTCCAGATCTTTCACAAATCACCTTCACATGCCTGATCTCATCTAAGCTTTACAAAAATTCCATAAGAAACTTGAGGTTTAGAATAGTGGTGATCCCCCTACCTCCCCATCCAGTTTGTTACACAAATTTTAAGAACCTTCAGACTACAAAGCCAGTATCTATTCCTACTGTATTCTGCTGCCCTATTTTATATAAATAAAGGATTTTATAAATTGTAAAATAACATGCTGATACTAATTTTTATAATTAATATGTCATGCAAAGGTGGATTGGTAATACTTTCATCAAAAAAAAGCCTGCAAAGAAAGAATAATTATGGAATTGATTTAAAGAAGTTAAACTAGTTTATGTAAAAACCACATGCATTCTTAATTTATTTTTTTTAAATCCCGGAACAAATTCTCAACTGATGGAAGAATATGCTGCTTCTCTGTGCTTCGGTGGATTCCTTATTATGTAACATGAAATGATAAATGTTTGAACAGCTGCAATTATAAAGTTAAGGAACCATACAACACATACACACACTTTTTTTTCTCCAGTGTTGTAGATTGGAACTATGCCACAGAAAAGAATCCATGGGTGACAAAATACATTTTCATTAATTTTGCTGAATTCTTTGCATGGGATAACTTTCTCTGTGGGAGGTTTACCTCAACAGTGGAAAGAAAAGAAAAAAAATGTGAACCAACCTGCTTTCCTAATTTATTGTCTTGGAATAGCTTCTGAGATATTGTTCTCTTTCAAATACAAGCTAAATACTTTTGCAACAATAGAGGACTAAGGGGAAGAAGTTGGGGGGTGGGTACTCAGCTGTAGCCTTGGCCATTGAATAAATCTTTAGTTTCCATTTTATCTTTGTATACTTAAGAAACCCGAATAGAAGGAGCTGTTATTTCTTATTTATTTTAAGCACATGTGCTCTAAATATATACTATTATGCAGGTGAGCCTGTGTGTCGACTTAAGCCATATGCAGTCATTGTAAATCCTTTTATTGGTTATATATTTGAAATCTGAGAACTCAATTCTCTGTTGGTGTTCTGGGAAGTGACATGAAACCTTACAGTGGACTAAACTTCCCTGTTGTCTGCTAGAAATGAATGAATGGGCCTGAATCTGTCCTTTGCTATTTACTGAGATATGGGTAGATCATACAATGTCAGAGTAGAATCCAGAGAATCCTGGACTGTCAGATTTGACAGGGAACTTAGAGCTCATCATCACAATTTTATTGCTCAGGGAAACAGAGCCACTACAGGTATCATGTAAATAGGGGTTTATATTGGAATTAGACCTTATGCAAATTAAGTAGGAACTGAGGAAGTGAGGGTCTAAAGGGGAGTTAGAAAAGCTGAGAAAAGATCACTGAACAGTCTGCTTTAAGAACTGATGTGAGTGGACAAACAGGAGCTTTCATGAAAATCTAAGAAATCCAAAGACTACATAAAATACTAACAATTGTGATTTATGGAAAGCTTACTATAGATCAGGCACTATGTTAAGTACTTCACATCTTGTATCAGTGATTATCTCCTTTTTTAAAAATATTTTACATAAAAATGAATATGAAAATGTATACATATAGAAATTGAGTAGGCAATATAAACAACTCTGTAAGAAAAGCCACTTTGTCATCAGCACAAGTATCTTAGCAGTAAATAGATTAAGTAGAGAATTCAGATCACAGTCTGGTTTTCAGCTTTCCTTTTGAGGTTATAAGAATTTCTTTTGGGGAATTTAGTGGAAAAGGTAATGTATGAGCCTTGGGAGATATAGAAAACTCCATAATCTGGCATCTGGCAGATCTGTAAAATAAACCAAATATTGGATATCTGGTAAATATCCAATATATATATGCATGATCAGAGGTGTGGAATGGTTTGGTTTGTTTTTTCTTCTAAGCTCCCCATGGCCAACTTGCAGCTCTCAGGGCATTTCAGTATGGTGGGGTGAATGTCCTCAGTTGACAACAGTGCCTAGAAGCATGAGCGAGGACTTCATCAGCATTTGGTCCAGGTTGATAAGAATCTGAGCCAGGCTCATCAGAGCAGAAGGTATATTAGTGACAACAACAGTAAGTATGTCTGTTTCTTGGGCCATATTGCTTAAATCTAACTGAATTTTCTTTATGTCTGTCATGCAGACAGAAAATTATCAACCTGGATCAAAAAAAACAAACCACACCTTAATTAAAAAACACGTTATTGCTAAAAATGTTAACACTTATCTGAGCCTTCAGGGAGTCCTAATTTTTTTGCTGGTGAAAGGTCTTGCCTCAGTGTTGATGGTCGCTGACTGATCAGGGTGGTGGTTGCTGAAGGTCGATGTGGCCATAGCAATTTCTTACAACTAGACAACAATGAAGTTTGCCACATCCATTGACTCTTTCTTTCACAAAAGATTTCTCTGTAGTATGTGATGCTGTTTGATAGCATTTTATCCCCAGTATAACTGTTTTCAAAATTGAGGTCAGTCTTCTTAAACCCTGCCACTGATTTATCAACTAAGTTTATGTACTATTCTAAATCCTTTGTTGTTATGTCAACAATGTTCACAGCTTCTTCACCAGGAGTAGATTCCATCTCAAGAAACCACTTTCTTTGATCATTCATAAGAAGAAGCTCTTCATTTGTTAAAGTGTTATCATGAGATTGCAGAAATTCAGTCACATCTTCAAGCTTCACTTCTAATTTTAATTCTCTTGTTATTTCCACCATATTTTTAGGTACTTCCTCCACTGAACTCTTGAACCCCTTGTAGTCACCCGTGAGGGTTGGAATCGACTTATTCCGAACTCATGTTAATGTTGATATTTTGACTGCCTCCCATGAATCGTGAATGTTCTTAAAGGCATCTGAAATGGTGAATTCTTTCAAGAAGGTTTTTAATTTATTTTTCCAAGATTTATCATAGGACGCACCATCTATGGCAGTAATACCTCTACAAAATGTACTTATTAAAAAATAATCTTTAAAAGTCTAAATTACTCGTTGATCCGGGGCTGCAGAATGGATGTTTTGTCAGCAGGCATAAAAACAGCATTAATCTCCTGTACTTCTCCATCAGAGCTCTTAGGTGACTAAGAGCATTGTCAATGAGCAATAATATATTAAAAGGAATTGTTTCTTCTGAGGAGTAAGTCTTAACAGTGGGTGTAAAATACTCAGTAAACGGTGCTGTAAACAGATGTGTTGTTATCCAGGCTTTGTTGTTCCATTTATAAAGCGTAGGCAGTATAGATTTCTCATAATTCTTTAGGGCCGTTGGATTTTTGGAATGGTAAATGAGCATTGACTTCAACCTAAAGTTGCCATCTGCATTAGCCTCTAATGAGAGAGTCAGCCTACTGTTTGAAGCTTTGAAGCCAGGCACTGACTTTTCCTTTCTAGCTATTAAAGTCCTAGATGGCATCTTCCTCCAATAGAACATTGTTTTGTCTACTTTGAAAATCTGTTGTTTAGTGCAGCCATCTTAATCAATTATCTTAGCTAGATAAGCTAGATAAGCTTAACTAGCTAGATAACTAGCTTATCTGGATAACTTGCTGCAGCTTCTCTATCAGTGCTTGCTCCTTTACTTTGCACTTTTATGTTACAGAGATGGCTTCTTTCCTTAAACTTCATGAACCATCCTCTGCTAGCTTCCAGCTTTTCTTTTGCAGCTTTTTCACATCTCAGTCTTCATAGAATTGAAGTGTGTTAGTGCCTTCCTCTGGATTAGCCTTTGGTTTAAGGGACTGTTGTGAATAGTTTGATCTACACAGACCACTAACATTTTCTCTGTATCCACAAAAAGGCTGTTTTGCTTTTTTAAAAAATCATCTGTGTGTTCACTGGACTAGCATTTTTAATTTCCATCAAGAATTTTTCCTTGAGACTCCACGGGAGGAGGTTGCGGAAGAGAACTGGAAGGAGAAACCTCCGGAG
>VBSM01000272.1:43185976-43220128 GCA_008086735.1 Cheirogaleus medius
TTAAAAAAAGAAAAAAAAAAAAAAGAATTTTTCCTTTAATTTCACAACTTGGCTGTTTGGTTCAAGAGATCTAGCTTTTGGCCTATCTCAGCTTTCAACATGCCTTTCTCACTAAGCTTAATCATTTCTATAATAGCTTTTGATACAAAGTGAAAGACATGCGACTCTTCCTTTCACTTGAACATTTGCATGTCATTGTAGGGTTATTAATCGACCTAATTTCAATATTGTTATGACTCAAGGAATAGGGAGGCCCAAGGAGAAGAGGGAGAGAGACAGGCTTGTCAGTGGAGCAGTCAAAACACACACAACATTTATTGATTAAATTCAATGCCTTATATGTGCACGTTTCCTGGTGCTCCAAAACAATACAATCGTAACATCAATTATCACTGATCGCAAATCACCATAACAGATATAATAATAATGAAAAAGTATGTAATATTTCTAGAATTACCAAAATGTGATACAGAAATACAAAGTGAGCACGTGCTATGTGTGTGCACCAAAAATGACACCCATAGATTTGTTCCACACACCATTGCCACAAACTTTCACTTTGTATTAATAAAAGATGCAGTATCTGCCACATGCCAGCAAAATAAATGAAGTCTTTTTGTACTGCCAAAAACTCTGCAAGATTTTTCAAAAATTCAAAGTAAGCTTTAAAATGTACAATTTTAAATTTTTATTTTTGTTAATGTGAGCTTCCTTGAGTAGGCTCAGATTTGTCATCATAAGAGTATTTTTGTTTTGGTTTTATTCCAATATTGAAATTAAACTATGTTTCCTGAGTGAATACCAGCTGCTGTGAGGGGATTTGTGATCTGAAAGTACCACAGGAAGCAAAGAACAGAAAATGCAAACAGGGTGATTAAATGTCCATTGGATGGGACATATAATGGTTACTGTGAAAAGACTTGAAAATGAGACATCCCCAAAACTATGAGAAGATAATAAAAGTGCCATCTCAATATGTACTTGGGAGTAAATGTAAGAGCAGACTCCAGAATGGTCATGAACCAATACCAAATTAATAAATAAAAAGGCAATTGCTTAGCCTGTAGCCTCACTTGTAATGCTACTACCACTTAAATCTGAATGAAGACATTAGTGAGTAGGTTTAAGTTTTACTTTACTATAACTGACAGCTATAAGGGAAGTCACATGCCAATGTTTACTCATTCTAATCTGTTAAGAAATTATTTTTTTCCCACTATCACCATGAGAAGCTATCCTCTAGGAAAATCATGGATGGATCAGGATCCATCCCACTTTAACTATCACCCTAGTCATAGTTAAATACCGATTTAAATATTTTACAAAACCCAAAAGACCTACATGTTGACTACTAATGATATGTTACTAATTATATCTTTTGGAGAAATCTTGCTGTTGAAACTAGGACTAAGTAAACTTACAAGAACTTGAGAAAGCCATGCCAAACAAGGCTAATTAGCAATGGGTTTTGTTTCACAGACTATTTTTTACAGAAGCCTTTTTAAAGGACAAGTTGTTGGATAGCATATGGTTGTTGTTATGGTATTGACCTCAAAGGTTAATTATGCATTGTAAGTATGTGTTATACACCTTTAACAATTCTTTACACATGTGAAACATTTAAGAATTTTCAAAGGGCTTTCACATCAACTGCTAATTATATTGTGAAGCCTTGAATAATACGCAGTGTTTCAATCATATTTTTTCATCGCACCATAATGCTCCACATATATAAATATTCTGTAAAAGTATGTTGAATGAATTAATGAATTTGATTCACATAACAAACTGTGTGAGGCCTACAGGCAAGTTTTATTATACCATTTTATATATCTAGAAACAGTTTTAGTGATTTGCCAGAGTGTCTTAACCAGCTGATATGGGGAAAAAGACAAGATCTATATTTGCTGATGTTTTAGCCTTTAGCAAACTATAGATAAAATCCTGAGAAGAAAATAGGAAGAGAAATAGCCAATAAAATTCTGTAGAGAGGGAACTTTTAAAGAACACATACATTTATTTGAACACTATTATGATACTTGTAAGAACTGATCAACAAAATATATGTCTTATGAGGACAGGGAGAAGCTAAAATCAGGATTTATTTTTTCAGTTCTTAGATATTTACTATTTGTACACTGTTATGTAACTTAAGTTTTTGCATTTTTGTTTTTGTCTACAAGGACTACCACCACTAACGTTAATAGTGTTCACTTCAAGGTTTTATCTTTACCTTTTAAGGCTTAAGGAAGTTAGTAATTGAATTTTTAAAGCCCTTTTATGTCTTATATGAAGTAATATTTGAACTGAGTCTTAAAAGATAAATGGGTTCAGTGCCAGTTTCAGAATTGGGTGACTAGTGTTTCAAATTGAGGAAACCATATAAGCAAAGTCCTGAGGTGAGAAACTGCTGAGGAAACATTTGGGGGATAGGTTTGGTTGGTGCATGAAACACATAAAAAGGAGAGGTTTCACAATGGGAGTAGATTATGAAGCACCTTGAATACCAAACAGAGCATGTCGTCCCATGGGTGGGAGTGGGGGAGGGTCGTTGATGTTATTCAGTAAGAGAGTTGCAGTATAGGTCAGTAAATGTGTTTTCTTTTAAAAATAATAATGAGGGCATAGCTAGATTTTTTCTTCAGTATGATCACTCTAGAGGTAATGAAACAAGAGTGGAGTATATGTGTGTGTGTATGTGTTGGAATACAGGACTAGAGTAAGAAACTGGGACCATATCACCATCTGAGAGACATTATTTCAACAGCCCAATTAAAATGAAAAATGTATCCACCACTTACTAGGTATATAACCCAGGACAAGTTACTTCTCTCTAGGCCTCATTTTCTTCATTTTTATCCTATAGAATTGTTAGAATTAAGTGAGAGATTGTATATACTACAATTATTAGCACCATGCCAAGTGTATCAAAGGTACTCAGTAAGTGTTTATAATTAATATATCAAGCCAATTAAGATGTATTATTCTATTTCGGAGGAAGGAGAATTTAAAAATTATTTTGTATTACTTATTTATTAACAAATAAATATTTTATATACTTATGAGGCACAATGATGTTTTGATATATGTATATATCATGGAATAGTTAAATCAAGCTAATTAACATATCTATCACCTCATATACTTATCTTTTTTGAGGGGGTGAGAACATTTAAAATATTTCCTAGCAATGTTCAGATAAACAATACATTGTTACTAAATATAGTCATTATTCTATACAATAGTTATCCAGGATTTATTCCTCTCATGAATATGTCTCAGAAAAATATTATTGTATTTTCTCAATGAAACGCTCACAGCTGAGAAATTCTGTTTGACAAAGGTAATGATGAATATCAACAATGTCTTTCTCAAGACTATCCTCGTGGCCTCTCTTAACTAAGAAGCCATTGCTGAGAGGGCTTATAGCAAGGAGATCATGTTGTCACCTGGAGCTTCTGCTATTTGGCATCCCACAACCAGAAAGAAGACTCTGCCATGCTTGAGAAGCCAAGCATGGGCTCTGTGTGTTTGTTCTTCTCCTGGAGTGAGTCAAGCAGGATGTTTCACTCATCTTGGAGTGTTTGCTAGACACTTGGCCCTCATTTATTGTCTTGTTTTTCATGGACTTGACCTGCATATAATATGGAATGATGGCACTATTCTTCATTATTTACTGTATTTTTTTTTTCTCCCTTAAATGGCAGAGGCTCTATTATGATAGAGATCAAATAGGAACTCTGCCATATTTCAATGACTGGAAAAGGTAAAACTGGAACAGCTATGTATTAGGAGCAAAAAGGTTCTATTCTACCTTTGGAATTGGTTTTATCTTAGTAGTATCCAAGGATGATTATAATGCTGGACCCAGAATGTGCAATAGATGCAACAGATGCACATGGTATTGAAAGTTAATAGCTATTTATGCTATTGTACCTCAAAAAACTAAGCAACTAAGCACCCATTATTGTACTAAAAGGCAGAACATTGATATAAATAACATTATTTAATCCCAATGTTTACTGAATATTAGCCACATACCAAATCACCTACAGTGATGTTGGAATTCAAACATGACTATGCAATAATTCCTTCCCTCAAAGTATTCCAAATGCAGAGATATGCCCCTAAGATATTCCTCATATCTCTGCATATGCCCCTAAGAATATCTTAGGGGCATATCTCTTGGTGAATAGCAATAACTAAGCTATCTTTCTTATTTATAATTAGTGATTTATAGTTAAAACAGGCTGCATATTAACTTTATTCCACTTTGTCTAAGAAGATTCAGAAGTCATTTAAAATGTATTTTTGCATGTTTTGTGCTTTTTTGAGACATTCTTATCTTTTACCCTCCTGGAAAGATAGAACATCTGTGTTTTCTTCTCTAAAAATATTCAATTTGGTGATTTCCCTTCAGTATTATACAGGTGAATACAGTCTGACGTTTAGTTGGATGCTCTTTTTTAGGCTGGCATTGTTGATCCCCGAGATTTCCTAAATGGAGAAATGAAGGATGTAAGCAAGCACTCACGCTGAAGAATCTCCACATGCTATAGATCTATGTCCACTTATGAAGTGAATGATTGAAGAATTACAAAAAATGATTTCTTTGATTGCAGTTGTATTTATCTGGCTGTCATGAGATACAAATCCAATGACATTTGCATACACCTTTGTGGTTGGAAGAATGTTGTTTGGGAAAGCTAATGCATTCTTTTTAATAAAGTTTGGTCATCTGAGCCCCTTTATTATGAAATATAGTAAACATTCCTGCGTTATTTATGTCAAATTCTTATCAGAGAAATGAAAAGTTATAAGTTAGGAAAGAGGGTAAAAAACACTGAAATCTCCATATTCAATATACAATATTGTGTTGAAATAATCATTAGAACTATTCAGTATCAGCCAGTACCAAGAAAGAGGCAAAAATTTCCCCTTTTAATGTGTCTTCTTGGGATTCGTGGGGGACCGCTGAGTCTGTGATTGGAGATGACAGTTTGAGATAAGTATTCTCATGCTGTAATTTCCCAGAGTCACCTCAGAGAAATAAGAAAGTAAGATTCTATTCTGCTTATGATATGTATTAAAATTCTAGGGTGGAATCTACCCAATATTCACACCTGAGCATTTGATTGGAATGTGTCTAACTTCCTAAGAAAAATCCTCTGAAGATGGTTGCAGTAATATCATCATTTGATTCTTTCATTTAAGAAATTTGTCTCATTCTGATTTCTACCATGAAGTGAAAGGGAAATTAGATCTAAGTATGCTTCAGTAACTAGTTATAATAAATTCATAGTCCAATTAAATTAATCCAGAAGATTAATATTTGCTTTTTATTAAAACCCAAAAGACTTTGTTAAGTGAAGCTCAACATTTTGTCCAATCTCAATCTGATATTGACACCATCTAGACAAATTTTCCATCTGTTAAGTTACTACTAGTCAAAAAAAAAAAAAAAAAAAAAAAAAAAAAAAAAAAAAAAAAAAAAAAAGTTACTACTAGTCAATGTACTGGTATGAATTTA
This sequence comes from Cheirogaleus medius, assembly GCA_008086735.1. Lineage (NCBI taxonomy): Eukaryota > Metazoa > Chordata > Mammalia > Primates > Cheirogaleidae > Cheirogaleus > Cheirogaleus medius. The sequence goes on from VBSM01000272.1 coordinate 43,191,507, forward strand.
TTACCTGGAAATGTCACATTTGATATTTATACACATATAGGTTTCTAAGTAACCTAGACCCAAATGGTTCACTGGCAACATCAGAACATTTCTCTTAAATTAAAAATAATAGTTATTCTCTAATTCAAGAGTCAATTGGGTCAGTCTGGATGGAGCAGACATAAGAAGGTATTTTTATGAAAATTGCCAGAGTCTAGTTTATTTATATTCTTGGTAGAATGCTAGAATTTCTTACCAACTTTTTTGGACAGTAAATCCATTACAGCAATTAATCTATTTTCATGGACTTAAAAAGAGGATCTCTGATTATTTGTCATTGGTTTAAGAATCTCTGAATGCATTAGACACCCATTTAACCATATAACAAGAGAGAAAATTCATTAAAACATCTTAAATGCATTGCTTATATTTCTTTGACGTCAGCTGTCAAAAAGGCATGATGACAATCTGATTTCAAGTGCGTCTAATCCAGTATCCAGTAAAGTGGCAAAAATCCTTTCAGAACAAGTGGATTGCTTGTTCCTTATTCTGCTACCCATGGTACACACAAGAGTCATCTCTGTAGATGAGATGGCTACATTAGTAATATCTTGTTCTCCCCCCGCCCTCCCACTTAGGATGAATTTGAGTATTTTCTGTTTAAGACAGGTTATAGACATTTCCAGTATCTGGAAAAGCCTTGTTGATTTCCCCTCAGTCTTATACAGATGAATACAGTCTGACATTTAGTTGGATGTTCTTAATCAGGCTGGCATTGTTGATCCCCGAGATTTCTTAAATGGAGAAATAAAGGAGGCAAGCAAGCACTCACACTGAAGAATCTCCACATGCTATAGATTTATGTCCACTTATGAACTGAATATTTGACAGACTCTACCTTGCCTTTTCCTCCTATCTCATTTTGTTTCTGCACAGATCAAGTCTACTGCTAAAGGCTAATGGGACAATAGAAGCACAGTCACCAAAAGACTATTTCTAGAAATAGTTTTCACTAGGGCCAAAAGACCCTTTGATGGAAAAATGGAGCTTTCCCTGTGGATTTATCCAAACAGTATTTCCCATGAAACAAGTTGTTCCACTTTCTTTCCTGCTGGGTTACTTCCTTACCTATTTCCACTACAAAGTACTGGCTTCATTGAACTTTTCCTGATGAATTTAACACGCAGGAGAGTCATTTCTTTAAAAAAGAGAGGCAACATATGTGTGGACAATATTTTAAGACTAATGTAAACTTTTTTCTCTTGCCCAAGTATACTATTAAAGATCACTTAATCTTCTGAATAACACTTTAGGCTGATTTGCCACTCAGAAGAGAGAATTAGCAGAAGGAGCTGTGACGGCCACAACCCAGATTTAGTTTCAGAAAGAGACTGATGACTTTTAGAGAACCATGAATGAGTTCCTTGATGTGCAAGTTATTTAATGGGGCACTCAATTATATCAGACAACTGGTAGTATTTTAAAAAATCATAATTTACTAAACTCAACACCTCATATGATAATAATAATAGTTGTAGATAAAATATGTTGACCCATTATGTGCTGAAATCATATTAGGTGCTCTACATTTTTTCTTTCAATTATAATACCAATCTTATGAGGTAAATGTATTTTCTGTCTTTCCATTGTAAAAATCAAAAAGGTGGGAGGTCAAATCAACTAGTAATAACAATAATCAACATTTATCCAATGCTTACTATTTGCCAGGACATGTTTTAAGAATCCAATTATATTAACTCATTTAATCTGTAATAAAACCTACTGAGTAGGTATTATTATTTAACATTACTCCCAATTTTAAGATGAGGAGATAGGCACAAAAGAGGTTAAGCAATAGCTCAAAGTCTCAGCTAGTTAGCAGTGGAGTTGGGCCTGAAATGCTGATCGACCGGTTCCTCAGGCTGTCCTCTTACCACAGCATCCCACTGCCTCTGACTCTCTACATAATCAATTACCCAGTGAATATGGGTACTTGATTACCCAGTAACTGGCTAGTGGCAGTGAAGGGCCTTAATTTCAAGTCTATGCCTTTAATTTCTATGTTTTACTCTATTTCCTCTCATTTACTAAGCACAAAATTGGTGTGCTTCGTGAAAAGCCCTGTGGTTTTTGTTGCATATACATCATATTAGAGGTGGGAGAGAAGTATATGGAGATAATCCTTGACCTTAGGAATTTTACTGTTTGGCAGAGAATCTGCTTTCTCTCTAATAAGGGGCCTGTTCACCCAACTAATACCAGAATGACTTCTCCAACCAATCATTTTGCGGTAATTAGAGATCTCTCCGTGACTCTCATAATTTTGATTCCTATACCTCTTAGGACTCACATAACTTTCAATATTGAATGAACCATGGGGTCTCCAACTGCATACATTTCTAGAGGTTCTTTCCTATACGAACCATTATAATAAAAAAGTTGTATGCTATTACTCAAGGTTTCCCTTCACTAAAAAGAGGCAAATGGCTGAATTAATGACTGGCAGTGAAAAGAACAAACCTTTCATCAGGAGTAATATGAGCTTTAAAGTGCTCAGCTCCATCCTTTTCTAGGGGAAAAAATGATGGTATGACATGCAGGAATTAGTGACAAGTTCAAATTTTAATTCAGAAGTTCTTAAATACTCTCTGTAAACCAAATTTAATGTCTTGAAGGAAAAATAAATTTCTTTCTGGGGACACAAAATAGTAAAAAAGTGGAAAGGGAATTATTTTTGAGAGAATAAGATCCTAAAGGTTTTGCAAAGCTTATGACTGATAAGACTTTAAGTGCTATGGTAGAAAAGACACTAAACTAGAAATTGGATGCTCAAGTTCCAGTTCTTAGAGAAGTCTTAAGATTCATTATTATGGATAAAATATTGTTGTATTTAGTAAATTTCATTTTTATTAAAGAAAGTGACATTTTTTTCACAGTCTTTCTTTCCTTAGTTCACAGCAAACCCTTCCTTTTATGAGCTTCTAAAATTCATACCATTCACCTAAACTGTCATCTATTATGATGTTATATACTGTCAAATATTATTATTTACTGGAATATGTATTATCATGCCACTTAATTCAACTTCGCTGTAAGCTATTTAAGGGTGCGGTTTCTTTACAGTCCCTGCTCCTTGCCAAAAGTGGGTATTCAGTAATTGTTGATGGATTGAGATTAGGGCTCTGTTAGAAATGTATTCTTATAAAATTGATGCTTTCCAAACATATCAGTGGAATTCAAGCTTATTGTTTATTGACTGATAATAATGACTGCATTAAACTAGACCTCACTTTACACAAATAGTTGGCGCTAATTATAGAAATGTAAATATGATTATGGATACAATTACTGATTGTCAGTTAACACAAGCTTATTCTTTGTATAATCACAGTAGTCCTTTTTCTTAACGACAGTGTTTCAGGGCATTGGTATTTTACATAAACAATGTATTTACATTGGTAATCGTATGGTAAAGAGCTATTATTTTTTAATTATTTTTCATAAAAATGGGAAGATAGAAACTAGCCCTTCTGGATTCATGTGGCCAAAAACAATTGTAACTCCAATCCTGTTTCTGATGGGAGCATTTAATTTCTCATCACACCTTGAACTGAGGAAGAATATTTTTAACCTAACTCCTGGAATTTGGGGGATTCTATATCAATATAACATGGAGATTTTAGTTACATACTAGAACTGTGGAGAGAGTACTACACTGAGTCTGAAGATATGATTAGAAGCCCAGGCACTATTGACAGCTTTCTGTGTGACATTGGGTAAAAATATCTGTATAATAATCTCTTCCAACAATATCATGCTGTGATTCCTCAAGACACAAGTTTTGCATTCTTAACTTCTCCTTTGGTTCCAAATCTGCTATTTCTCTGTCATCCTGGGACATTATATTGCTAAGAGTTCCTCACCCTAGAATTAAAATTTCAAGTTCATAAAGAAAACAATCTAAGGTTGAAATAGCCTTTTGTGCTATAAAGAACTGGATAGTCTCAAGAGATATATAGTGACTGTGCAATAAATGGTCTTGACAGTTTAGGTGTCAGAGAGTTAATTAGGTCAAAGTGGGTGATTTTGTTTGGTGGTATTTACCTATTTTTCCCTTGTGCAATTTTATTTGCTTTGGATAAGTTCTTCTTAATAAATGTACTCAAGTCAGAAATAGACTGTCCTAATCCTGCCTCCACTGCTTAATACTCTGTTATATTGGTAAGACACATATTCTCTTTGAGCTTTAGTTCCCAATTTCTAAAATAAGAATAATAATACCTAGTTAACAGAATCTTGTTGAATATTAAATGAGCACTTAGCTAAGAATATTTATATGCTACTTAATATTTTCTAATTCAAGGTATGATGATGATAATGACACTTTGCAGAGAATAGACAAAACATTTGAGGGAGATACAGTAACTCCTTCAGGTGTTTATCTTAAATAGGTGATTGTACAGTATTCCAAATAAAATGTTAGCAGTTTTGAAATTAAGAGAGTTTCAAAATTTTATGGACTTGTTTTAAACTTGGACTTTTAACTAAGATTTGCCTTAACAAGAAGGAATTATCCAACCGAATATAACCTATTTGCTTTGCAAAAAATCAATAATGCTACTACAATTGCTCCCACTATCACTACAAAGATAATACTTGTATTTTCAATCATTTCACTAGCATGATATTTCAAGAATGCTCATATCCCCAAATTTATTAAAACAAGTGAAATCTTTTTTTTCTTTTCCTAAAAGTGTGGCTGTTGTATAGCGAGAAATGTTTGTTACCTATATCTTTTCTTGAGGATGTTGTGAAGTGGTGTAAAGCAATTATTCTTTCCATGCAAACGATACCAAGAGTGACTCAGGACAAATGTATACCTATTGAGTTGGGAAAAGTAGGGAAGAAATCTAAGTATATATGGAGAGAGAGCTCTCTTCCTTGTTTGGGCTGAAACTGCTTTGACTTCAAAGGGAGAATCAAGCCCAGTGAAAACATGGCTCTTAATAGAAACTTAAATCAGAAATGTAAAGAGTTTCACTAGATTTTTCACCACCTTCTCAGAAATCTCATCATTTTGAGCAATTAAGCTTGAGCCATAAAACTCTGGTACTAATATTTGCACCACTCAACTTGTTCAAATTTCAATTCTTTTGAGCCATATAAAGCAGAAGAGAGTATGAGTCAATTGCTTGCTTGAGTACTCCAAGAAGATCATTATATTCCAAGGATTTAGCAGCCTGTCTTCATGAGCAACTTTAACTACTGCTATGTGTGACTTCGGTTTCAAGACTCCAGAGGAGTAAATAATGCAAAAATAACTAAAGATATTAGAGACATTGATTCAGGAATTAGGTATTTCAACTTTCTTCTGAAGAATTAATATTTCTATGCTCTGTATAATAAAGTTCAATTTTCAGAGTACAACTCAAGGTTCAGTTCTAAAATTTTTGCTACTCCTTTCTTGCTACTGACCTAATGTTTCTGAATCTGTCAGTCCTTGGGGCAGCAGTCATCAACCTTTTTGGCACCAGGGACCAGTTTCATGGAAGACAATTTTTCCATTGGCTGGAATGGGGGAGATGATTTCAGGATAATTCAAGCACATTGCATTTATTAAACCTCTCTGCTAATGAGAATCTGTATTTGCAGCCACTCCCCATTGCTAGCACCAAGGCCTCAGCTCCACCTCAGATCATCACACATTAGATTCTCATAAGGAGGGTGCAACCTAGATCCTTCACATGTGCAGTGTACAGTAAGGTTAGAGCTCCTATGAGAATCTAATGCTGCTGCTGATCTGACCAGAGGCAGAGCTTATGCAGTGAGGGGAGCAATGTGGAGAGGCTGTAAATACAGATGAAGCTTTGCTGGCTCACCTACACTCTCCTCCTGCTGTGCAGCCGGTTCCTAACAGGCCACTACTGGTAGTGGTCAGCGGACTAGGGGTTAGGGACTGCAGCTTTGGGGTATGGATTACAACAGCAGGAATATCTTTCTAAAATCAGATAACTTTAGAGAAGCTCACATGTGAACAAAACCCTAGAATTTGCCTAACACTTTTTAATTTACATTTACATTTATTTAATTTTAAACAATGAAGACAAATATTTCTAATCAATAATATTGAAATCAAAGAAATAGCCTTTTGGACTTTGTTTTTCTGCAGCTAGATGCTTTTCTAGACTTCTTTTTAAATTTGTCAAATCTACATACCTATGGGCACGGTTTCTCCTGACAATTCTGCTACTCAGGCTAGTGAACAGACTAAGTTTCCTGGATTAAAGGTACAAGGGGCCCACAGGGGATTCAGCACTAAAGTCCCAGGTCACCTACTAAAGATAGTAGCTTCTCTTAGAACCACTATGAGGTGTTAATTTTTTTAACACACATAAATGTACCCACACACACACTTTTAGAGTAAATTTATAATATGCAGTTAACTTTTAAGGAAAGAAATAATATAAATGATGTATTTCCATCACTTAAAGCTAGGCATTATTTTGAATTTGATCTATATCCTTGCAGTCATCTTTTAAAAAATATGACATGGTGTCACCTGGATTTGTCACTAATAGTATATTTTGAATATTTCATATCTTTGATTTTTCTTTGAGGCTAAAATTTATAAAATGTAGTTGAAGTTTGATAGAAAACTCAGAGAAGTCTACCTCAGAGCTAAGGCCAAACAATTTAGCTGTTTGGCACTTTTGAACAGAAGGTAGATGACATTTGTCCAAGGAATTCTTAAGAAAGGTGATCCTGGATCACTCTGTCATAATTCCTGTGACATCTATGCTTCATGGCATGATGAGGCCTTACTTTTCTTTACTACAAAAGACCATGGATGACTTTCTTAATTCTCTGTAATATATTTAGAAAATGATCTCTCTCTCTCTCTCTCTCTCTCTCTCTCTCTCTCTCTCTCTCCATTTCCTCAGACAAATCTCTCTGGGACCTCAGTTTCTCCATTTATAAAATGAATATGTCAGCCAGATATTTTAAGAAGCCTTACCCAACCCTCATATTTCCAGTTTCTAAACCAATTTTCTAGACTGTCCTTTAAATATAAGCAACCTAATTTTTATCATTAGAATTTATCATTCATTCTCTTTAAACTTTATAGTCTTTGTTCAATTAATTTCCTAGTAGTCATTACCAGGTCTCTGGTTTTGCAAATGTAGCTGCTGCTTTAAGACTTTCTTTTATTTTTTTTCCTTTTATTTCATCATATAATGGGGGTACAAATATTGTTAGGGTTACATACATTGCCCCTACCACCCCTCCCCCCCACCACATGCCAGAGCTTCAAGCGAGTCCAATCCCCAGGTGGCCTGCATGGCATACATTATGTAACTCTCAAACAGTCTCAAATTTAATGCAAAACTTCAAACTATATTACATATTAATTTATTCTGTTTCCTTTCAACACTAGATTCTTAGACACTAGTTTGTGGCCAAGTGACCTATTTCTGATCTTCTCAGTCTCGTTTCTAATGCGCCCTGGTTTTGATTTGGCTTTGCTCAATTCACTGCTAGAGTAGCTTACAAACTTTTTAAGCCTGCAAACTCCAAACAGATGTCCATCTTAATTCTCACTCCCAAAAGTACAAACAGATCAAATACATGATAAGGTATAACACTACCAGAATTGGAAATGACTTTAAAGTTGATTTCCCCCAATTCTTTCATTGGACAGAAGGAAGCTGGGACCCCAGAAGAAGAGATTTGCTTAGATTTACGAAGGAAACTTAGTCAAAGCCAAAACTGACTTCCAGGTCTCCCAATTCCTACCTCCGTTGTCTTTCAGCAATATCCTGCTGCCATTTTTGATGTTGATTTGTAAAAGCTTATCTTCTGAAAAGTACTCAGAAATTTTCCTTTATTTAGCACTAAAGGAAATGGTGTTAGGCAATCATGTTGCTACTTTCCATCCTCCTGACCTTTAGAGTTTTGCTAAGTGATTTCCTGGAAATGAATCCTAACACATCAAATACATTTTTTCCAAAAGTCATTAACTTGTTCTACCTTCTGAATTTATCACGACTCACAGGTGTAAAAGCCCCTTGAGGAATTGCTAAATGTCTCAGACATTTCAGAGATGTTCTGGGTCAAATTACCATTTAGAAAAAGGACACTTAAATTAGAGGTGAATAAGAGTTGAAAATCAACTGATTTACTCCCTGGAGGAAACAAGAATGTCTCAATTATATGCAGTATCAGGTCAGGCTTCTCTGGAGATTTTACAGTGATGTATGATTCCACTGCCCCTGAAAAACCAAGCCTTTATGGATGACCTAATTTAGTTATAAAAATAATTGCTGTAAAGGGCAATATTCACCTTACCTTGGACTAAAGCATAGACCTTTTAAAATTCATTAGTGCATTTGATTCACTTAGCAGACTGCTTACCTATTATTGGGCCTCGATTCCTCTGTTTCCTTTTTTTTTTTTTTTCCTGCTTCAAAACTGTTCAACTTCTGAGACCACAAAATCTTTCTTAATCAGAAATGCTAACTCTCACTCAGGAAATCTTACAAATCTTACAACACTTAATCCTTCTCTTGTGCCGCTTAGGTTTTATTACGAGTGGTAATGAATTATGCTTCTTTCTTTTCTCTCCTATTATTCTATAAGGAACTTTATGCAAGAACCTGGGTGCATTCTTTATCCCTAAAAGCCAACATACATCTTGGAGTATAGTGGGAGTTCAACAGATGCTTGAACTTACTGAGCAAAAGCTGATATGTGGTTTTTCTCCCCACTCACTGTGCCACACAGAGAAATGCTTAGATATGTATGGATTAAATGTAATTATAAAAATAAATGCTTTCTTAAAATCTATGCCAAAAGATTCAAAATTGTCCTATTTGTGTACAAAGGAATAAAAGTTATCAGTTTCGTGTTGGAGGCTAAAAACAATAATCAGCTGATTTTGTATGTGAGGAAAACAAAAATTCATAAACCATGTAAACCACCCAACCGAAACACAAACAGGAGTGAGCTATTAGGTATTTACATTAGACTTAACATTCATTTCTTTAAATGAGGAACTAATGCTAGGTCAGTTCCCAAAAAGTGATAATTTACCAGCAAACAGTCACATGTGTCTACATGGCAACAGGCTTGGCAGTGCTTAGAAGAGGGACCAAACAAAGAGAAATGAACGTATTACTCAAAGTGCCAAGTCCAACCTATTCATTTGATTTAATCAATCTCATGGCACATTGGACTTCCTTAACAAATAAAGGCACAAAAGCTGAGTTAGGTCAACCATCCTTCTTGGTTTTTGTTTTAGGGGATTTATTCTGCTCACATGCAAAAGAATGTAAAGTTGGTTTTTTCAACTTGTATTAAGACATTTAACAATGTGAATCAAATTCATAAGACATCAGCTGAAACCATAAGCTTTAAAGTGAACCCTGAAGGAATTTAAATAAAGGCTGCATCCTCAAAGGATCTCCTATATTACAGGTGCAATTTTGCATCTGCCAACAAAATGCCTACTGAACTAAGAGCTGAAACAATTCAGTCATGGAAATGATGATCTATATTTTTTGAAAACCATAAATTTTGTGTGTGGGTTTACGAGAACATCAAAGTGAAGAATAAATGAACTACAGCATAAGTTTCACATTATCAAAGACTTACCATTGGAAGATATTCAAAATATCACTGTCTAACATCTCACTTGTTTCACAAGTACCCTACCAATTGATTTCAGCCTCCCCTTGCACAACTATAAAGTCAAGGAACTAACTCATTACCTCCTAGGGCAGCCTGTGCTATCTTTAAGTGAAATTATTAGAATATTTTCTCAACATCTGTTACCATGAAATTTCTATCTGTGGCACAATCGCGTTTCTCATAGCCACATATATACCTATTCTGGCCACATGAAAAATTTCCAGGAGAATTTCTCATCTATCCAGGTTAAATACTGTTACTTTTCAACTGTTTCTCGATGATGTCAGGGATCCTCACTAGTATTGTTTCTCTCCTTATCTGCACAATAAAGTAGGTCTATGATTATAAAACTTAGACTTACATACAAAGTGCAACACATTTTTTCCAGAATTTGTTTTCTGATTTGCCTCATTCATTAATGTTTCTTTTTTTTATTTCAAGAAAATATGAGAGTGCAAACATTTTAATTGCATTTTATATCTTTGCCTCTCCCTAGCAAGGGTTAGAAGGTATGCCCTTCCCCTCCACAATGCTCATGGCATCCCTCAGATATGGGTCTACCCTCTGAAACCCCGAATCCCTGGTGAACACCACTACCATTTGAGTGCCATAGTGTTAATCAGTCAGTACCAATTTGATGGCGAGTACATGTGGAGCCCATTCTTCTGATCTTGTGTCATCTCACTTCGGATAATGGGCTCAAGCTCAATCCAGGATAATATTCTTAATAAAATGTATTATTAATTAATGTAGATCACATTCACAAAGGTAATAATACAGAGTGTTTAGTGATTGACCCAATGAGAAATATGCATGGTTCAGTAACAATTTATGGAATATGTAAAAATTGCTGAAACTTTTATTATGGATAAGAAGTCTAATTATTATAAACATTTCAATTTTCCCAAATTAATTTAAACAGTTAATGTAATTTTACTACTAAATCTATTATGATTTTTCTTGGAACTCTATAATGAGACAACAAATGTCATCTAGAAATATAAACAGGTAATAAGTATCAAAGGTTATTAAAATGTAAAAAAAAAGCCACATATTTAAATCTGTTTTTACAAGTTAAAACATGCAGTACTAGATAAAATAAAAGTGCAGGATAGAAAATAAGCAATATAATAGACCCCACCTAAATTTAACATATTTGAAAACATATTTGCAAATCAATAGAGAGTTTGGGGCTTATTTAATAACAGGTCTAGAATAAGTGTTTAGAAATTTAGAAAACAAATTTAACTTCTCAAGTTATACCAAAAATATCTAAGGTTAAAGAGTTAGATACATAATAAGAAATGTAATTAGTTTTCTGAAGCCATAATATTTTGTAACTTTTTAATTCTCAGAAAAATTATAAAGGTACTTGTAACTTTCTCCCTACCATGTCCAATTATGGTAGATCAATATAGTGGACTAGCACAATATTATATAGAATTTTAGGATGCTTGGGTTTTCTACCAACTAATGTGATGTTGAACAGGAGAATTAATATAGCTCAGAGTCAAAACAATAAATGTATACAGCTGTCTGTTTCCTATGAAACAAATCTTTTATTTTTCTTTATTGACGGGGATTGAGAAGAATACATTTATTAGATTAATAGCTGAAAACCAAATATCAGAGACTATCTTGACCTATTCCAGTAAGGACCCACAACTTCATTTGGTCCTACAATTTCATGAGAGTGGCAATATCTCTCAGCTGAATTGAAAGGGGGATCATTGCCCCAGCATAATTCATGCCTTTGGTTATGACACTGACCTCCACAATTCCTCCTGGAATGTGGTATTACTGCTGCCTTACTCTATTGGTAGTTTGAGCAGAGAGTTTTAGGAGCTGTTACTTGGCCCTTCTTAATGTAATATTATTTGCTCTACAGTCACAATGAGAGTTCTGCAGAGTTCTGCTAGTTCCTAAATATGTTTATCTCAATTATACACTTTGGATCAAGGAAATGACCATAGGATGTGTCCACAGACCTGTTGCACACACTGTGAGATGTTTGGACCATAATTCTGTTCATCATTTGCCTTCCATAAATCGTTGTTCTAGTGAGGGGACACAATGCATTTCACAGCCTATGTTTTAGATTTAGTGTCAGTTCAGATTCTATATCAAACTGCTCTAGAAAGATCTGGATATTTCCTTTTTCCAGTGAACTGTTACTTTTATAAATGGCTGTAGGGTTCCTTGAAAAAGGATTGAGGAAATAATTATTTTATATGTAAATGGTGGCATTACAGGGTCCTTTCTCCAAGACTTAGCCGATCTTTCAATTGATGTGCTCCAGTTCTGAAAATTGTCTCATATAAAGAAACTAGGTGAGGAATCGCTATTTCTCTTTGTAGTTACTGACAATGGCTTTCTGCTCACCAATATTTGACTTTTCTGGTTATACAGTTATAATAGCCCGACTATCTCACCTCTAGGATCACTATGATCAAGTAGTCCATCACTACAGATTTATGATGTTCTAAACACCCTGTTTGCCATTCCAACTTTGTAATTAAATTCAGGTTGCTTCTGATGATTAAATGCCATCATCTGGCCCTTCCTATTCTGAAATCCCATCAACCCCATTGCAACCAAGCTTCCCAATTCCATGCACCATTTCATACCATCAATCTTGGCTGGCAGAGGGCACTCAGCAATGATATTCACAATAAAGCTTGTGCTCCCCTCAAATACACATTTCTATCATCTTAGTGAAGAGTGTGTCCTCTGTGCCTTCTCAGGGAACACAGGGCAAGTAACTGGTTCTCTAGTTTCACAAGTTAAATGCATTATAACTTTTCCATCTCCCCATGTCTTTGGACTTCCACAAAATTCTGATAAAAAAAATTCTTGTATTTCCACTGTATTTACTATCTGTCATCTCCATTGTGTCCAAGATTTAAAGAATCAGTCCAGCAATGCTTTAGGACCACTTCTGGGTATCCTTGCAATAACATGTCATAATGTTAAATCCTGATTCATGGGAGAGTTCTCCTATATCGATACATATGTCTATATGCGCCTTTATATTCAACTCTTCCACCTGGCCCCAAATCCTCAGAGTACATGCCCTCATATGCTCTCTTTGTTCCCTCTTGTACAGATTAGTTAGAACTTGAAACACTTTTGGAAAGAAAGCTATCTACTACATGAGCAGGGACTGTAGCTCCTGCTTAGCCTGTGCTTAACCTTACCCTAGTTATTAGCCTATAGGCAATCAGGGAAGCCAGGGATAGATGTAGGGAAGAAAACCATCATCTTGCAAGATCTCCACCTCAGATAAGGTATTCATATAGTCTCCAGGCAAGGGAGAGATACTCTTTTCTAGCAAGGAGGATAAGATGACTTCTTGTCAAGAGGATTCGGTGGAGCCTAGGTGCTTATGGTCCTCAAACACATGTATCCAAGCTTCAAGGTCTAATTCTTTCCCTATCATAGCCCTGACTTTAGCACAGGGGATTCATTACAGTTCTGCATTTAGTCTCTTTTGCAATTCTATCATGCTAATAATTGAATCCTGAGCTTAATTTTAAGATTTGTATACCCATTGGCTTCAAGAAATTTGAGTATCTTTAAATGCTATGTGGAAGACTTCCAGCTTTCATAGTCTTCCTTGAGTTAGTTGTTGGCTGACTTGATCATGTCTTTCTCTTTCTTAAAAGTTTATAGAGAAATAAGCAAAAGTCATCCAATTTCATAATACTTTAAATTATTATTGCATCTTTGTCATCCTGATCCATCACAGAGTCTTAGCATGTCAGAGGTAATTACCATTCCCTTACTTCCAACAGTGGAGCCTTGTGGCCATCTGGTATGTGAGTGATCTAATTCCAAATTCTATCTTGAATTCCCCGGTCATTTTCATTGTCACCTCCCTCAGTCTGAGTTCCTCCTAGAGTCGACCCTAGAACAAGCACCTTATAATCCCAGGAAGCAAAAGTAAAGAAGTGTGAAAAGTGATACAGAGAAGAGGAAAATGCCAATAAAGGATAAGTGAATGAACAGGTTATCACTGTGGGGAAATAGACCCTTTAAAAAAACTGTGTCAAATGCACCTCAGAATTGTCCCTTGAGTGGATGAAAATCCTGGGGGCATTAATTTACTAATTCCTATGCTCTGTTGGCTGAAGGTTTTCTTTAGCACTATAAATTCTCCTATACTTAGAGGTTATATTGGAACATGCCAGAGCAGCTTTCTTGGCTTTGCAAAAATCAAAGTAGAGGCTGGGCATGGTGGCTCATGCCTGTAATCTTAGCACTCTGGGAGGCTGAGGCAGGAGGATTGCTCGAGGTCAGGAGTTTAAGACCAGTCTGAGCAAGAGGAGACCCCATCTCTACTAAAAAAAATAGAAAGAAATTAGCTGGACAACTAAAAATATATATAGAAAAAAGTAGCTGGGCATGGTGGCTCATGCCTGTAGTCCTAGCTACTTGGGAGGCTGAGGCAGAAAGATTGCTTGAGCCCAGGAGTTTGAGGTTGCTGTGAGCTAGGCTGATGCCATGGCACTCTACCCTGGGCAACAGAGTGAGACTCTGTCTCAAAAAAAAAAAAAATCAAAGGAGGGAGTTTTTAAGGCACACTTTTGATGGGGGAACAGGAAGTGTAGGAAACTATCCATCACATTCACACTGAAATCAGATAAGCAGGAGTTTATCATGGCACATCACATACATTAGCTAAAAAAGATGACTATCATGCCAATCCCACATTGTAAAAATATTCTTTGGCTGACAATTTTCTGCAGAACAAATTCTGTACTCTTTAGCAAGTTATACATAATCATTTTAAATTGACTTTACTTACTATTCAAGCATCACATACACAGACATCCACTCCCTAAATACTTCGTAGTTTATTCATATAAAACTCCTTCTTGCTGTCCATGGTGTGTGCCCTTTCATAACTTTCAGACTTTACATATGTGATCTTTTCTGCCTGACATATCTTTAAATTTTGCTACCCTTTCTACACTGAATAAACCTAAAACTTCATGGTATGACATTCAGAGCCATCTACAACTGGTGTCTCTCTTGCCTTATCACCATGGCACTACTTTTCAAACAGCCTAGACTAGAAAATCTTCATTACTTATTTCTTTTCTTTTCATTTCTTTTTCTTTCTTTCTTTCTTTTTTTTTTTTTTTTTTTTTTTTTTTTTTTTTTTTTTTTTTTTGGTTCAATGCAATGGTCACATGCATTATGAAGCATTGTAAGACTTTCTTATCTATAACCCTCAGGATGGAATGATCACTTTATCTTTATCCTCACTCAATGATTTTATATATTGCTATGGTGACACTTATCCCACATTATGGTCATCTGCCTTCTGCATTAGACTGTCTGCTGCTGGGAATATGACGCATTGTCTAATTTACATACTTTGTCTATAAAAATAATTGTTCATCAGTTGAATCAAGGGAGGGGAGATAAGATTTTTATGTCATTTTAAATTTATATAAAAATAAAACCAGCTCTAAGACAGGCTATTCTGCTGATTTGAGACTACATAAAGACTAAACATGGATTTTTAAATATAATATTTTATATGCATTTATACCTTATATTATAATTAACAATTGTGATTAAACTAAATTTTTATAAAACATTTTAGTGAAAATAGAGCTAAATTTAAGTAGACGCACAGAGAGTAATATATATATATAACTGTATTGCATTCTTTCAAGAAAGAATTGAAGTTAATTTAAAGTATTTGGATAATGAAGCAATAGATAGAAAGTCAGGATAGCTTTCAGAAATGAATTCCACTCAAACTCATAGAGAAAATATTATGAATAATCTAAGCATATCATCAATGAGACAATATTTTTATTATTTTCAAACATTAAATATCTGGAAAATGTGCTATAGAAAAGGAGGATTCTAATGGTGGAGAAAGAAAAGTATTTATTTCCCAGAAAGTTAACAATTGTTGACAGCTGAATTAAAAAAGAAAACTATAGCAAATTATTTAACTTTTGTGGTCTTTTTTCTCATCAAAAAGATGAAGAGGCAGGATTACTTGAGCTGAAGTTATCACTCAGGTGAATAAAAGTTTATTAAAATCTTTGCTTCCGGCCGGGCGCGGTGGCTCACGCCTGTAATCCTAGCACTCTGGGAGGCCGAGGTGGGCGGATCGCTCAAGGTCAGGAGTTCGAAACCAGCCTGATCAAGAGTGAGACTCCGTCTCTGCTAAAAATAGAAATAAATTAATTGGCCAACTAAAAAATATATAGAAAAAATTGGCTGGGCATGGTGGCGCATGCCTGTAGTCCCAGCTACTCAGGAGGCTGAGGCAGAAGGATTGCTTGAGCCCAGGAGCTTGAGGTTGCTGTGAGCTAGGCTGACGCCACGGCACTCACTCTAGCTTGGGCAACAGAGTGAGACTCTGTCTCAAAAAAAAAAAAAAAAAAATCTTTGCTTCCATTACTAACTTTTTGACTCATCTTTCTTTTATTTTTCAAAGAAAGCTATCATACCCAATTTCCTTGCCATTTTACTATCCCTCCTTCTCCTAATAGGGTCCATGCAAAGCTCAAGATAGGCTGTAATTTAAAGGTCAATCAATGTTTATTCTGCCGCCCCACGGGCATGATATGGTCTTCCACCTGTTTAGAACTCAGGAATATCAGCAAGAAAAAATCAAACAATCCTATCAAAAAGTGGGCAAAGGACATGAACAGAAACTTTCCAAAAGAGGACAGAATAATGGCCAACATACATATGAAAAAATGCTCAACATCTCTAATCATCAGGGAAATGCAAATTAAAACAACAAGGAGATATCACTCATCTCCAGTGAGAATGGCCTTTATTAACAAGTCCCAAAACAATAAATGTTGGCGTGGATGTGGAGATATAGGAACACTCCTACGCTGCTGGTGGGACTGCAAACTAGTTAAACCTCTGTGGAAAGCAATATGGAGATACCTTAAAGCGATACAAATGGATCTAACATTTGATCCAGCAATTCCATTACTGGGCATCTACCCAAAAGAACAAAAGTCACTCTATGAAAAAGACACCTACACTTGAATGTTTATAGCAGCACAATTCTCGACTGCAAAGATGTGGAAACAACCCAAGTGCCAATCAGTACATGAGTGGATTAATAAAATGTGGTATATATATACCATAGAGTACTATTCAGCTATAAGAAACAATGGTGATACAGTGCCTCTTGTATTTTCCTGGATAAAGCTGGAACCCATTCTATTAAGTGAAGTATCCCAAGAATGGAAAAATAAGCAGCACATGTACTCACCAGCAAATTTGTATTAACTGATCAACACCTAAGTGGGCATATAGGAATAACATTTATCAGGTGTTGGGCAAATGGGGGAGGAGGGGATGGGTATATACAAACATAATGAGTGCGATGCGTACCAACTGGGGGATGGACACCCTTGAAGCTCTGACTCAAGGGGGTGGGGGGACAAGGGCAATATACATAATCTAACATTTGTACCCCCATAATATGCTGAAAAAAATAAATTAATTAAACAAAAAGTCAATCAATGATTTGGAAAATACGATTTCAACATAGGTCTCAAAAATTCCCACAGATATTTCTTTGAACATGAGTTTGTAGTCTAAAGTCAAAAACACACACACAGAAAAGACACAATCAGTAAGACTCAGTGTAGAAATAAAACCACAAAAGTCAGTCCTGCAATTATATTAAACATTAAAATTTAGAATATATAACAGAATATTTATGTTCATATGTTTATGTTTATTATGTTTCTAGAAAGAAGATAAGTTTGAAAAAGTAAAATAGTGTAAGTAATAAAGGAAGCTAAAATGCTTCTAAAGTGGAAAGTATAACAGATAAAATTTAAAACATTATAAGTGGAATTTAATATATAATGAATAAAATTTAAAACCCACTGTATTGTTAAATAGGAGACTAAACACAGCTGAAGAAAGATTAGAGAACTAGAAAATAGGTCTGAATAGACTATCTAAAACACAGTGAAGAGAAACAATGGGAAAATGTTAAAAAGAAGACACAAAGAAATTAGAGATGTTCTAACCTACTTTTATTTGGGGATAGCTCAGAAGGAGA
Organism: Cheirogaleus medius; assembly: GCA_008086735.1. Taxonomy (NCBI): domain Eukaryota; kingdom Metazoa; phylum Chordata; class Mammalia; order Primates; family Cheirogaleidae; genus Cheirogaleus; species Cheirogaleus medius. The sequence goes on from VBSM01000272.1 coordinate 43,209,241, forward strand.
TAGCAGAAAGAATGAGAGGGCGGCAATATTCAAGAAATAACTACTGTTAAATATTTAGAATCATTACAAAGTTGATACAAACACAAAGAAATTATCTCAATTTAAAAAAGAAATTATATACAAATAAACATGATTGGACTTAGATCTGAATTTCAACAGCAACAATGGGGACAGAACACAAAGGAATATTACCTTAAAATTGTGAAATACAATAGCTAAAGAAACCTACAGTCATATAGTGAACTAAGCACTATTTCAAGAATTAAAATGAAAAAAAAATTCATTTTAAGGCAATCAAAAACTGAATTTTCTACCAATAGACCCTTGCAGAGGAAAGAATATAGTTTGGGCAGAATGAAAGTTATGTTTGAAAGAAGTTATGACACTAACTAATTAGATGTTGAACAAGCTAAAGAGAAGTGATGAACTAAATATGTGAGTAAATCTAAATAAACATTGACTACATGAAATACTAAATGTCTTATAGATTTAAGAAAAACGACAGGAACTAAAAGAACTTGAAAATAATGGTAAAAAGGAGAAAAGAGTAAAGTATTTGATATTGTTTGTATATCCTTGAAAAGACATTAACTTCACATTTTCATGTATTAAATATGCATATTAAATTGTCTAAAATAATAAAATAAAAATAACTTCTTCATAATGCTCAAAATAATAGAATAAAAGGAATGAGATAAAAACAGTTAATTTAAACAAGGCAAGAATAGAGAAGAAAATAATTCATAAAAAAGTAGGATAAATACCAAGCACAAAGAAAAATTGGAAGAAATAAACTCAAGCAAACCAATAATTATAAGAGAACTTGATTAAAGTAAGGAGAAAAGAAGAAAAAAGATTATATAATAAATAACAAAAAAAGTCAAGCAGAAAACCATACATACAATCATATTAATTATCTTAAACGATCTGCTTGGAGTGAATTTCCTTATGAGCAGACTAAGATTATTAGATTGAAATAAAAGGAAAATAAAGCTATATGATAGTTTCAAGAGTCTGACCTAAAACAAAGTCATTAAGTGGTTAAAAACAAATGAATAAATGAAGTACTATCAGTCAGATACAAACAAGCAAAAAAAGCCAAGATAGTAATTTAAGGCCAAAAGTATTAAATATTTTAAAGAAGAACATTTTATGATATAACGTATAATCCATCAAAAAATGATTGTGTCATAATTCTTTATGAACTCAACACATAACCATAAAACAAAAATATTAATAAAATTCTTAGGAAATAAATAAACAGCAAATTTGATAAATTGGTATTTCCTAGGTCAGAGCTTGGTAGATCAAATAAGCCAAAATTAAGAAACTGTAGGATTCGACTAACACAATTTGAACATTCTCTTAATATAAACCCTTGTAAAATATAGATAACAGACATTTCCTCACAAGGTCTTTGAACTTTATAAAAGTTGATTCTGTATTTCACAAAAAGAAAGCCATAAGAGATTCCAAACAGTATAAATATTACAGGCCACACTCTTTTACTATAATATAATAAAATTAGAAATTATTTAAAAATAGAAAACCAAATTTAAATAACTAATATTCTCAAATATGTTATCTGAAATCAAAACTCTAAGCAGAAATTAATATGTTAGAAGAATAAAGATAATATAGCCAAAATTTTACTCAGAGCAAAATTGATAAAATTGAATTATTTTCTATTAAACAAGACAGACAAACAAAAATGTGGAACTATACTACAGAGCAATACAGTTCTACTTAGAATTTAAGCCTCTGTTGTTAAATGATTTGCTGGTGGTGCTGTCTCCACGGTTGGATCATACTCGTGCAGTCAATTATTTTAGCAAGGTTAAACAGCTACCACGGGTGAAACCATATTTGCATTCAGTTCAGAACCACAACAACAAATCTGTGAATGAATCACTGAATAATCTCTTTATTACAGAGGAAGATTATCAGGCTCTGCGAACATCAATAGATGCCTATGACAACTTTGACAATATCTCACTTGCTCAACGTTTGGAAAAACATGAACTCATTGAGTTTAGAAGAATTCCTGCTTATCTCTTCAAAGGCAACAATCGCTGGAAACAGTGTTGAGCTGTGCAAGAAAGACAGCCTTTACAAGGATGCAATGCAGTATGCCTCTGAATCTAAAGATATGAGTTGGCTGAAGAACTCCTGCAGTGGTTTTTGTAGGAAGAAAAAAGAGAGTGCTTCGGAGCTTGTCTCTTTACCTGTTACGATCTGTTAAGGCCTGATGTTGTCCTGGAAACTGCATGGAAGCACAATATCATGGACTTTGCCATGCCCTATTTCATGCAGGTCATGAAGGAATACTTCACAAAGGTGGATAAATTAGATGCTTCAGAATCACTGAGAAAAGAAGAAGAACAAGCAACAGAGACACAACCCATTGTTTATGGTCAGCCCCAGTTGATGCTGACAGCAAGGCCCAGTGTTGCCATCCTTCCCCAGGCACCCTTTGGTTATGGTTATACTGCACCACCCTATGGACAGCCTCAGCCTGGCTTTGGGTACAGCATGTGAGATGGAAAGCTGATCCTGTAGTCGCCTATTTTCATACTGAAACATCGTCTTTACCCACTTCTCAGTTTTTAATGAGGGAAACAGGCAACATATACAAAGGTGGTCCCATAAGATTATAATAGAGCTGCGGCCGGGCGTGGTGGCTCACGCCTGTAATCCTAGCACTCTGGGAGGCTGAGGCGGGCGGATCACTCAAGGTCAGGAGTTCAAAACCAGCCTGATCAAGAGTGAGACCCCATCTCTACTAAAAAAATAGAAATAAATTAATTGGCCAACTAAAAAATACATAGAAAAAATTAGCCGGGCATGGTGGCGCATGCCTGTAGTCCCAGCTACTCGGGAGGCTGAGGCAGAAGGATTGCTTGAGCCCAGGAGTTTGAGGTTGCTGTGAGCTAGGCTGATGCCACTGCACTCACTCTAGCCTAGGCAACAGAGTGAGACTCTGTCTCAAAAAAAAAAAAAAAAAGATTATAATAGAGCTGAAAAATTCCTATCGCCTAGTGATGTCCTAGCTGTCGTAAGGTCTTTAGTGTGTAACATATTACTCATGTGTTTATGGTGATGCTAATGTTAACCTATGGTGCTGCAAGTTGTATAAATACCATAGGATATTAATACCATAGGATAAATACAGTAATATTGATAAGTAATGTGAGAATTACATTTTTGAAAAGATCAATAAAATAATTAAATTGCTGGCAATACTGACAAATAAAAAAGAGAAAAATATATATAAGCATGAGTAATTAGAAAGCAGATATAGATGTAGATAGGTAAAGTTGTCCCATAGATAAATAAAGTATTACATTTTATTCTAATAAATGTGGAAGTCTGGAATGTATTACCTGCTTAAAGATTATCTGGTTAATTTTCTAGGAATATATTAAAAATAAATATATCTCAAAGAAAAATAGAAACAGCATTATTAAAACAATAAAATAAATTGAAGTCATTTTCACAGACCTGTATGATGAATGTAACCAAGGAGTTCGGGGGACACAGCCACATTCTTATGCCACTGCTGGCAGTATAAATTGGGAAAACCCTTTTAAGAACAATTAGGACATAACTATACAAATTTAAACATGTATATCCTTTAACTTGGAACAATTGCATTTCTAAGAATTGACCCCAGAGATAGTATTTTACAAATGTACAAGAATACATGTTCAAGAATGTTTACTTCAACATTATTTGTAATAATAATTAATAGAAACAACATTGATGAACATCAGTAGGAAATTTGTTGGAATAATTCTTGGTAGAGCTAAATATACCAACATGGAGAATTACCCACACGCTGAAAGTAACAACCAGCAAGTCATAAAATAATATACCACATTTTTCTTATTATAGACAAAGAACGTGAATGTTTATATTAATTTAATATGTTTAAATTAGAGTGCTTACATAGCAATTTTGTAATGACACATCAAGAAGCTATTAATAGCAACTACCACTAGAGAATAGGATTAAGGTACGGGGTAGTTTCTCTTTATTTTGTAGACTTCTGTAAATCTTTGAACTTTTTACCAATCAAAAATTTTGTTTTATAGATTTTTAAAGACTAAAGATATCTTTCAAACTGTATTTAAAAAGGAAAATGTTATGTTCATCTGGTAGAATAATGGGCAGCATATTAAATAAATAGATCTCTCTGTACAATCATAGGAAGACATTTAACGTTTATTATTAAATGAAAAAGCAATTTGCTGGACTGTGCACATAGAATGATCTAATTTCTACTTAAAATATAATTATGTGCCACATGATGTTTTGATCAATGAAGGACAATATATACAAAGGTGGTCCCATAAGATTATAATAGAGCTGAAAAATTCCTATCGCCTAGTGATGTCCTAGCTGTCGTAAGGTCTTTAGTGTGTAACATATTACTCATGTGTTTGTGGTGATGCTAGTGTTAACCTACGGTGCTGCAAGTTGTACAAAAGTCTAAAACATAAATTATGTACAGTACATAGTACTTGAGAATGATAACAAGTGACTATGATACTGTTTTACGTATTTAATATTACTTTTTATCACTGTCTTAGAATGTACTTGTTCTTATACACACACATATATATGTTATATATATATATATAAAATTAACTGTAAAACAGCCTTGGGAAAGTCCTTCAGGAGGTATACCAGAAGAAGGCCTTGTTATTTCAGGAGATGACAGCTCCATGTGGGTTATTGCCTCTGCAGACTTTCCAGTAGGACAAGATGTGGAGGTGGAAGACGGTGATATTGATGATTCTGAGCCTGTGTAGGCCTAGGCAAGGTGTATATTTGTGTCTTAGTATTTAACAAAAAAGTTTAAAATGTAAAAAAAAATTAAAAATAGAAAAAAGCCTTATAGAACAAGGATATAAAAAAAATATTTTTGTACAGCTGTAGATTTGTGTTATTACACAAGACTCAAAAAGTTAAAAAAAATTTTAAAAGTTGATGAAGTAAAATGTTACATCATGCTAAGGTTAATTTATTACTTAATAGGAAATTTTTTTTCTAAATTTAGTATAATCTAGATTATATAATGTTTATAAAGTCTATAGTAGTGAACCCTAATGTTCTAGGCCTTCACATTCACTCACCACTCACTGACTCACCCAGGGCAACTGCCAGTCCTGCAAGCTCCATTCATGGTAAGTGCCCTATACATGTGTACTGTTTTTTATCTTTTATATTATATTTTTACTGTACTTTTTCTACATTTAGATATGTTTAGATACACAAGAACTTACTATTGTGTTACAACTGCTTACAATATCCAGAAAAGTAACACTCTGTACAAGTTTGAAGCCTAGAAGCAATAGGCTATATAATATAGCTGAGGCGTGTAGCAGGCTATACCACCTAGGTTTGTGTAAGAATGCTCCCTCATGTTTGCACCACGATGAAATTGCCAAAGGATGCATTTCTCAGAACGTATCCCCATCATCAAGTGAGGCATGACTGCACTGCATTTCATATTACTCTGGCGTTAAAACAGGTAATGGTGCTGTGGTTTGAATACGGTTCATGTTGAAATTGGATCCCCAATGAGGCCATGTTGGGGGTTGGGGTCTACTGGTAGTTGTTTGGTTGCTGTTCTGAAGGTAGGTGAGTTCTCATCCTGGCAAGACTGAATTGGTTCTTGAGGGAATGCACTGGTTTCCTAGACAGTGGGTTGTTATAAAGCCAGGATATCCCTCTGGTTTTCCTCTGTTTGCATGTATATGCTTCCATTTTGACTTTCTCCACTGTGTCATGAGGCAAAACAAAAGCTTTTGCCAGAAGCCAGGGCCATACCTTGAACTTCTCAGCCTTCATAACGTGAGCTAAATAAATCTCTTTTCTTTATAAATTACTCAGTCTTGAGTATTATTTTATAGTAACACAAGAAAAATGGTGACTAACAAGAAAAAATATACATTAGTCCCTCTTATCCACAGGAGATACGTTCTACAGTCCTCTGTGGATGCCTAAAATCTTGGCTAGTACTGAACCCTGTATAAAATGTGATTTTTCCTATACATACACAACTATGGTGAAGTTTAGTTTATAAATTAGGAATGGTAAGAGATTAATAGCAATAACTAATAATAAAATAGAACAATTATAGCACCATACTATAACAAAATTTTTATGAATATGGTCTCTCTTTCACTCTCTCTCTCAAAATACTGTAATATTTTGGGGCCATGATCGACTTAGGGTAAATGAAACCATAGAAAGTAAAGCCACAGATAAAGGGAAACTACTGCATAAAAAACCTTTTAAATCCCAGTGTCTTTGTTATTGAACCTAAAGGTATCCCTTATGAATCAAGATTTGGCATTTAGTATTAGAGTCTCATGACATTTTCTGTGCTAGATTCAATCCAAAGTGGGGAGCTATGCAAATAGAAGCAATTCAACTTTTCAGCTTCTGAGTAAGATTGGTAATAGTAATAAATTTAGAAAATGATAGATTTTATTCTCGAAAGACAAAAAAACTCATTTTTAAGAGTGAAAACGATGTATGTCAAAGATTAAGCATCAACCAACCAAAATGTTACAAGTAATTTGAACTCTGCAGCATCAGCTAGATTTCATATGAGAACAATCCTGTTTTGCTTTAAAACTAACACACGATTATTAAAACTAACATACGATCAGCCAAGTACCATACCCAGCCCAAGGAATTCAAGCCCCCTCTGTGTGTTCAGGATATGATGTCACCAGTAGGGTAAATCCAGAGGAAATAAAAACAGGCTTCTTTCTCTTGGTGTGGTGCAAATATTGTTGGGCTGAGACAGGAGGCCTGGCTCTGCTTTGGACAAGTTTCTTTCCCTGTCTAGGCCACGATTTGTTTCTATGTAAAATTAGAGACTTAAAATAAAGTTTAGACAGTGAAAAAACAACCTGAAGGATAAATGTAGTTTGCCTTCCTCAGGATAGGGATCACCTGATATTTTTAGCAAAATGTAGAAATCTTAATTTGCTAATTTATCTCACCTGATATGAGGGCCTGACTTGATTACCCATGTAAGTCCTAAACTACTTCTGGAAAGTGAGAGGAAGGAGAAAGAGCTGTTAAGGCTTTCCCTAGGAATTTGTCATCCCTGCAACAGGAGATATGTTTCCACCTCTGCATGATAAGCCAGATGAGACTCTTCCTACAAAAAGAGGTTTAAAATGCCTCTTTTGTTTCACAATACAAGTAAGATGCTGATTTTGCAATAAAAAGGCAGACAAGCAGTGGTCAGATTAGAGAAATAACCATATATTCTAAATGGTTACAAAAGTGTGATGTTATATATTAATTGAGGCGCTTTACCATTTGTAATTTTATGTTAAAATATAGCAGTGGTTGAAAATAATTCATCAGGTGACACAACAAAACAATCTCAGATTTTTAAAACTGCTTTCCCTGTCACATATCATAAACTTAAAAAGAAAGCAAAACACTTTCTTAATAATTTTTAGCTAAAGCTAAGAGGTTGGATTCATTTTGAACATTTCAATATCTCCATTTTAATGGTTACAGAAAATTCAATGAAATAAGTACTATGTTGCTCGTTTAAATTCAGCTATTTTTGAGAGCCAAAGAAGTCAAAGACTTAAGCAATAACTTGCTCCTTGGGCTTACTTTTTTGTTCTTGTTTGTTCAGAATGCAAGCAAGGACTCAGATTACTTTTGAACCAGTTCATACCAATTTCACAACCTCCTGCTCTGGCATGCCGAAGGAAAGTGTTTTATTAGATATAAAGAGAAACTCATCCAACTAATCATCTAAGACTTATTCTTAAAATATGTTTGGGGTTGTTGGATGTGAACTCTTAAAGATTTTAAACCCCTTTAAATTAACCAAGGAAAGTATGTCAAACTCTTGCTCTCCTTAGAGATGTAGCTTTTAGGGGTCTCTTGAAGAAAAGCTTTTACTTTCTTCATCTCTTTAAAGTGAAGTTTGAAAAATATGCACTTTTAAATTTTTATTTAGAAATAATTTCAAACTTAGAAAAGGTTGCAAAAATAAGAATAGTAAAAAGAATATCCATATAACTTTTTCTCAGATTCACCTATTAACTTTTCACTCCATCATTTCCTTTCTATCTTTTATCTCTCTTGTCTACTTTCTCCTAGAACAGGCTTTATTTATCTGCTTAGGCTGATTATATTTATTAGTGTAGAAGTAATGCAGGGAAGCAGGGGCATTTTTTTTTAAAACAAACACGTTATTGCAAGGCAACTGCTTCAGGTGTCTTTGCAGGAACTCCAGGGGACTGGAGGCATCTTTTCTGTTACAACAGAAAGGAAACTGTCAGTGTCAGGCCAGAGGACTCATGAGAATCCAGAGGTTCAAAGTTCTAAGCTCTTCCAATCAAATGTCCTCACTGCAGGCCTCAAGTCTCTCTTTTTTGTTTTTCAATCAGCACCTTGTCTTTGGCATCAGAGACCTTACAATGCTATACATTAGTCTCCTCTGTAGTTCAGCTACTTGTGTAATTAGATCTTGTGTCTGTGCCTTGTAGATAGCTGCAGGAGATAAGGATCTTTTTAAATGTTGCCATGGAGACTTTGGTATTTTCACAATTTAATTACCTGAGTATTTTTGAAGCTGTAAAAAAAAGCCAGTCAAATCACAGTCTTTAGAATTATTGTCGCTCCTATATGATTTAAATGTCACCACTTAAAACTACCTTGGAAGGTAAAGTTTCACCTTCCACTTGCACCTTATCACAATTTATCACTGGTAAAATTCTTGATAAATTAATATTATGATATGCAGAGGTTGTCACTACATACTTAACAACAGTGACACTATCCTTATTGCTATCTGGTACGTGCTCTAGGTGTAGAATCCCATCCTCATGGTATGCTCTCCAGGGTCTCTTCTGTTCCCAAACAGCTAAGGCCAATTCCTCTTCAAATCAGGTGTGAAATGGCTTGCCTAATGATAGCTTATTTTTGGAAGTGATCCCAAGAGATAAAACTGGGGCTGGAAAGGATTAAAAAGAAGGAAGAAGGCCAGCCAATCTAAGAGCAAATGATCTTGCTAATCACCACAGCAGACAACCAGGGATACATCTTGCTAAGTACCTTGGAGGAATCATGTAGAAACTACTTATTTATTATCCCTGAATTTCAGAAGGAAAAATAATTTATCCACTGGCTTCTATTCTTTGTTTGGTAAAGCCTAGCGATGTGAAGTTTAATTCTCTGGTAATTCTCCATGTCAGAGTGGGTAACAGTTTTCTGGTCATTGTCCCACAGGCAGTGGAAGAGAAGTGAAGTTACATCACTTCACTGCTAAGAGAAGTGAGAGAAGAGAGATGTCATGGATTATACTTGCACACAGTAGGTTGACATAGCAAAAACTGGAGTAAAAAGGAGGGCAGAAATAATGTAAAGTGAGACACAAGTTAGGTTTATTGATTTTAGATATTTTTTCTTTTCTAAAAATGCGTTATATGTTATAAATTTCCCTCTACAGACTGCTTTCGAAGCATCCCACAAATTTTGATATGCCATATTTTCATTTTTATTTAGTTCAAAATATTTTTAAAAATTTCTCCTGAGGATTCTTCTTTTACCCATGTGTTTTTTAGAAATGTGTTGCTTAATCTAAGTGTTTTGGTATTTTCCAGCTATCTTCCTCATTTTGATTTCTAGTTTAATTCTATTGTAGTCTGAGAGCAGATATTGTATGACATTTTAAAAAATTATTCATCTAGCACATTTATATCATGTGTCAAACATGTAGCAGTCACAATGGGGGACTCCAGTAAGATTTGGTCTTTGCTTTCATGGACCTTATAGGTTATAATCAGTTTTTCCCAGAATCTCACTTTTAGGGGCAAGACTTGATATATGTAATTTTATATTATTTTCAATTTGTTAGGGTCTGCTTTATGGCTGAGATTGTGATCTATCTTGGTAAATGTTCCGTGTGAATTTGAAAAGGATGTGTATTCCGCTCTCATTGGATGAAGTTCTATTAATTGTGCTTCTTCTTTGCATCTATTTTTATCTTCCACTCTTTTTCCGCCTTTTGTGCTTTTAATTGAGCATTTCCTGATGCCATTTTCATTCCTTTTTCAAGAATGTCAGTTATACCTTTTTTTTTTTTTTTTTACTTTTTTTAGTGTTTGCCCTAGAGTTTGCAAGAAACAATTACAACCTATCCAAGTCCACTTTGATATAACACTATGCCACTTTATGTGTAGTGCAAGTACCTTATAATAACAAAATATTCCTATTTTCTCTCTCCTATCCCTTGTATAATTGCCTGTCATTTGTTTCACTTGTATGTATGCTATGGTTATCAAATGCATTGTCATTATTGTTATTTTAAGCATTATTTGTTAGATCAATTAAGAATTAAAAAGATTTTGTTTTACCTTCACTTATTCCTTCTCTAATGCTCTTACTTTCTTAATATAGATTCAAATTTTTGATTTATAACATTTTTCTTTTCGCTGAAGTACTTTAACATTTCTGTGAGGCAGGTCTACTGGCAACAAATCCTTTCGATTTTTGTCTGAAAAGTCTTTATTTCGACTTCAATTTTCAAGGATGTTTTTGCAGGAGACAGAATTCTTGGTTGCTTATTTTTTTGTCAACACATTAAATATTTTACTCTGCTCTGTGTTTACATAATTTATGAGGAGAATTTGGCTGTAATTCTTATCTTTGTTCCTTTATAGGTAAAGTGCTTTATCCACTCATTTTTTTAAAGACATTTTTCTTTACCTTTGATTTTCTCCAGCATAATTGATATGCCTAGGTGTAGTATTTATTTATTTATTTATTTTTTGCTTTATTCTATTTTATTTTTTTTATTTCAGCATATTATGGGGGTACAAATATTACGGTTACG
>VBSM01000272.1:43220228-43243151 GCA_008086735.1 Cheirogaleus medius
TGTTTTAATTACTATAGCCTTGTAGTATAGTTTGGAGTCTGGTAAATTGATGCCACCTATTTTGTTTTTAAAAGACCTCTACAGGGAGAACTATGAAAAACTGAAGAAGGAAATAGAAGAGGATGTAAACAGGTGGAAGAATGTACCATGCTCATGGGTCAGCAGAATCAACATTGTTAAAATGTCTATACTACCCAAAGTGACCTACAGAGTCAATGCAATCCCTATTAAAATACCATCATCATTTTTCACAGACATAGAAAAAATAATTTTACACTTTGTATGGAACCAGAGAAGACCCTATATTTATTTATTTTTAATTTATCCTACTTGGTGTGTATTCTCTGACCTTTTGGGATCTGTGGTTTGGTTGCTGACGTTAATTTGGGAAAATTCTCAGTCATCATTGCTTCAGATATTTTTTCCATTCCTTTCTCTCTTTCTCTTTCTGGTATTCCCTTTATGCATACATTACATATACTTTTCAGTCTTAGAAATTCATATTGAGTTATCCTCAAGCTCAGAGATCCTTTCCTTAGCAATGCCCAGTCTACTAATGAGCCTACCAAAGGCTTAATTTCTGTTACAGTGATTTGATCTCTAGCATTTTCTAATTCCTCCTTGGAATTTCCATCTCCCTGCTAACATTGCCCACCTATACTTGCATGCTGTCCGCTTTTTTATTAGAGCTGTTAGCATAGTAATCACAGTTGTTTTACATTCCCAGTCTGATAATTCCAATATCTGTGCCATATCTCAGTCTGGTTCTGATGCTTGCTGTGACCATTCAGACTGTGTTTTTTGCCTTTTCGTATGCCTTGTAATATTTTGTTGAAAGCTAGACATGATATACTAGGTAAAAGAAATGTTAGTACTTATATCTTTAGTGATGTGTTGGTAAGTTGTAGAGGGAAGGGAAGTGTTCTCTGGTCTTATGATAGTTCTCAGACTTTTAGTGAACCTGTGTGTTTGGCCTGTGAACTTCACAGAATTTTTCATCCCTTGGGTGGGACAGAATGGCTAGAGGGGCCTAGAGTTGGGTATTTCCCTTTGTCCCTGAAATACTAAATGGGGCTAGAGTTGGATATTGCCATTCTTCTAGGTCAGTTAGGCTATGATAATGCCTAAACACATTAGTGTCTTGTAAAATACTTTCTCCTGGGGTAGGCCTTGTTAAGAACAGACTGCTCTGGTCTATGTCAATATGGTTACTTTTTCCCTCTCCCTGCTGGAAGAAAGGGGAAGTTTTTTCCCCTGACCCTTGATTATGAGAACCTGCTATAGCTTCTGGAGGTAAAAATAACAAAAAATGTGAAGGCTCCTCTACAACTGTGCCCTCCTATAGCTTTTAACTTGTCTAGCCTGATCCTCCAAACATTTATCAAGTACTGTTTGGGTTTGTCTACCCTGCTACTGGTTACAGTGAAGGTTTATGCTCATGGGTTTCTGTTTAGTAAGTGTGGTTCTCTATATCCACCTGTTTCTTCAATTTTTAGAGGAAGCGGTTTGCTCTGTGACCTTACTTTTCTGATGGATCTAAGAAGAGTTGTTGATTTTGCAGTTTGTTCAGCTTTTTACTTGTTATTTATAAGCTCCTCACATGATAGACTGAAAACTGGAAGTTCATCCTTCCTTTTTCATGAAGGGTCACATATGTTTACAGATAAGTAGTTTTATCATCCTGTTCCTTGTCTGTAGAATTTGTGGAGTCTCACAGTCTTCTTTCATCCTTTCTCTATGCTGTTCAACCCAAGTTTTCAGATATTGACTTATCAAAAACCTGTGAGTCTCCTGTGCATGTCATTTGTGAGTATTCACTCTATTAGACAGGAGAATCTTCTACAGGCATTTCCTAGATAAACCCACCTGTATTTTTGGCTTCTACTATGATACTTTAGGAAACCTGCGAGTTACATGCTTATTCAAAAAGCCCACCTATAGGACTGAATGCTGTGAATCTTTGTTCCTTTGAGTCACTAGCAAAATTTGATCCAGCAATACTCTTGGCTTTCTCTTCAGTGCATACTTTTCTAGTAGTGACTTTCCTAATTTTAGTGTCTTTTGAAATCTGGATAGGCTGAGGATTCCAAAATCATCAATTTCTGGTTCCTTTTTGCTTATTTCCCCTCTCTTTATTTCTTTTCAATCACATTTTACTATAAGCAACAAGAAGAAACTAGCCTGTAATTCAACTGGTTTTCTGGCACATGTTCTCAGCTAAATATCCAAGTTCATCACTTACACGTTCTGCTTTTCACATAACTGTAGGATATAATTCAGCAGTGTTTGCCACATAAAAAGCTGTTTGCTAATTTTAAAAAATCCCCTTTCTTCCAGTTTCTAATAACATGTTCCCTATTTTCTTTTACCACAAGCACCTTTGAAGTCCATATTTCTATCAATAGTAAGTTTATGATAATTTAGATTTTTTTTAAAGATGATATGGCTTACTTTACCAGGCCCTTCAAAATTTTTCACTATTCTATTTATTACCCAAGTTAAAAGCCACTTCACATACTTAGGAATTTGTTACAGCAGCACCCCACTTCCAGGTGTGAAAATTTGTAATATTAGTTTCCTGTTGCTGCTGTAACAAAAAAACAAGAAACTTGGTGGCTTAAAGCAGCACAAATGTTTTCTCTTAGAGTTCTGGAAGCCAGAAGTTCAAAATCAGTTGCTCTTGGATAAAATTAGGTGTTATCAGGACTGGTTTTCTCTGGAGGCTCTAGAAGAGAATTCATTTCTTTGGATGTTCTAGCTCTTAGAGGCCATGTGAACACATTGACTAGTAACTCCTTCCTGCATCACAAAGTGTATCACTCCAATCTCTGCTCTCATCACTACGTGGCCTACTATCTAGTACTGGCTCCTCCTACATTCCTTTTATAGGGACCCTTGTGATTGCATCAGGCCCATGTAAATAATTCAGAATAATCTTCCTATTTCAAAATCTTTAACTTCATCACATCTGCAAAGTCTCTTTACCTTATAAGGTAGCATTCATTGGTTAGGAGAAGTAAGACATGAGCATCTGAACCACAAGAGGGAAAATTTCTAGCATACCAGAGGCCCCAAGTTTCAAAAGGTTCTTTAGAGAGCAAAAAAAGATGGGAGAAGCCTCTGTTCTTCAACAGAAGAGAAGTGAAATGGTCTGTTTGTTTAATGAGTTTTATTGTTTATATTTGAGGTATATAACATAATGTTATGGGATACATATATATAGTAAAATTGTTAATATGGTGAAGCAAATTAACAAATCCATTATTTCACATGCTTGCTTTTTTGTGACAAGAGCAGCTAAAACCTACTTATTTAACAAGAAATCCCCAATACAATATAATGTCATTAGCTATAGTTTTCATCTTGTACATTAGATCTCTAAACTAGTTCATCCTACATATCTGACATTTTGAATCTTTTGAATTAAATTACATCTCCCCCTTTTCTCTGCCACCACTCCCAGCCCTGATAACCACTGTTTTAGTCTCATTCTTTGTGTATTTGATTTTTTATATATTTCATATATAGGTGAAATCATGCAGTATCTTTATTTATATGTCTGACTTATTTCACTTAGCATAACATCCTCCAGGTCCATCCATGTTGTGGTAAATGGCAGGATTCCATTTTTATGGCTGAATAACATTTCATTGTATATACATACCACATTTTCTTTATCCATTTCCCCTCAGTGTACATTTAGATTGTTTCCAAATCTTGTCTATTGTGAGCAAGTCTGCTGTCAACATAGGGGTGTAGATATCTTTATGAAGTGATTTAATCTCCTTTGGGAATATACCCAGAATAAAGATTGCTGATCATATGATAGTTTTATTTTTAATTTCTTTAACAACTTCAATACTGATTTCCATAATTGCTGCACAAATCTATATTTCCACCAACTCTAGGTAAGAGTTCCCTTTTCTCCACATTCTTTCCAATATTTATTATATCTTGTCTTTTTTTATAATAGCCACTCTAATTGGTATGAGACAGTATCTCATAGTGGTTTGGATTTGCATTTCCCTGATGATTAGTAATTTTTAGAATCTTTTCATACACCTGCTGACCATTTTTATATCTTCTTTAGAAAAATGTCTGTTGAGGTCTTTTGCCCATCTTTAAATTATGTTATTTGTTTTTCTGCTATTAAGGGGTTAGCATTCTTTATAAATTTTAGATACTAACCTCTTATCAGATACATGGTTTCAAATATTTTTCCAGTCCATAAGTTGTCTTGTTATTTTGTTCATTTCCTTTGCTGCGCAGAGGCTTTTTAGTTTAATGTAGTCCCATTTATTTATTTTTGCTTTTGTACTGTGAGTTTTTAGTTTGATATCTAAAAAATCATTGCCTAGGCAAATATCAAGGAGCTTTTCCCCTCTGTTCTCTAGAAATATTCTTTTATCCCTCCTCTTTATTCAGGTATCATAAATCTGGGAAAGGAATGTAGAATAAAATGTAAGAAAGAAATATAAGAGTTAAATGATTTGTGATGTTTTACAGAAAGACTTTTGGATACTGTTTAAAGTGAGAATTTGATGGCCATACCTTTGGAGACCTATGCAGGGTAGGGATATATTTTGGATTGCAAATACTACATTTGTTTGCAAATGATTGTGCTGGTTATTGAATCAGGCCAGATTTCACAATAGAATTATAGTAGGAACTTGAAGTATAAATAGGATATTAATAGATATATATATGGAGAAGAGAGGACAGTACTAGTGTTGAGGAAATGACTGATCTGGCATTGCTGAAATATAAACAATGTACAAATTCTCCAGTATTGCTGCCCCACCTTTAATACACAAGATCGCAGTGAGCACTTGTTCACTTTCTTGTAACTCCGATCTTATGGTATTGCAGAAGTTGCCCTCGTGGGAAAATTGATTTCTTGAGCAGCGAGTTGTCTTATAACTTTCTTTAAAGCTGCTTTAACTATGAAGGATCAAAAAGAAGCAGCATTCCTTTCATTACTATGCAAAGGCCATGTTATATTTCAGTCCTTGAAGTATAGGAGCCAAGTTTCATTTCTGGAAGTAATGGGGAAAAGGTCTGTGTTTTATTTTCACTGGACCTGAAAGCAGGTTCCACAGAAAGCTGAGCCTGAGGTAAAAGTCTAAATGAGACTGTCTTATTCTGAAATGCAATAGAAGGGAGTAGAATCGAGGAAAATGTGAGTGAAGCAGGAAAAAACCCAATTACTGGACATGCTATTGATCTGACTGCTGCTAAATGCAATTGATTGCTGATAGCTCAGCCACCAAGAAGCTGCATAAACCCATCCCAGGATAGTCTATGTTAGGAAGGGGACAGGTCAGTAAGAAGTCCTTACTAGTTCTGTTTCTCATTTATCAAAGTTTCACCCAAGAACTGCTACTTCTCAATTATACTTTATGTATGGATTCTTAGGTGGGTCCCATTGTTTCCCAAGACTTTCAATCAACAGAGGATTCCTGAGGGCAGGAAACAAGAGGTGCATGGCACAAGCATGAGGCAAGGTGCTAGAAAATCCATGCAAAGCTGGTACACGTATCAGAGGCGTAAACAAGGAACCAATGAGGCCAAGCACCTTTGAAGAATCAAAGTATCACATATGAGATATCTATTATAGGTCTCAAAAGGGCAAATATTGATTTTGGAGTTTGTTCCTAATTATACAATAAAAAATAAGTTATAAATAGTATTTTGGTGATGTTTCACATGTAGCATACTCAAAATAATTTTACTTAAATATTATAATCTCTTCACTATTGAAAAAAATCCAGTAGATATTTAATTTGTCCAAAATTGATTATTGATTATTAATCTTTTTATTACTATTTTACTGTTGAATAGAAATAATAAATATTTATGATGAATTATACAAAAGTACTAGCTGACAGATTCCTAGAATTTAATTATTTTCCATTTAGATTTCTGGCACCAAATTGTCTTGACATTTGCATAAAGATTTGAGGAAAAAGTAGTCTGACAATTTGTTTAATGGAGAATATGATGTGATTTAGTCCTAGTTGGGTGGGAGGGTGGTTATGCAAATAGTTTTCCATGCAGCAAAGATATTCATACACCCACCTGAAAAAGCTGTTGATAGTAAAATTAGTGTCCATATTCTCCTCAATCTTTCCCCTACACGACATTACACACTTTTTGCTGAATATTCAAAACTGAAAATAATTCATCTTTAGAAATAAGATTTCTACATCAAGCTTTTACTTTCTAAATCTTTCAAAGCAGCCTGTTTTCAAAAATTGTTTAACAGATTCACAGATGGCAGGGATTTAACATTTTGGTAGACAACACATGTGATAATTTCAACAGGAAAATTTTATGATGATATAACTCATTTTACATGTAGCATGCATGAATTTATTCCATACAACCTAGGTGTGACAGACACCACATCAATTTTTTTTCTAGATTAACTTAAGTCTAGATCTGACACTCTATCACCCAAGCAAGCAGAATATTTTGTATTACCCATTGTAGTGCTCCTCAAGTGGGTGTTGGGATAATGGGAAAATGCATGGTTCTTTTGCTATCGTGGTCACTATGGTTAGCTCTGCTCCTTCTGCTATAAAATGCCATTGCTGAATGCTAATTCTTGCCCTTTATTGCTCAAAGCTAATCCTATTGGCATGATTACTGGTACTTGCAAGGTGATAAAGCCAGCCTCCTCCTGCACTGGCCTGCCCCTCTCCAGGTTATCCAGACAGTTCCCTGTGTGTGAGTAGGGTGCAAATTCCTGCCACTCATAAATCCTTTGACACTTCCAAAGCTCTAGCCTCTGAGAGTCCAATTTTCCTTTTAGTTCCACAAGATCCCTTTCATTCCCCAAGTACTTGACTCTTTCTTCCCTTCACTTTTGGCAAATCTTCTGCTTAATTTCTTCCCCAGAGACATAGATATGATGTTTCTTCAATTAAGATCCAAAGAAGTCAATAATTTTTCTTAAGCAGTAGGAAAGAGTCAGGCATTATAATTTCTTTAGAAGTCTTGACACGAAAGCAATTCTGTATCTTCCCCATAAAAATGTTTGTGGACTAAATTTAGTGTTTAATTACAGTAACTATTTCTAATTTGGATTTTCTGTAACTTTATCTCTTTCCCCAGCCTTAGTAACTTCCTTCAAATTATTTTAATATTTACTTTCACTACACAATATATCTTTTATTACAAGCTGTTTCTATTCTCCCTTTAACAGTATGGCATGAACAGAAGGAAGGATTGCTTAAGATTGTTTTAAAAATAATAGTTTTGTGGAAAGAATTTTTGAGAAATTTCTTTTGCAGGAAGCCTTTGATGCATTCTCTAAGATGTGAATGACCATCTCTTTTATTTTCTACTTGGTAATTTCTGGTTTCCATATTCAGTATATATTCACATGTGACCCCTGTAACATGTACATGAAATGATTGCACGGAACTGCACTGAAACTAATGGGACATCCTATCCTGCACTATGGGGTAGAACAGCATGAGGCAGAGAAAATTTTTAATTTTAGTGCTGTGTATATACATATATTTTTTTAAGTTCTTTCCAACAAAGATGTGATGGAGCTCAGAAAACAATGCCCCAAAATTAATACCTCTGAAGCAAATGTTTTTCTCTTGCCTTCTGTCCTCCTGCCTCTCAATCCCATTCTTAACTGAGGCTAGCCATAGAAACTAGAATACTTCTTCCCCAAGGCAGGTCATAAAAGCCATAAAAGCTTTTTTTTTCTGAAAGCCAGTCATAAAACTTAAAATTATCTGTGTAAAACTAGATACATACAATTTCTTTTTCCATAAAGAAATTATCTGACCTACCTTGTTTGACTATAAGTCTTAAGACCCAGTTCCGGAGATGGCCCTGCCCCATACCAAGACAGAAAGATCACATGCTCAGAGAGGCCAAGAGGAATTTACACAGACGAGCCTTGCTGGGTTTCCCCAATCAATCTCTTAGCATTAAGTCATACCCTTTTTGCCCATTCATATTTCTACATGGCTGTCCATAATTTGTTGAACCTAAGCATAAAGATGGACAATTTTCCCTATATTATTTGGTCTTTATTCTGAAGGCTCTCATATATACACATTTAAGTAAAATTGTATGTCTTTTCTCCTATTAATCAATGTGCCTCATGTCAGTGATTTTTCAGGTAAAGTTTACGGAACCAGGGGCGTTGCTCCCTACAGGTACATTTCTATTTTGATAAAATTCAAACTACAAAGTGAAACCTTTTTGAACCAAAGAATTATTCAGTATCAAAGAAGTGATTAGTCACCAGTAAGAACACAGACCACAAACATGGACACAAAAATCTTATGGTAGAAAACCAAAGACTTTCACCAATATCACAAACAAAACACATCACATAGAAAAAGCCATTAATGTCAGGGCTTATAGAAGAAAAACAAAGCCTACCATGGAAATAATATTTTTTTCTGTAGAATAAAATCTGAGATATTGTCTTACTAGATAAATTCATTTATAAATTGACCTTTATCCACCTAACCATCTTTACCTGTCCTCCCTTATTCACTAATATTGTAAATCAGAGGAAGTATATAAATTATTTGAGATTACATAGCTAGATGATGTAAGGGAATAAGGATCTAGCCTAGAAGGTTTTTACTGTAAATATTATGCCCCTCCATTTGCAAGATGTGGAAGAGGTGGCATTTTCTTAGTGCCAATATTAATGAAGCATACCTAGGAATATT
The DNA here is from genome assembly GCA_008086735.1 of Cheirogaleus medius. NCBI lineage: Eukaryota > Metazoa > Chordata > Mammalia > Primates > Cheirogaleidae > Cheirogaleus > Cheirogaleus medius. The sequence continues at coordinate 43,228,940 of VBSM01000272.1, forward strand.
ACAGTTTGAGAGAGAGGTTGAAGAGGAACCTACCCTCTATGGCTAAAGTTAAATTATAAATAGATAATCCTATTACCATTGGCATCTGGGTTTACTCCATTATTGAGAGAGAGAAAAAATATTTTGCCTTCTTATCATATGATGAATGCCAGGTATATCAAACATGGTTAAAAAATAACGATAGAAAACAAGAGGAAAACAGAAATACTTAAGGAGAAAACCATGAAAGTGGTTTATCAAAGAAGTAAAACTCCTTGCAAAAAGTACTGTTTTTCTGATTCATCACTAAGATTTAGAGGACTATATTTTATAGTACAAAACCAACATGAAAAATTGGTCCAATTAAAAAATTATACATCCTCTTATTTTCAATCTTTAACTTTTTAAAAATTTAACTTAAAATAATGGAAGTTGAATTCAATCAATTTGAGCTTTTCAATTTGATTTTGTTCACCTAGAGTTTCCATCTGGGATTGGAAATATATGCTGCCAAAGTAGGCCTAAGAAGGCAATTTGTATGGGTTTCCAATCTGAGATCTCTGATACCAGGCCAGCAATCTCCTGGGAGACACTGCATTAGGTCACAGCTAGATTTAAAGTTCTTATTTTGAGTATTTAATCTTAGCATGAAACCAACAGGAATTTAACTGAGGTTTAAAGCACCCATAGAGAAAGTACAGCCTTCTCCAGTAGGTAAGCAATAGTAATTAAGAGCACAGCATTTGGAATCACACACGTGTTACTTAGTTTTAACTGTTTATATGTATTTGGCCTTAAGCCAATTATTTAATTCCTCTAACCCTCAAGTTCAACATATGCAGTTATTTGTAAGAATTATAAGAGGAATATAAGTAAACCATTTATCCCAATATTTATTACCTAATAAGATTTCAATAAATAATGTATTTATGAATTCAATCTAACTTTCAATGTCAATGAAAACAATAATACAATATTATTAACTATAGGCACAATGTTGAACAATAGATCTTTGGAATTTATTCGACTTCTATACCTCTTAAACAGAAACTCATCATTTCCCCCTTCTCCCAGTCCCTTTAAACTCCCATTATAATCTCTCTTTCTATGAGTTTGACTATTTTAAATATCTCATATGCATGGAATTATGCAATATTTGTCCTTTGGTAACTGGTGTATTTCACTTAGTATCATATAATGTCCTCCAGCTTCATTCATGTTGTCTTATATGGCAAGATTTTCCTCTTTTTAAAGGTTGAACCGTATCGTATGCATATACCACGTTTCCTTTATTCATTAGGTTGTTTCCTTATCTTGGCTATTGGGAATAATACTGCAATGGACATGGGAGATTAGACATCTTTTCAAGATGTCTTTTCAAGATCCTGATTTCAATTCTTGTGGATATATACTCAGAAGTTGAATTGCTGAATCATATGGTAATTATATTTTTAGTTTTTGGAATAATCTCTACATTGTTTTCCATAGCAGCTGCACTATTTCACATTCCCACCAGCAGTATACAAGATTTCAATCTCTCCACATCCTTGCCAACACTTGTTTTTGTTTGTTTGGAGAGTAGCCAGCGTGAGAGATATGAGGTGATATCTTCGTGGTTTTTATTTGCATTTCCCTGATGAATAGTGATGTTGAGCATCGTTTCATGTATCTGTTGGCCATTTGTATGTCTTTGTAAAAATGTCTATTCAAGTCTAGCAGTTCAGTTTTATTCTTTTGAATGTGGATATCCAGTTTTCAAAGCACCATTGTTGAACAGACTGTTCTTTACTTGTTGTGTATTCTTCACACCCTTGTTGAAAATTGGTTGAGTATATGTTCATTGTTTTATTTGTGGGCTTTCTATTCTGCTCCATTGGCTATTTATGTATATATTTATTATATAATACCATATTGTCATTTATTGTAGCTTTGTTATATATTTTGAAATTAGGAAGTGTGATGACTCTAGCTTTGTTATTTTTCTCAAGATTGCTTTGGCTATTCAGGGTCTTCTGTGGTTCTAAATAAATTTTAAAATATTTAAATTTTTTTTATTTCATCATATTATAGGGGTACAAATGTTGTTAAGGTTACATATATTGCCCTTGCCTCCCCTCCCCCCTCAAGTCAGAGCTTCAAGCGTGACCATCCCCTAGGTGGTGCGCATCCCCTCCTCCCCCCTCCCACCTGCCAGACACCCAATAAATGTTTTTTGGGGTTTTTTGACATTTTGGTTACATTTTATATCTTTGCCTCTTCCTAGGAAGGGTAATTTTTTAATCTCCATAAAAATGTTATTGGGATTTGGATAGGGATCACATTAAATGTGCAGATAACTTTAGGTAATATGGGCATTTTAGTAATATTCTTCAAATCCATGAACATGGGATGTTTTTCCATTTGTTTTTCTCTTTTTAAATTTATTTCATCAATGTTTTGTGGTTTTCAGTGTACAAGCTTTTCACCTCTTTGGTAAAGCTTATTGCTAAGTATTTTATTCTTTTTGATGCTTTTGTAAATAAAATTGTTTTCTTAATTTCCTTTTCAGAATATTCATTATTTGTATATAGACACACAACTGATTTTTATGTTGATTTTGTATAATGCAAATTTCATTAATTTTTTTATTAGTTCTAAAAGGTTTTTTTCGTTGTTGTTGTTTGTTTTTGTGTAATCTTTAGGGTTTCCTATAGATAAGATTTTGGAAACTGCAAACAGATCATTTTACTTCTTCCTTTCCAGTTTGGAAGGCTTTTATTTCTTTTTCTTGCTTATGTCCTCTGGCTAGGACCTCCAGTACTATGTCGATAAAAGTGACAAGAATGGGCATCCTTGCATTTTTCCTGATCTTAGAGGAATAGCTTTCAGCTTTTCACCATTAAGTTAGCTGTGGGCTTTACATATATGGCCTTTATTATGTTAAAATAAACTCCTTCTAGACCTAGTTTGTTGAGAGTTTTTATCCAGGGTGTTGAATTTTGTCAAATGCTTTTTTACATCTATCGAGATAGTCATGTGATTTTTATCTTTCACTTTGTTAATGTGGTATAAGTTGATATGCATATACTGAACCACCCTTACGCCTAGTGATAAATTTCACTTGATCATAGCATATTATTCCATTAATGTACTATTAATTTTTTTATGAGTCAATTATTTCCTTGGCTGTGCAGAAGCCTTTTAATGTAATCAAGTCCCATTTATTTATTTTTATTGTTGCCATGTTTATCATTAGGTTCTTCTTCATAAATTCTTTACCTAGGCCAATATCTAGAAGAGTTTCTGCAGCATTTCCTGTTAGAATTCTTATGGTTTCATGCCTTACATTGGTGGGACTGCAATTAGAACAACCTCTATAGAAAACAGTATGGAGATACCTCAAAGAACTAAAAGTAGACCTACTATTTGATCCAGCAATCCCATTACTGAGTATTTACCCCCCAAAAAAGTCATTTTATCAAAAAGACACCTGCACTTGAATGTTTATTATAGCACAATCCACAATTGCAAAGATGTGGAATCAACCCCAAGTGCCCATCAATTCATGAGTGGATTAACAAAATGTGGTATATGTATATCATAGAATACTACTCAGCTATGAGGAAGGATGACTTAATGGCTTTTGCAATGATTTGGATGGAACTGGAGACCATTATCCTAAGTGAAGTATCTAAAGAATGGAAAAACAAACACCACATGTACTCACTATTAACTGATGAGCACACATATGCATGGAGGGAAGTAAAACTTAAGGACCAGGGAGAGGAGGAGAAGACTAGAAGACGGAGAGGAGGAGAGGACTAGGAGGGGGAGAGGAGCAGGGGGCTAGGAGAGGGAGAGGAGATGGGGACTAGGAGAGAGAGAGGAGCAGGGGACTATGGGAGAGAGAGAAAGAGAGGACTAGGACAGGTAGAGGAGCAGAGGACTAGGAGAGGGAGAAATCAAGGGGAAATCAAGTAGAGGGTGGAGGGGGGATGAGGGAATGGGTGAAAACCTACCTAAAGGGTACAATGAATACTATCTGGGTGATGGGCACAGTTATAACCATGACTCAAGCATTATAAAAGTGATTCATGTAATCAAAAATATCAAAAATTTTTTGCAAGAATTTTTTTGAGAATTTTTGTTTCTATGTACATCATCAATATTGGCCTGTAGTTTTCTTTTCTTATAGTGTCTTTGGATTTGGTATCAGAGAAATACCAGCCTCATAAAATGAGCTTATAAGTATTCTCTCTTCCTCATATTTTGAAAGATTTTGAGAAGAATTGTTATTAATTGTTCATTAAGTGTTTGGTAGAATTAACTAGTTAAGCCAGAGCTTTTCTTGCTCTTGAGCGCTTGAGATTTTTTTGTTGAAATATTTTTCATGATTGGTTCAACCACTTTATTATTGTTCTCTTCAGATTTTCTGTTTCTTCATGATTCAGTGTTGGTAGATTGTATGTTTCTAGGATTTCATCTATTTCTTCTAGGTCATACAATTTATTTGATAAATGTACATAGTGGTCTCCTATCTTTTTACTTCTGTGGCATCATTTGAATGCCCCTTCTTTCATTTCTGAGTTTATCCAAGGTTTTTTCAATTGGTTTACCTTTTGGAAAAAAACCTATTTCTTACTTTTGTTGATTTTTCTACTGTTTTTCTAATTGCAATTTTGTTTATTTCAGCTATAATCTCTATTACTTACTTTCTTATCCTTACTTTGAACTTAGTTTGTCCTTCTGTTTCTTGAAGTGTAAAGTTAGATTGTTTATTTGAGATCTTTCTTCTGTTTTAATGTAGGTAGTGATTTGATTTCTATAAATTTTCCTCTTAGTATTGCTGATTCTTTCTTTTGCTTGATTTAATCTGCTGTTGAATCTTTCTATTGAATTTTTAAGTTCAGATATTTCATTCTTCAATTCTGTAACTTCTATTTGGTTCTTTTGTTGACATTTTCATTTCATTTATGTATTATTTCCTGGTTTCATTTGGTTGTCTAACTATTCCTTTGCTTGTGTCATGTTTCTCTGATTCTTTGTGTACTCCATAGATTTGTATTGATGTCTGTGCATTTGAAGAAACAGCTACTTCTCTTAGTTTTTATGATTTGCTTTCATCAGAGAAGACCTTCACCAATCAGTCTAGCTAGAGATTCTGAGGGCCTCTCAAACAGCAAACAGCTTACCTAAATTCCTTTGCTCTTAGCTACCACCAAAATATGCTAGTCTGCCAGTGATCTGTGTGAGGTGAAACAGAAGCTGGCCCTTCAGGCAGCACACTGAAAGGCCAGGACACTGGAAGCATGCTCCCCTCCTGCCCACCTTGGTGAAGCCTCAGTTTCTATACATTTTCCCAATCTTACAGAGCTATGCCAGCTGCAGTAAGCTGCCTGCTCTTTCTCCTTTGTTTTTAACTGTTCTAGTCACCTGAACTATGCTAGGTTCATCAGTGGCAAGACAGAAACCAGCCTCTCAGGTAAGGGATATTTCATTGGGCACTCTAATCTTTCTAATCTCTCTTTCTACTCAGGGAGAAATTGGAAGCTGAGACAATCTTTCTCAGTGTTGAGATATGCCAGTTTGGGGAAGGAGCTAACATGAGTAAAGTGAAGTTGCTCTTCTTACTCATTTCAATGTGGCTTGGTTTTGTGCTTTTCTAGAGTACTACAACCTCTTACTTGGATTTTAAACTTCTCATGAATGTACTTTGATCTGTACATCATTGTCACATCAGTGTTTCTGTAGAGGAATGAGGACTGGTGTTTCCTATTCTGCCTTCTTGCTGACATTACTTAATCATCAATTTTGTAATGGCCTTCTTTCCTCTTCTGTCACTTACATGGTCCTAACAAATGGGCACATGTGAGGAGGTCTTAAGTCTCAGGTTATTTTTGTTAGTATCATTGCTTTCTTTGGCTTAGAAGATGTTGTAATTTTGGTGAGCCATGACAATGAGCTTCATGATTGACGTCTCTATGGAACACAGGAATCCTCAACTTTCCCCCATTGCCAAAGTCCTTTGAGCATAGCTTCTAAAGGAATACATGTGGCTATATCTATCCAGTTTTCAGAGAAAGCACACCTACCATTTTCTACGGTACAGATCCCAGGGATTCCTTGTGAATAATATGCACTAATTTATTCAAAGGCCTAAACTTTCCAAAATATTGCCTGGGCATAGTGTGAATGTCTTTAGATCTGTTCCACCTTCAGTTTGGACATATGAAATGCAAAATAGCTATTAACTACTCCTAGTGGGGAAAACAGCCTAGAACTAGATAATTCAAGACCCAGTTAGTCTACATTCCTGGAGGGAAAGAATAGAAGAAATGATAGATGTTTTATTTTTTCTTCGTTAAGATAATACTAGTTGAAAAATAAATAAATAAGATTTCAAGTGATGTAGCATTATGTTATGTTGGAAACGTGTTAAAGCAACACGTTACAAAGTTTTATATGCCAAGCTGAAGGATAAAATTTTTATCTCCTTAGGCAATGAAGCTTAATAAGAGGTTTTTTAAGCAAGGAACTAATGTAAATAGGTTTGTGTTTTTATGAAAAACAATTGGCAGCAACGCTAGCCATAGTTTGGAAGGATAAGAAACTGGTGACAGGTTTCTGAAAGGGTTTGTGAATTACAATGGAGATAGTAGAGTTAAGAGAAATGGATGTTTTTTGCCTAAGTGACTGAAGGAATATTTATGCTATTAACTAAGTTAAGAAAAATGCTGTATGCATTGGGAATTATCAGTAAGGGAAGTCTGGCCTTTTGGGCTGTAAATATTGTGTGTTTATACCACTCTAAATTTGGCACACAGATGGTACTCGTTGTTATTATTGTTGTTTAACATTTATTGAATGTTGACAGTGTGCTAAGCCTGGTGTGGAAGATTGGAAAGGCATGCATATCTGCACATTCTCACTCCCACCTCCGTCTGGTCCCTTCACTTTGTTATTTTCTTATTTTCTTGGCACTTGTAAGTCAGTCACTAATTTGTTATTCACTTAATAATTACAGTTACATGACAGTGAAAAGATTTAGAGCAATTTGAAAGTGCATTCATCTATCAATCAATACTTCATTGAAGATGGGTACATGTTGCTGCCTAAAACTCTGTTCAAATAGTTATATGTATTTAGCATACATGTGTTAAGTGGTTTGCACTTTTACAAAGAGCTTTACAATTATTAGCTTATCTTGATCTTAACAAATATAGAAAGGTACTGTTTTATTTCAAAATCTTTAATAATCACAGAAAGATGCACACAATAATATTACAAATATCAGAATTGGCACATACACACACATGTATTTCTTTAAAAAAATTATTATAGACAAATTCAAAATCCCTTCAAAATTAAATTTCTCCACCCCAGTACTATTTGCCTCTCTTCCTATTTTCCCCAGAAGTAATCCCTATTGTAAATTTGACAAATTAGATGTCTCTTCAGTCAGTATTGTACTTTTATGACATATATATTTATTTTATACTATCTAATATAGCTTTGTGTATTTAAAAATTTTAATTAAATTATTTTACTGTATGCATTTTCTTCTACAAAATGTTCACTCATTTTATTCATGATCTCTATAACTAAGCCTAACTATTGTTTAGTACTAAATCTTTAATTTTAGAAATAAATTATAATTGATTCTTCTATTCTTTTGGTAGACATTTTGAGTGGGTTCTATTGTTGCTACTGCAAATATTATTTCAATAAACATCTATACATGTGTACTGTGTGGCACATATATTAAGGTTTTCTCTTGTAGTTAAAATGTAGATTGCTGGGTCTTTGTGTATTCATGGATATTCACATTTTCAATTTTAGTAAATAAAGAGTAAAAATTTGGTAAACTTATTAAACTACTCTTCAATATGATTATACTATTTCACACTCCAGATGGTAGTGTATGAGATTTTTGGCTTTTCACAGCATACACCAAGATTTTGTATTTTTACCTTTTTTTTTTTTGGCTAATTCACCAGTTTTGAAATGAAACCACCATTACTCTGATTTGTATATACCTGATTGCTAGTGAGAATAAATATTTTTTTATATATTTATTGGCCATTCAGTTTTTGTTTGTTAGTGAATTGACTTTTCATGTATGTTGCATATTTTCCTATTGAGTTGTCTTCTATTAATTTTTAACTGCTTAATCGATATTTAGTTGACATATAATAAAATGCACAATTTAAAGTATTTAATTTGAAAAGTTTTGATCTAAATATCTACCTATGAAACCATCACCACAGTCAAAATAATATTTGTTAGAAGTTACTAATATATTCTCAACATCAATTGTGTTTTTTACATATTTTGTAATATTTTCTTCCAGGCTCTGACTTATTGTTCACTTTATTATGATATTGTTGGTCAAAATTGTAAATGCCAATGCCCATCTACTAATCAATACATTTTGCTATTTGTATTTCATCAGAGGAATACTTTCTAAGTCTGAGAATTTAAAGAAATTCTCCTATGTTTTCTTCTAATAGTTTTAAAGTATGTGTTCTTATATCAAGGTTATTAATTCATGTGGAATTTATTTTTATATTGTGGAAAGAAACTAAATTTAATATTTTGCTATGTAGATAGACAGTTGTCTCAGCGTATCTGAGTTTCCTCTTTTTTCCTCATTGATTTTTAATATCACCACTATCATATTCCAAGTTTTTTATGTAATTAGGTTTGTTTCTGGGAACTCTGATCTGTTGCATTGAATTGCTTCTTTATTCCTGTACCAATATCACAGGGATAGGATCATTAGTACTTTATTAGAAAGCACTGTATCAGAAAGGGTTATCTCCTTTTATGTATTTTTACCATATCGCTTATTTTTATTCCTCACTCTTTCAATTTCATTTGCTCTTTCTCTCTCTGTAATTCTATCTCAATCTATCTCCCTTTTTGTCAGTCTCTGTGATTTTAATTGGAATTGCATTAAATTAATAAAATTGGAAGCATTGATATTTTATTTTTGTTATTTTTATTTATTATTATTTTTTTATTTCAAAGTATTACAGGGGTACAAACACTTTGGTTACATACATTGCCTTTGCACCACCTGACAAGAATGCCCATCCCCTAGATAGTGCACACTGCATCTGTTAGGTATGCATTTACCCATCTCTTCCTCCCCCCTCCAACCTGCCCGAGACCTCATGGATGTTATTCCTATATGTGCACATTAGTGTTGCTCAGTTAGTACAAGTAATGTTTGATTTTCCATTCTTGTGATACTTCACTTAGAAGAATGGACTCCAGCTCCATCCAGGATAGTACAATAGGTAGTTCATCATTATACCACATTTTGTTAATCCACTCATCGATTGTTGGGCATTTGGGTTGTTTCCACCTCTTTGTGATTGTGAAATCGTGCTGCTATAAACATTCAAGTGCAGATGTCTTTTTTATGGAATGTCTTTTTTTCCTTTGGGTAGATAACTACTAGTGGGGTTGCTGGGTCAAATGGTAGTTATACTTTTGGTTCTTTGAGGTATCTCCATATTACTTTCCACAGAGGTTGTACTAGTTTGCAGTCCCACCAACAATGTATGAGTGTTCCAGTCTCTCAGCATCCATGTCAACATTTGTTGTTTTGGGGCTTTTTGATAAAGGCCATTCTCACTGGAGTTAGGTGATATCTCATTGTGGTTTTGATTTGCATTTCCCTGATGATTAGAGATGTTCAGCATTTTTTATATGTTTCTTGGCCATTAGTCTTTCTTTTTTTGAAAAGTTTTTGTTCATGTCCTTTGCGTACTTTTTAATCAGGTTGCTTGATTTGTTTCTTGCTGATTTTCCTGGATTCTATATAGATTCTAGTTATCAGCCCTTTATTGGATGTATAGCATGCAAATATTTTCTCCCATCTGTAGGGTGTCTATTTGCTTTAGTGATAGTTTCTTTGGCTGTGTAATAGCTTTTTAATTTGATCATGTCCCATTTATTTATTGTTGTTGTTGCTGTGATTGCTTTTGGGGTTTTCCTCATAAATTTATTGCCCAGGCTGATGTCTATAAGAGTTTTTCCAACTTTTTCTTCTAGAATTCTTATAATTTTGTGCCTTTGGTTTAAGTTTGTTATCCGTCGTGAGTTGATTTTTGTGAGAAGTGAAAGGTGTGGATCCTGTTTCAGTCTTCTACATGTGGCTATCCAATTTTCCCAGCACCATTTATTGAATAAGGATTCTTTTCCCCAGTGTATGGTTTTGGATCATCAGCTAAGAGCAATAGCTTGACCTCTTCTGCCCTTATTTGGATGCCCTTAATTTCCCTCTCTTGTCTGATTACTCTGGCTAGGACTTCCAGCTAATTTCTGTTTTTCTTTTTCTTGTTTATTTAATGGGTTTGAATTGTCTGTTAAAAATTGCATAGCAGTGGCAATAGTAAGCATTTAATCTCAATTGTTGCATTAATTAAAACACACTTGAAGTTTCACAATAAAGCATAATGTTTACAATTGATGTATAAGAGATATTCTATGATTAGACACAGGAAAACTCTCTGTTCCTGTTTTACTAAAATCTAAGACTAGATTTGCTTAATTTTTAAAATATATTCACATTTATGTTCATTAACAATTATGTTCTACAATGTTCTTATATTTTCCTTATCTACTTTTGATATCACAAAATTAACTGCACACTTTTCTCCATTTTGATTCTCTGCAACATTTCATAAAAGAAATGGATAATTTTATTATATTATTATATTAACTTATGATTTTATCTTCACTATGTCCTATCTTCTATGTATTTTAGGTATATTCTGTGGTTCTTTTTCTAGCTTCCTGATTCAAATTCTTAGCTCATTTAGTTTCAATTTTTATTGTTTTTGAGCACAAAATGTGTTGTGTTTACTATTATTTGAAAATTTTTAAAAAATTTCTTTTTACTCTGATAAAAGTACAATTGTTAATACTCCATGCATGCTTGAAATAAATTTATATTCTCTTTTCAGCAATTGATATCAAATATGTACAATGCAATTATATATAATTATATAATTAAACATATAATATTTAATTATATAATTACACATGATTCATATATTGTAAAAGTATAAAAATAGAAAATTATATAAATATGAAGAAAATATTTATATAATTATATGTAATTATGATATACATATGTGTAAGCTATTACTATCAATCTGCTTAATCTATCACAGTGTGGTACTGGCTAAAGGTTATACTTATTGCATAATAACAAATGGAGAGTTCAGAGATAAACCCACTAATATGTCAGCAAGGATGCCAATGCAGTTCAATGGTAAAAGGATAACTATTTAAGCAAACTGCTAAAATAATTGGCCAATTTAAACAAAAAACTCTCAATCTCACCTTTCACCATCCAAAAAATTAATTCACAATAAATCATAAACCTAAATATCAAAATTATAAAACTTATAAAAGAAACCATAAGAGAAAATCTTCATGACCTTGAGTCAAGCAGAATTTCTTAGCTAGAACATAAAAATCATGAATGAATAAGTTTCTAAAAAATTAGTAAGTAAGACTTACTCAAAATTTAAAAAGTTTTGCACTAAGAAGATAAAAATATAAATTTCATACCTGAAAACAATATTTACAAAATACTTTTCTGATGAAAAAGTATTTTTCATTCAGAATATATAGAAGTATATAACTTAATACAAAGAAAATAACTCAATTAAAACTGTAAAAGATTTGAGTAGAAACTTTACCAAAGATGATGTACAAATAGCAATTAAGAACATCAAAAGTTGCTCATTATCATTAGTCATTAGAGAAATGCAATGTAAAACCATAATGAGACATCATTACACATTTATTAGAGCAGCTAACATAGAAACAACCAATAATACCAAGTACTGATGAGAGTGTGGAACACCAGAATATTTATACAGTAAGTGGGAATGCAAAATGGTACAGATATTTTAGAAATCAGTTTAGTCATGTTTTATAAAGTAAAAAATTTATCAACTGACCCAGCAATCCCACTCATAGATGAAGAAATGAAATATGTGTTAACAAAAAGACCCATGTGGGGAAGTATATTGGAGCTTTATTCGTAATTGCCAAATCTAGCAACAACTCAAATGCCAATCAATTGTTGAATGAATAAACAAACTGTGGAACACAACCCAATGGAATAATATTTGGCAATAAAGTGGAAATAATTACTGATTCATGCAACATCATGGATGAATCATGAATGCATTATGCTAAGTGAAAGAAGCCAGATTCAAAAGGCTAAAAATTATATTACATCCTTGATGTGACATTTGGAAAAGCTACAACTATAAGGCCATAAAAAAGAACAATGGTAGCCAGGAGCTGGATGTTAAGAAAGTCGATTGATTACAAAGGTGCATGTAAAAACTTTTTGAGGTGATGCAAATGTTCACTCTCTTGATTGTGCAAGTGGTTGCATAACTATGTGCATTTGTTAAAAATGATAGAACTGTACTCAGAAAAAAGATAATTTTAGTGGTATGTAAATCATAACCCAATAAAGCTGACAAAAGTTTAAAAAATTTTGTATGGAGGTCTTATACATATTCTATGGGGACATTATTCCTACATGTTTTATGTCTTTGATACTATTTTCAATGGTAGATTTTTAAAAATTCAGTCTTGAACTTGTTAGAGCATAAAATTATGCTTAATTTTATCATCTTGGTAAGTTCCAACAAACCTGCTTAACTGTTACATTAATTCTAATTTGTAAAAGTGCTTTTGGATTTTTCTTTGTGCACAATCATCTCATTAGTGTATTACAAACATTTTATTCATTCCTCAAAAAAAAATTTAAAAAAAAGAATGTTCATAGATCTCATGTCATTTTCTCAAGTCTCCAGGGCTTAAAATCAGAACAGTAACTGCAATAATGCTCTTCTGAATATAAATAAAAATGCTCTCTAATTCATTTTTACTTTTGTAATTTTATTGCTTTAATTATTTCATTTAAGACATTTATGTTGGATGTGCTTTATTTGCAAGGCTGTGGTGGATATTTTTTGTTTATGCCAACCCAGCACCTATTTCCTATTTTCTATGAATAGATTTTCAATTTCCCTCAAGAAAAAAATCCAGTGCCGCTCCATCTGTGAATTTAAGTTGAATTGGTATATGCACATCCCATCAGAACACCACATACCTTGCACACGGTAAATGATTTAGGGATCAACAAATGAGTCATGCCAGACTTATCATTGAAACCTCAGAATTTTATAGGATTTATTTGGAAGAAAGAGGACTCTTCATTAGAATCAGAGCTACGGAATGTAAGCCTGAAGTTTCCGGAGCCTGCTATGTGGTGAGAACTCCGTGAGGATGAAGCCAGAACACAGGAAAGCAAAAGTGAAGAGCAGAGGCAGAATTCTGATGGCATCTCTGATTCAGTTTTCCCAGAAGCCAAATTGGTCCTTGGACTTTTCAGTTATGCGAAACAATAAATTAACTTCTTTTGCTGGAATCAGTTGGAGTGTGAGAGTGTCCCCTGATTTACTGAGGCACAAAATAGAACATTGGTCTGGAAACAGAGAAGTCTCACATATAAGGCATGCCCTCAAGATTTCCCAGATTTATAAAGAAGAAAAGGAATGCACATAAATTTATTATAATAACTTTTCTATGTTGCCTTAATTGATTACCTCACTTAACTGATTACCTCACTTTTGAGGACATTTACAAGAATAAATTGAATTAAATAAATGTGAGCCATTCCCTCATGCAAGCCAGGAAGTTAATAGTATTTTCAATTTAAGCAAATAAAAAAAAGAAAAATTTGAAGTAAATCCTTATCTGAGTAAAGAGAAGCAGTCCTAAATAAACTCAGACTCAGATTTTATTTAATGCTATCGGCGGTTTTTTGGACTTAACTTTTTTCAAAGATCTAGTTTCTTTAATCACCATGGGTTTTGAAAGTCAGATGAGGAATATGTTATTCTAAATATTTAAAAATAAGTGGATATGCCACCTTATGGAATAAAGCACATGAATATGACCTCAAGTTATGCTATCAAAATCTGGGAATAAAACAATGAGCCTGCCAGACTTGTCCAATAAAAGACTTGCTCATTATTAACTGCTCTCTGCCATTTCTGTTAATCATACTATTGTTAAATAAAAACTTAAAAAATCAGAATCTATAACATTGAAAATATTATTAAATAACATTTATAGAAATGCAGTAATTTGGAAATTGGTGAAAATCTACAGGTTACTTAACTTCAAATGATTTTTTTTTTTTTTT
>VBSM01000272.1:43243251-43282744 GCA_008086735.1 Cheirogaleus medius
GGCCAGTTAATTTCTTTCTATTTTTAGTAGAGACGGGATCTCGCTCTTGCTCAGACTAGTTTCGAAATCCTGACCTTGAGCGATCTGCCCGCCTCAGCCTCACAGAGTGCTAGGATTACAGGTGTTCAAATGATTATTTATTAACATTTTGAAACTAGCAAAAGGTTATTAAATAATTTTTAAGACATACTAGTGTGAATTGTGTAAAAAATTTAATAACATTAATATGGCTAAATTATGAAAGTTTATGCCCATAAATACGTATAGAATGTCAATCCCTGTATATAGGTTCAGTACAGTTAGACTTCATATCTGTGGGTTCTGCCTCCATGGATTCAACCAATCACAGATTGAGAATATCTGGAAAAATAGTGGATGGTTGCATATATACTGAACATATGCAGACTTTTTTTGTTATTATTTACTAAACAATACAGTATAACAATTATTTATATAGCATTTACACTGTGTTGGTCATTATAAGTAATCTAAAGATGACTTAAAGTATACAGGAGAGAGGATGGCGTAGGTTATATGCAATATATGCAAATACTATACAATTTTATATTAATCTTAGGTACTTGAGTATCCCTGAATTTTGGTACCAACAGGTGGATGGATCCTGGAACCAATTCTCCCATGGATACTGAGGGATGACTATAAACTGCTGAAACATCAAGTATGTCTTCAACACACATATTTCTTGCTGTTGTTGTTGAGACAGAGTCTTGCTCTGTCACCCAGGCTGCAGTGCAGTAGCATCATCATAGCTCACTCACTGCAACCTCAAACTCCTGGGCTGGACTGATCCTCTTGCCTCAGCTTCCCAAGTAGCCGGCCATGCCCGGCTAATTTTTTATTTTTTGTAGAGACAGGGTCTCACTCTTGCTCAAGCTGGTTTTAAACTCCTGGCTTCAAACCACCCTCCTCCCTCTGCCTCCTAAAGTGCTAGGATTACAGGAGTGAGCCACCACAATCGGCCAAACACACCTTTTTTTTTTCAATAGAATTGCATTAAACCTATAGAATAATTTAGAGAGAATTGACATCTTTATTATGTTGAGCGTTATAATTCATGAATACGGTATGTCTTTTCATTTATCTAGGTGTTCTTTATTTTCTTTCATCACCATTTTGTTATTTTTAGTATCTAAATCATCTATGTTTTATTAGATTTATGCCTAACAATTTTAATTTTTGGAGTAATTTTAATTGATATTGTATTTTAAATTTTGATTTCTAGGTTTGTTTTCTAATACATTAAAATGTAGTTGATTTTTGCATGTTGCTCATAAATCCTGCAATCTTATTGAACTCATGTAATAGTTCTAGGATGTTCAAAAATAGATTCTTGGCATTTTCAATGTAGATAATAATATATGCAAATAGGGACAATTTTATTTCTTCCTTTCTAATCTGTATGCCTTCTTTTTCTCAGTTTATTGCAATGGCTAGAACTTTCAGTTGAATAGAGTAGTAAAAGCAGGTACCTTTATCTTGTTCCAGTCTTGAAAGGAAAATATTCAGTCTTTCAGCCTAAGGTATAATATTAGCTGAAAGTTTCGGTAGATGCCCTTTATTAGATTGGGGTAACTCCACTCTATCTCTAAGTTTCTGAGAGGTTTTTTTTTTTTTTTTAATCATGAGTTAATTTGGATTTTGTCAAATGCTTTTCTGTGTCAATTGATATAATCACATGATTTCTCTTTTTTAGCCTATTGATATGGTAAATTAAATTGATTTATTTTCAAACGTCGAACCAGACTTCCATACCTGGAAAAGATTCTACGTGCAATAATGTTTAATTCCTTTTATACATTGCTAGATTCAATTTGCTAATGTATTGATAAGGATCCTATGTCTAAGTTTATGAGAGATATAGATCTGAATTTTTTTATTTTATATTGTTTTGTGTGGTTTTGATATTATGTTAATACTAACCTTATAAAATGTGTTAAGAAATGTTCTTTCCTATTTTACATTCTGAAAGAAATTATGTAAAATTGTAAAATTGGTGTCAATTCTTTACATGTTTGATACAATTCTTCAGTGAAAACATCTGGGTCTGGGTTTTTTTTTGGGTGAACCTTTAAATTACAGATTCAATTTCTCTAAAGGGTATAGAACTATTTAGTTTAATTATATCATCCTGATTGATTCTTGATAGTTTGTAGTTTTCAAGGAATTTGTCCATTTCTTCTAAATTGAATCTATGATAGTGAATTTGTTTGTTTTATTCTCTGATTTTTATTTTATTTAATTTATTTATTTTATTTATAGATCTACCAGATCTATAGTGGTATTATCTGCTTCATTCCTTTTTTATCCTCAAGTCCACAGGCAAACTATTTTATTCTTAATGTTGACCATTTATGTCTTCACTAGTTATTTTGTTAGTCTTGCTAGATATTTATAAATTTTTTTCCCAAAGAATCATTTTTTGTGCATTTTTCTCTATTGTTTTCCTGTTATCGATTGCATTGAGTACTGCTTGTATATTTATTATTTTCATCCTTCTTACTTTAGCTATATTTTATTCTTCTTTTTCCAGTTTCTTTAGGTAGGAATTTAGATTATTGATTTGAATCTTTAGCTGCATCTCACATCTTTTGATATGTTGGACTTTTACTTTCATTTAGCTCTATTTTTTATTTCCTTTGAAATGACTTATTTGATTTATGGGTTATTTAGGCTATTAATTTATCAGTGTGGAGATTTTCCTGCTGTCTTTCTGTAATTAATTTCTAGTTTGATTTATTATGTTCATAAAACATGTTCTAAAAATTTTGAGTACTTTCAGTTTGTTGAGGTTTGTTTTATAGCTCAGAGTACAGTCTATCTTGATGAATATTCTATAGGCACTTGAAAAGAAATGTGTATTCTGCTGTTTGAGTCGATATTTATTTTTTAGTAACTACTGAGTTTAAATTATATGAGGTAAATGTATGCATAGGGCTTAGTCTTTACATTTCAAGTAGCTAATAAATTTGTCTAAGAAAATCAGGAGTTATAAAAAATTATTATAAATAGAGAGAATCAGAGATTTCCAACTGATGAAGTTGAGAAAGTTTTTATAGAAAAGAGTGGCATTTTGGTAGAAATTAAAGGATGGTTAAACTTCCAACATATGAAATTTGAAAGAAAGATAAATTGGTTTTGCTTAGGTGGGGCATGGAGTCTGAGAAGGGGGATAAGAGAAGGAGTTTACCAACATTTTTATATAGAATATAAGATGCTACTAATTATATGTGGTTATGGACTGAATGTTTATGTTCCTACCAACAAACAATTGTTAAAACCCTAACTCCCAATGTGATGCTGTTTGTTAGAAGGTATGGCCTTTGGGAAATAATTAGGTTTAGATGAGATCATGAGGATGGACTCCCATGTTAGGGTTAGTGTCCTTACAAGAAAAGACTAGAACACACACTCTCTCTCTCTCTCTCTCTCTCTCTTTTGCCACCAGGTAAGGATACAGCAAGAAGGCTACTGTCCATAAGCCAGGAAGGAAGCCCTCATCAGAAGCCAACCATGTGGGACCTTGATTGTGGATTTCCTAGCCTCCAAATCTATGAGAAATAGATGTCTGTTGTTTAAGCTGCCCAGTCTGGTGTTTTGTTATAGCAGTCTATGCTTACTGAAACATGTTAAACAGGAAAACACCAAAACACTGACCATTGATATAAAAGGAATATTTCAGATCTCATGTCATTGGTACTTTATGTTTTTCTTCCTAGGGCAGCTCTCTTGTAAGCCTATTATAAGTCAGTGATTCACAGAATGTTAATATAGAATTAGGCTTTGGGGAATTTAGGATTCTATATTTATGTATGTTTCACAACAATAAGTTGATTTCCATTTAAAACGAAAAAGAAGAGCCTGCTACAATCTATAAAACTATAATACGGTGGAAAATGTAAGAATTAAAAATGTAAGCATTTAAGTTAAGGAACTAAAATATTTTCTTCTGATAAACAAGAAAGAAAAAGCACAATTCTCTTAGAAGTTAAATATGTATTGAGAAATTAGAGAACATATTAACTATATAATTTCTCCTATCAGGGCTAACTATGAGGAAGCATTAGAATTATTCATGGTAGGTTGGACAATTAAAAGAGATGGGATATTTTATGTCAAATGATAAAAATAAAATACACTATTTACATGCACTTTACATGCCAATTATTTAAATTTTGCAGATAAAAAAATGGAGGATTAAAGACATATTAATAACTTGACTAGCATCACATAGTTAGCTAGGAGTAAAATGTTTTTATTTCAATCCACGTTTTTGACTACTGTAGTTCATGCTCTTCTTGTAAAACACAAACCACAATTCTCTGCTCAAAATGAACATCTCCATGAAGCCATAAGAAATCAGATTAAGGTTCCAAAGAGAATGTTAGCGATGTATCCCCTAATAATGCTCATATAAATATCCCGATTTTCCTTCTACCACATCAGTCACTATTTCTCAGTCTAATTTGTTGAAGGCTCCTTTTTTTCAGATTTGTTAATGTGGAAGGAACCCAAGGTTCAGTCCTTGATCCTCGTTCTCTATCTTCACTCTATTAATGAGCTCATCTAGTCTCCTGGATTTAAACACCACATTTATGGTGATTGCCAAATTTGTTTTTCAAGCCAGACTTTCTATATCCAACTGTGTCCTCAACATCACCACTTGGATATTAATGGTATTTCATGTTCAATCTTTTTAAATAAACTATTAAATCTATACTCTAAACTTGCTACACCTTTAGTTTTCTTCATCTTGTTCATATGTATATAACACATTTTGTTTATCCATTAATTGATTGATGAACATTTGGGTTGTTTACACCTGTCGGCTCTTATAAATAGTACTGCCATGTAGAATTATTAATATTAATATTTCTTTGAGTACCTGTTTTCAGTTCTTTTAGTTATATTCCTAGAAATGGAATTGTAGGGTCATATAGTAATTCCATGTTTAATTTCTGAGAAACCACTTGACCATTATCCATAGTAGCTGCCTTTTATTTTTTTGTCATGGTATATATCTTTCAATCTATTTTCTTTTAACTCAACATCTTTAGATTTTTTTAATAGACAGTATATAATTGAGTCCTGCTTTATTTAATTCAGCTTAATTTTTCTTGCCTTTTAATTTAAATGTTTATGCCATTTATAATTAATATAATTACCAATATATTTCACTGTTCACTAAAGCACTATTCATGTGTATCACTCTTTGTTATCTCCATGCATCATTTTTGTCTTTATTGTTCTGTCTTCGTGTTCACTAAATTTATCCTGCAGTGTCTAATTTACTGTTAATTTGATCCAGTGAATATCTAGTTCTTTATTATATTTTTAAGATCTAGAATTTTATATTTATTTTGGATAGCTTTTCTTTCTTTCCTCATTATCTTCATGATTTTTCTTTAATACTTGAATGTAGCTATGCTAATTAAGTTCTTACTTGCTAATCCCATTATTTCTACTATTTTTGGTTCTATCTCAATTGATTCATGTTTCCTGACCATGAGTAACATTTTCTTGCTTCTTGGCATGTCTGGTAATTTTTATTATATATTAGACCTTGTAACTTTTTTTCTGTGGCAGTGCCTGGATTTGTAATTTTTGTTTGTTTGTTTTATTTTGTTTTTTCAATGGTTGGATTTTTTCTGATACCTTCTAAGGTCCCTATTGAATATCTTAAGCAATCAATAAAGATGATATATTCTGAATGGTAGAAATTTGAACAATATTCAATCCTTTCAACATGCTTGGAACCATTTTCTCACAGCTTTACATTCTCTTTCTCAACTTTGTAGAGATTTACCCTACACATGTACATCTTAGTAAGAATCAAGGAGAACTTGATCAGATTTCTAGAATTCTTTCTGACTTTCTGATCTGTGTCTTCTCAAATCAGTGTTTCTAATGTGTTTTTTTTGAGATTACTCTCTGTGATGGTTAATTTTATGTGTCAACTTGGCTGGACCATGATGCCTAGATATGTGATCGAGTATTATTCTGGATGATCCTGTAAGGGTATTTTTAGATGAGATTAACTTTTAAATCTGTGGACACCAAGCAAAGCAGTTTTCCCCTCATAATATGGGAGGGACTTCTTTAGTCAGTTACAGGCCTGAATTAAACAAAAGACTGACCTACCCCCAGCAAGAGAGAATTCTGGAGCAAATAGCCTTCAGTTTCGGGTCACAGTATTAGCTTATTTCCTAGGTCTGCAACCTAATGGCATTTGGACTGGAACTGGAACATTAACTCTGTCGTAAGTGTCCAGCCCTGCAGATTTTAGATGTGCCAGTGTCCATTATACATGAGCCAATTCCTTTTTTCATACATATACATCCTATTGATTCTACTTCTCTGGAGAACCCTGAATAAAGCACTCTCTCTGTTCTATGATCTGAAACCTGTCTCCAGAAGGAAAGTTTGTCAGACATAGTTTTCACTTCTATTTGCTTCCCTTCTCTCAGAGACCACAGTTCTGTGCTGCTTGTAGTCCAGTATTTAGAAACTATATTTCATATATTTTTCTGTTTCTAATTATAT
Organism: Cheirogaleus medius; assembly: GCA_008086735.1. Taxonomy (NCBI): domain Eukaryota; kingdom Metazoa; phylum Chordata; class Mammalia; order Primates; family Cheirogaleidae; genus Cheirogaleus; species Cheirogaleus medius. The sequence continues at coordinate 43,249,813 of VBSM01000272.1, forward strand.
TTTAAGGTGTGAAGTTAAATTCAAATCGTGTTACTTCAATATGGCTAGAACTTGAAGTCTAATATATATATATTTAAACAGAAAACTCAACTTTCATGTCCCTTATAATCCTTTATTTCTCTGATTTCCAAGTATTTATTAGTCCTTTTAAAAATTTGTCCATAAGTGGAAATGTGAATTTTTTTATTTAACTTAAGGAAAGACATAAACATCTGGGTATACTGAAATTAACATGAGTTCAAATACTGGCTACACCACTCACTTAGTGTTATGAGCAATTTATGTGCCTTCTCAGGGCAATTTCGTTATTTGACAACTGTGGATATTAACTGCTTCACAGAATATTAGACATAAAGCACCTGGGACATAGCGTACCCTCAGTAATTGCACTGTAATTGTACTAAGCATAATTTCCTGGGATGTTCCCTACTCTTCTCCTCTATGCAAATGGAAAGTGAAGATATAAAGCCACTTTGATACCAAGTCTATGTTTTGCAAACCACATTCAGCCTAGGAGTAGATACCGAGTAGATTCAAATAAGATTTAAAGCATAGGTATCTCATGCAGTAGCTATGTTTCCCATCATCATGAATATCAAAAGACAAGAAGAAGGAGGAGGAGGAGGAAGAGGAAGAGGAAGAGGGAGAGGAGAGGAGAGGAGAGGAGAGGAGAGGAGAGGAGAGAAGAGAAGAGAAGAGAAGAGAAGAGAAGAGAAGAGAAGAGAAGAGAAGAGAAGGGAAGAGAAGAGATTGATTTCCAAGATAACAAAATATTTTTTTAGTAGTATGCAATTCCTTGGATTAATTTTTTCTTAAGGCCCAGACAACAGCTGCAGTCCATTCTGTGAGTTCCATGAAACACCTCACTATCTTTACAAAAAACTTTTATTTTGGTTTAAGTTCGATTGAATTTGGATTTTGGCTTTTTTGACACAAAGATTCCTCACTGATAATGTTTACTTTTTCTTCAAATGTTATCTTCTTTGGTACCTTGAACATTTTAATTTATATATTTTCCCTTCTGTAATAACCCAGATGATTCACTCTTTCACTCTCTAATACTGTGTAAGATTTAAGGGTAGATTTTTAAAGAAAATATACTGAGTTTATTAATGGCTTGCAGTGCAGAACTCAGCATAATTATAAAGTTAACAGCAAAATGACTCCTCCAATAAATGCACTTTATAAGCCTTTTAATGTCCCCATTCATGCTGTTTCCTGTAATCCCAAATCTCTACTTATAAATAACTTTAATTATAGTCCGCATTTTTGCACAGTGAAAGTAATGAAATATGAATCTTGCTGTTGGCCAAACTTACATGAATTCAGAGCTTAACAATTGGTGCAAAATGTGTAAATACCAAACAGGTTTCTAATGTAACAAAAAAATGTAACAGTGAGTCACAGAAACAGGTTCACCTCAATTACACCTATATAAACATTGGATAAAGTATTGCTCAACATTAATTTATGTCTTGAATAGCTCACTGCTACTAGTGTTGTCCATTTTTTTCTGATTTTTTGACTTTATTCTGGTATCCTGCGGCCAGAGTTCAGAATGTTATAGTTTTACTCCCCTCACCCAAAGTGACTAGAAATGTTTTCTTCATGACCTTGCTACTTCATATAGCAAACATTATTTTCTGTATACTGTGGACTACAAGCAACTTGATGCCAAGGAGCATATCTTCTTTATCTTTCTATACTCCCAGAACAAATCACAATACCTGGAAAAAAATGATGGATTCAGGAAGGTTTGCTGAGTGAATAAATGTTCATGGATGGCTAAGAAAGGCCACTGGGTTAGGTCTCCAAATACCTCACCATATATCTTAGGAAAGTCAATACACTGCTATGGTTTTTACTTGTAAAATCATGACAACAATATTTGCCTTAAATGATTCTTGTGAATCAATGAAAATGAAGCCTTTGGATGTGCTTAATACGTGTAATATGCAATATGCATTAGTTTCTTAGGACCGTAGTAATGAAGTATCAAAAATTTAGTGGCTTAAAACAACAAGGAATTTATTTTTTTCATAGTTCTAGAGTCCAGAAGTCCAAAATCAAAGTTTTGGCAAGGATTAGTTCCTTCTGGATACTTTGAGGGAGAATCTGTTCCATGCTTCTTTCCTAATTTCTGGTGCTCTAAACAATTCTTGATATTCATTGCCTTATAGACACATCATTGCAATTTTTATCTTCATTTTCACATGGTGTTCCTTCTGTGTCTTTCTGTGCCTGGCTTTTCTTATTCATCTCTTTATAAGGACACTTTTCATTTGGTTTAGAGTATTAAAAACATGAAAGAGTGGATTGTCCCATTTTTTGAATGGAATGCAATGTTGCTTCTACCCACTATTGTTTAGCTGATGATGACAATGTCCCAGCATTTTGATGGGGCTGATATGGCGTGGTGCTTAGGGCTTCTAGTGGTACCCCATTCAAGGTTATATAGACGATAATAGCTGGCACTCAACTCTGTGTAATAGCAAAAGATGGTGCAATTGATGAAAATAAGTGGTGGCAATTTGTGGAATTTCTATTAAAATTTTATGGCCCCAGGAGGAATTAGCAATAGCCCAACAGATTGAACAGAATAAAATGAGAGGAGGAAGTAGATGGAAGAAATCAGAGACATGAAACATACCCTGAGAAACTCTCAGAAATAACTGAGACTATTAGGAATATAGAAGGTCCAATGTCTCCTGATATAAGTGAGTCAGAAAAATATAACTTCGGGTTGTTGTTTGTTTAGTCCTGTTATAATAGAGATTATAAAACTGAGAAGCTTCTTACATGTTATTTAGACATAAAATTTCCTTTTAAGTTATTAAGATCTCTAAATTCAATAGGTCTGGATAATTTAATTCAATAATTATTTATTGAATACATATATAATATGCAGAATGGCCCCTCAAAGATATTATACACTAATCCCTGGACTTTGTGAATATGTTACCTCAATTGGCAAAAGAGACATTACAGATATAATTAAAATTAGGGAGTTTAAAATAGAGAGATATTCTGGATTGTCTGGGAGTGCTCAATCTAATCATATAAGCCCTTGAAAACAGGTAATTTCTTTGGAAGGAGTAAAAGGAAAAGTGTAAGAAAGACAAGTCAAAGAGATTCAAATCAGGACAAGGGCTTGGCATGCCCTTGTTGGTTCGAAGCTAGAGGGGGAAATGCCCTGAAGAATGCAGGTGGCCTTGAGGAACTGAGACAGGCTCCCTGCTGACAGTCAACATGTAAGAAGGACCTCAGCTATACAGTCACAGGGAAATGAATTCTGCTAAGAACCTTCCTGAGCTCAGAAGTAGATTGTCCCCTGGAGCCTCTATAAGTGAAGTTGACCTTGTTGATACCTTGACTTTGGCATTGTGAGACTCCAAGCAGAAGACTGCACAAGCCATGCTATGCCAGGATTCTGACTACAGAACTAGGGTAAGTCATATTGCTTCACACTGCTAAATTTGTGAGTGTCTGTTACCACAGCAGTAGAAAACACAACAAATAATATAGAAACGTTGTCCTAGGTGATAGAGACATACAGAAATTTAAAAAACTGTGATGGAGCCATTTCCATAGCTTAGAGTTACAAATACATTATAAAAAGGCAAGAATTAGATTTATTTTGATTCAAAGGATTAAGACGAACTCCTTAGAAAAACTGAAATACGAATTGGGCTAGGAAGCATTCTCAGATAGAGTGACTTTTACTGAAATGGATATTTATGTTAATTTATAAACATCCTTTGTTTCCTCTATAAGGTTAAAAGCGATCATTCCAACTGGTTTTCTTTCAATGTCCATATCTTCTGCATAAATATTAGCTATCCCCTATCTTTTTTGATTAGATAAATAGATCAATAGATAGATAATATATATGCATCCATTTATGGATGAATTTTTCTAAGCATAATGCACATGAATTTATATGGAATATACTCAATTTCCCTTTTTTCTCTTTATAACCCTTTTATAGATTATAAAGTAATGTTTATTTAAAAAATCAAATTTATCAGGACTTCACAGAAAATAAAAATCACCTGAAGTCACATCAAGTAATAGATGCATTACATATTACAATATATCCTTCTAGTCTTTGTTACAAATATATCACACAAACATTATACTATTTAGTTTGTTTAATACCAAATTGGAAACATATAACATAAAATACTTCGCAAAAATCCCTTTTCACAATGTATTATAATTTTATTAAAAAAATACATGTCATTGTTAATGCTGATATAGCAGCAATACTCCATGTTTCACCAATTACTTAGAAAAATATTTTTTTCTGATTTTTTGCTATTTTAAAATATACTATAGTAAATTAAATTATAGAACAATCCTTATACACATAAAAGATTTTTTAGAATAATCATTTCATCTTTAATGAAATATTTACCTTTTCCAACAAGTTGTTCCATAAAAGGTGTATCACAGAACCAGTACCTAAAGAAAACCCAAAGGATGACACTAGAAAACAACAAAAACAGCTATACATTGAGATATGGAATCAGGGAGTCAAAATTACAATAAAGAAAACTGATTCCTACAAATCAGTTTAGGTCAACAGAACTGGGATGAAATTAAACTGTGGAAGTATAAAAATTAGCTTTAATTTTTTTTTAAAAAACAGTGCAGCCATTATGTAATTTTAAGCTAATGAGTCTTCTTGCTATTATATTCTTATACAAAGGACCAGATGGTGATTATTTCGATTAGTATTTTAAAATTTACTTTTAGATTTTAATAAGTAAAACATATCTATTGACCTTTAAAGCTAATAGTGACTATGTAGATTTCCAAGCCCAATTCCCCTTCTTAAAGGGAAGAAACTGGCAGCAACAGAATGCTTTCTATGGGCTAGCCACTATTCTGCTACATTGTAGACCTTATTTAATCTCACTTCAAACCATGTGAAATAGATATTTCCTTCATTTTGTAGATAAGGAAGTTGGAAGTCTGAGCACCCAAATAATACCGTGTTTCCCCGAAAATAAGATACCTACCCATAAAATAAGCCCTAGCAGGATTTCTAAGCATTTGCACAATATAAGCCCTACCCTGAAAATGAGACCTAGTGAAGGGTGTGGCTACACAGCATATCTGCACACCCCATGAATTTGGTCACGAAGCAGTAAAGAAGAAGAGCAGCCCTTCTCATCTGCCCCATCGTGACAGCTACTATCCCACAGGCGACCGGAAAGGTGCAGGCAGCCCCACCAACAAGGTCGGCTCCCCCTGTCAGGTCCCGGTCATCCTGTGCGTGCTGCAAGCTGAGGCTTTGAGGGGAAATTCTCCTCAGTGAAGTGAGGAGTGGGACGCTCTGCTTTAGGTATTGTGTGTCCCCAGGGGGAAGAAGGAAAGCTGTGGCTGCCATTTTACTATGATGATGTTCCAGAAGAAGACGACTTAACTATATTTGAATAAATGTAGATTGTTGTACTGTACTTAAAAAAAATAACACACCCCCTGAAAATAAGCCCTAGGGTGTCTTCTTGAGGAAAACTAAATATAAGACACTGTCTTATTTTCGGGGAAACATGGTAGTAGTATGAAAGTAGCATTGCTAATAAGTTGAAAACCCAGAATTCAAAACTACAACTGCCTAATCTTAAAACTATTCAATTTTCATCCACAAATAATGTTGTTCCCATCATGAGATGAAGAAAGAGAATGAGGAAGAGGTGAAGGAAAGAAGAGAAAATAAAGAAAAAAATTAAAAGAAAAGGAAAGGAGAAAACAAGGAAGGGAGGGAGAGGGGGCCAGACAGAGGGAAGAAAAGAAGGAAAAATATGTGGTGTCAACACTTTCCCATTTTATGCCATTAGGTGTTTTAGCTTGAATGTCATAAATAGGAAAATCACAAATTTGCCTTAGACAATGCACTAAAGAAGAATTAATTGACTTTTGTTTTCAGTGTTTTTTCCCTCTGAAAATATCTTTATACATGAAGGAAAGTATAATACCATTATTTTTCTCATCTTTTAGAGGATTCTATCTTTCATTTCTTAGAGGATCTATCATTGCTATCTTCATAGTTGGAAAGAAATCAATGCTATTGCTAAAAGAACTTCATGGCATTAAAGACCTGAATTCTAAAGTCATTCATATTCAGTTGTCTTTTAGGTATGTATGTAACTGCACATTTCTTGGAGCTTGAGTTACTTTTGCTTTTGAATTGACTGATCATTTCAGCTAGTTCTCAGAAATCTATATACCCCATCTCTTCATATGAGTACCTTCTAAAAGCTCCTGTCATTTAGCAGTAAAATATTGTGTTGGTCTACCTCCTTCTCTGGACCCACTCTCTTGTTCCAAGGCCTTGAGTGGTCTTTTCAAAGAACAGCTATTTTATCTTTAACTTCCTCTCCAGACTATGTCTATCTCTGTTTTCTGGGCCAAATGCCCACCTATGCCCAAATATATATTTAAAAAGTTAAAATAGAGATTAAACCTCAGTGATACCTCAAAATAAAAGAAAACAATAATTATCTATTAGGAAAATAGCTGAGGATTCCAAAACCTATATTGTATACAGTATTTGCTCAATACATCTAAGATTTTTGTCATCTAAGGAAAAAAGTTATCCATACCAGATTATTAATTAGTGGTTTCTACAGATGAAAAGCATATTCAGAAAACATATATATGTATACATATATTTTTAAAGGAACTTCAAGAGAAATATAATATTTAAGTCCTTAAATGTATAAAAACATTTATTCAATGATATTTCCAATCATGTTTTCATTTGATTTTTTTCAAACTTCCTTTAATAGTTGCTTTATTATTTCAAATCTGAACTTCAAATTATTAGCACTGTGGAAAAGCTGAAGCTAGCAGAATAAGTAAATAGTCATCATTCAAACTTTCACCTCTGCCTTTACAAGGACAATACATCTGAAAAGAAGACCTGTCACCAAGGAAACACCAAATCACCAAGGTTTTTATTTCCCAGAACAGACCTGCAAACCAGTACCCACCTTTCAGGTTTGGTTACAAAGTAAGCTATTGAGATTTACCCATACAATCTTTTCTTTCAGGCATTTAGTTAGGTAAATATTCACTCTTTCTTTTCATATCCCATTTTTTCAGTTTCCTTAAAGAAATAAGATGTACGTGGATTGAATGAATGATGTTTTTTTGAGCTATGTATTTGTAGGAATCTCAGTACTCATTCATCCACAGCATCAGTTTGCTATTATATCAAGAATACTAGCTGCTATAATATTACTTATCCAGGGCCTGCTACATATTTATGATGCACAATACACAATAAAAATTTGTTGTTCCTCATTCAAAAGGCAGGGGAAAGAGTCACTAAAAGTACTGACATCTTTTCTTCCACAGTTTTTCTCTTGTCATGTTGTTTTTTATTTGATATTATATCATCCTAAGTAAAAAAAAATTAAAGTCTTTATTAAGATGAATTTTATTATGTATCATGTAATACCAATTTTAATGCAAATAAAAGAACACTTAAATTGTATTCAGGATCATTGAAATTATGCAATTTGTTTTTGTAGTTTTTGCATACACAAATATTTCATTCTTACCAGAGCAGTGAAACTACACAAAACTAACTCAACTGCTTTTACTTACTTCTTGAAATTTCCACATTCTATGGGTACTCTCTGCTTTTAGCTTAGTGATGAGTAAGGAAGGATTGGAACACAAAGGAATTGTAGGTGGTTTTATCTTTCCTTTTCTCTTTCTTTCTATGTCATTATTTTCAGCCCAAGTACAGGGAAGTAATGTGAGAAAGGATATGATGGGGTTCCTTGCTCATTCATGTTTCTTAGAATGTAATTGCCTTCTTTCTGAACTCAAAACAAGTTTTGGTGAGTACATGTGGTGCTTATTTTTCCATTCTTGAGATACTTCACTTAATAGAATGGGTTCCAGCTCTAGCTAGGAAAATACAAGAGGTGCTATATCACCGTTGTTTCTTATAGCTGGGAGGAGGGGATGGGTATATGCCTACATATTGAGTGCGATGCGCACCAACTGGGGGATGGACACGCTTGAAGCTCTGGCTCGAGGGTGGGGGGTGCAAGGGCAATATACATAACCTTAACATTTGTACCCCCATAATATGCTGGAAAAATAAATAAATAAACAAACAAGTTTTGGTTCAATTAGAAAGCACAATCTTTTGGGGGGTTGTCAATGCCACTGTTACCCAGTTGTAGATACAGCATGCTTATTTTACATGCACTTTGAAGTCTCCCTGAACTCCCATGCATGTTGGGTCCACCAGAATTCTGTGATCATGAAACATATCAACACTATATGTCAATGGAAAAGAGGACACGTGTACAGTTCATCGTTTCATCTGGGCACCACTTATAAAATAGAAACTTAAAGTTCATAGATCAAATTATTAAGACTTTCAAGAGAGTGACAAAAGAGCGTTAAACCAAGTTTTTAACCCTGCTGAGCTTGAATCTCTACATGAATGCATAGCTCAAATGTACATAAAGCCCTCATGTAAGTACTATTAATTTTTTTTTAGTACTATTTATTTAATGCCTCCATTGTTCTCATTGTAGTGAGGGTAAGGGATCTAGAGTCTTACTCACACCAGACTGCTAACTCCTAGAGAGCAGGGATCATATATTTAAACTTTTGGTGTCCAGTATAATGTCTCACATTTAAGTACTTTCTGACTTCAAAGAGCTTACAATGAAATTCATATCATGATAGGAATATAAATAAAGTGATATAACACAGAGGAAGAAATAATCATCTTTGAATGGGGTAATGGAGAAGACATAATCAAGGAGACAGCATACAGAACAAGGGTAAATGATTAAAACAGGTGGCAATGGCCATAAGAGAAAAACATGAGCAAATGGAAGTAAATATTACATTTACTTCCATTGGGTATGGAATGTTGGGTAATGCTATTTGGCTAGATTATAGGGAGAATGGAAGGATGTAGTGATACAAGTGAGGACCGTGGACTTTCTGTTATTGACAATGCAATACTTTAGGTAGGGCCGGAATGACGAGCTGCAGAATTGAATTCTAAGCAATGGAGTTTGGGTTTTTCCTAGAAGCAAAGAAGATTCACTGAGTTTGCTTTTTTAAATGAGAATAGTAATGACTGGGACTATGCTTTGAAAAGAACAGTCTTTTGAAAGATAAGATATATAGAATGTATTAAAATAATAAGCTACTGTAGTCACGGAGGAGATCACTTAGAAGGTCAAGAAAATAGTCCAGATAAGGAGAAAATATGCCTTTGTTTTCTTGATGTTTTGAGTTAATCCAACAATGTGTGTGTGTGTGTGTGTGTGTGTGTGTAAATGGGAAAGAAGATAGCATAGACACAACATTGGCTTTAAATTTGCAAAACTGTAGTATCTAACTATAGTATAGATAATTTAACATTGAACTTTAAAAATCCAATTTTTAGTTATCCAATTGCATAATTAACACTTTTAGTTATGCAATCACGAGCAGGTTATTTCAAAGGGTAAATAACTAGAAAACAACTTTTTAATCTTAACTCATTTTAAAATCCATGACTGTTGTGAGAATTAAATGAAATTAACAATTAAATGTTTTAAGTGCATATATAAAAGCTCCAATTATAGTGCTTGGCACATATAGACATTTAATAATTGTTATTGAATAACAGAATGAAAGACTGGAAAGTTACATCCATATTTTGCCACTTTATTTAAACCATCTAAGCTTGCTGCCAGGTAATGGCAAGTTAACCTCTTAGCTGTGGGTCAGAGTTGAGCACCTTAGAACATCTTTTATGTGACTTATGGATTTACACTTCTGTGTAGTGCTATACCTCATTTTAATCATGGGCTTTCAAAGATGTTCTTTCTTCCTTTTAGTGCCACAGAGTTAATCATGTAACATACATTTTGCACAATATTGTTCATAAGCTTGTTGTTACTTTAACAAAACTGTGACTTTTTCATTAATAATAAGCCTAATTTGAGTCAGCAATGAATTATAGCTATCAATCTGCATTAATAGAAACAAAGTATCCAGAGCATAAGATATATAGGAGCCCAGGAAGTATAACTTCAGTTCCTTGAGCAGTACAGCCTTTCTTACATTATCTGCACAGTGGTCTGAGCAATGAAAATTAGATTCTTTTTTTTTTTTTTTTTTTGGTATTGTTAAATGTCTTGAACTATGATCACTAACTGGGTTGATATAAAAACATGATTTGATATTGACATTACATAGAATTTTCTCATGGCTAAAGCTGCCAGAAAATAGAATGAGCTGTGTTAGTATCTAATAATTTCTCTGCCAGTGGTCTCTGCTCAAATATAATCTGGCTCATTCTTTAGGAGAGGACATGAGGAAATATCAGCCAACTAGGGTCACTGCGTTTTAGCCTGTGATATTCAGCAACACTCTTCTCCCTTCTCATTGCAAACATATTTGAGTTTGTTAAACAAAAATATTATTTCATGTTGATTAGATTCCAATAAAGTTAACATTATTTCTGTGATTACTACCTACCAGGAGCCATTGTAAGATATTTTACATTTATTTATTTAATATTTATAACAACTCTGAAAGATACTATTTTCACAGTGCTGTAATTACTTAATGACTACAAACATATCCATGATGTTGAAAAAACTAATACAAAATATTATGTATTATATTACTAATTATGGAAAACAGCGATTTATCATACCTATCCATGTGTGCCTACATGCTACACACATATACATGTATACCACACACACATAAAAACTAGTAGAATAATACACACTGAAATGACTTATGTGGCTATCTATGATTTATGGATTGTGAAGTCTTATTAATTTTGTCCTTGGACTCTTCTGATTTTCTAAATTATCTACAATGATAAGTATGACTTTCAGAATTAGATATCAGCTACTACATTAATGTTTGTATAGCTATTAAGAAAAATATATACTCAGGATAACATAGAGAGTAAGCGGCAGAATTTGGTGATGTTTCTTAATGTAGAAGAAGCTAGGGAAGGGAGTTCACTGTTACCTAACCCCAGAATTTTGAGTTGTTTTTAGTCCCATTTTTCTCCAGGCAAGTTTCACAGCCATTGATTAAAAGGCAGGAGAGAGAAGAATGGCTCATTCACTTAATGATGACAAATAGCAGCTTTGGTCCTTACCTGGGAGGCTGCGTTAACCTGGGCCTGACTTTTGTGTGAGCCCATGGGCAGCAAGCAGCAATTCAGTGTGGGAGCTGGAAGCTGGCTGGGCTCCAGTTTGGCGTGTGTCTAACATTGTGTGGGGAACACTTTGTACCCGCTGAGGCACACTCCTCTCCCAGAGACCAGAGCTAAGAAAACAAAAGCTCCTGGTGCCAAGGCTATTGGCCTTATCTGTAAATTACTTATTCTTTTTTCTTGTCTCTTCAAGGGTACTTTGACCTTAGCTCAGAGCTTGAGCAGGCAGAACTCATCAATTTTTCACTGACAAGCTAAAAGATCAAGTGGATATGGCTTCCTTGATTCCTGAGACTGTGTCAGGTCTTATATATGAGGATTTTTTTGACCTATTGGTGACTAGTACCTCAAAGAATGTATGTGAATTGTTGTGTGTGGGGGGCATGCAAACTCATGTATGTGCATATTATTTACAACTATATATACATGATAATTAATCTAAAATGTGTATAAGAAATAATTTTACTTCTTCTTTTTTTGGAAATCATATTTTCAACAATAGCCAATTTAATCCTGTCTATATCTCTGAATACTAGGATGAAAATGTTGAACAAAGAGAAAGGAAGATAATAGGAATTTTATTTCTTTCATTTTTAGTGGAGAAAGCCATTAATGGTTGTCTAGCTTTACTTATACATTTACATAGGTGAAAATGGATAGTAGAGAAGAAAAGAATCTCTCAAGGCCTGAAAACTAATTCACTACAGAATAGACTAAAACCTTAATCTCCTAACTTTAATTGAGTACTCTTATGCCAGATCTCTCAAGGATGGCTATCTTGGTGTCTGTGAGGCACTTGGAAAATATGATTTACATAATCTATCATTACTATAATAATAACTGCTTTATGAAAAAATGGTAAAAATGTTAACAGGGATTATCTTTGCAGTATGAGATTGCTGGTGATTTTATTTTTGCTGTTATCTGAGTTTTCTAAAATTTCTACTTAAAACGTGTTACTTTAATGATAGCATGTACTTTAGCATTTATATATTAACATTAGCCATTGTTTTCTGAGTGCTCTGCCAGGTACTTCAAATGAATCAGTTCTGTCATTTAATTTTCACAACCCATCTCACTAATAGGTTTTTGTAAATGTGAGTTGAATATAACAGAATCCAAAAGCAACAGGGCCTAGGGCTTATTCTAAAAAGGCACCTTTTTACTCCTAAAATTCTTTTTGAGATATCTGTTTGACTTCAAGCACAATGTTCTCCTAGTAACAATGGGTGATTCCACATAGGACTCAACTTTAATGATTTTTTTAAGAGGCCATATAACAATCTGAAGAGAAAGGTTTCTATAAATATACTGAATGAGTCTAGACTACTCCCAGGTCACTGATCAGGAACAGTTACCCCTCTGATTCAACAGAGAGGCAGCTGCTTTGGTTGCTTTTAAAATCTGTACAAATAAACAAAGACTTAAAATGATCAATTATATCTGTACCCATTAAATATTAAACATGAAAGACTCCAAAATGAATAGTTAAAGCAGAGGAATTTTGTGGTATGCTTCAGGTCTCCTTTTTATTTACTGAGATGCCTCCACCCATTTTGGCTTGCTGCCTGACACAGGGCCCAAGGTTGTAATTTAAACCGAAGTGGACATCTCCTGTGCTTGGAAGGGCTCTGAGCATGCAGCCAGCATTAATAACTAACCATGTAGACAGAGTGTTGCTCAAACAGACAGACCTTTAGAAGTAACTGTCTCAGTTCTGTCTGGGACAAGAAGGGACAGGACTCCCTGTGTTTGGTCCTCTTCTGGCTCATGCTTTGCAATGGAGACTTTTGTGTCTAGTGATGGATGTTCCTTGCTTGTTTCTTAAGAGTTAAAATCCAGATACCCATCTTTAATGCCTTTCTGGAACTGAATAAAATTTAAGAAAACCTGTAGGAAGGAGGCTTCTCTTTCAGAATTTGCAGCTCTGGGTTTCAGGATGCTCAAACAGGAATGCACATATAAGTTGCTAGCTTGTTTCATGATGCAGCTTGTCTTCTACATGGGTCTAGAAACAAATATGACTATGGTCATTGAGAAATCAAAAAAGAAGTTGTCCAGAGACACATGAGATCATTCTACAAGTATTACACTCTGACCCTGTGTTTTCTCAGGTTGGAGCCAGTTCAATAAGTGTTGTCCCACACACTCTCCTAGGAGGTCAGAGTTAGCCCCTGCACAAAGAAGGCAGCTGGTCATCCCTAGAATCTTACCTGAACCTGCTCCCTCAAGAGTCCAGGTTTCTTCTGGATCTTCAGTAGCCTTCAAAACTCAATAAAATTCCAACTCTGTCCCAAAGAGTTCAGGGGTAATGTTAGAATAAGCAGCCATTGTTGTGATCACTGTCTGGAATCAGAGGCTATAAGAGTTATTCTTGGTTCAAAAGCAGATGTAGGGATCTACAGATTCTCTGGGTTAGTTGAGAAAAAATAAGAGAAGACTTCTTATTTTTGACAAGTAGCCAAATCTTCAGTCCTTTACTGAGGAGGGTGGTTATTTTTGACCACTGGGATTATGACTCTGGCTTTTTTGCCTAACAGTTAGGATCATTTTATTATCTACCTGGGCCCAAACCCTTGATCACTGCTTGGTCATCACCTGGGTTATCTCTTCATTGACTTCCATGACTCCAAACCCCTATGTGGGTGGCCAACAGTCACCTGTCTCTGCACTCTGTTTTCAGCCTAACCGCCCTTTCTCCATTCCATGCAGCTAGGTTTATCCTTCATGTCTACCTCTCTCCACAGACAACCATTTCTCTGTTTCACCTCTGATGGAACAACATGAAAATCTGTTTGTAAATCAGGGGTAGCTTCATTCCCATCAGACACTATCTTTTTATGATGTTGAAATTCCATAAAAGAATTATTTTTTGGTGTATAGGTCAAGGTGAAAACACAAAACAGTACCCAGTAATATAAAAACAGAACAAAACAAACAAACAAAACAATATATTGGGGTGCTTATTCAGTATTGATGCGATTTCAGGAGCAAATTTTTGTTGTTTCTACTCTGATCATCAGTTTTCTTATCTATAAAAATAGACAATTGGACTTATTGTTCGCCAAGTTCCTTTCAAACACAACTCTCCTAAAACCTTTCTTTTAAAAAGGCAAACTGTATTAACAGGTAACCTTAAATGAGAAGATGGGCATCAAAGCAAAATATGTAATTGTAGCTATACTAGCATCTTTATGAACATTCACATAGATTTTTTGACCACTCTGTGGTAAACCTACCTCTTTTCAGATAGGACAGGCTCCTTCTCTGAGTCACTTCCCAGCCTTTGTTGTCTGTAGCCATCAAGGGAATGAGAATATTATTCTTGCAGGCAGAGATAATCTGTCTTTTCCCAAGATCAAAAGGAGACTTTTAAATAGTCTTTTTATATTCCATTTTCCTCAACTCAAATTTGATTTTGTAATCCCTGCCTGAAGTGGTGTCAGAGCTCTGATTTAATTGTGTCCTGAAAAATGCCGTCAGTATCTAACCATGACTACTAGTGTCACTTGTGTGTGTTTAGCCTTTTACAGATATTTTCATATCCATTACCTCACTTTATTCCCAGATCAGCACCCCAAGGTGTGTGGGAGAGATGTTATCACTTAAATAATGAGGAACCCGAGTCTCACAAAAGCGAAGGCATTTTCTCAAGTTCACATAGCTAAAATTTAGATTTTTCTGACTCCCCATGAGTGCTTGTTTTTCACATTCTCAAATATGGAGATATTTTCTGTTATTCTCTATACCAGAGTGTCATCAGTTTCCAGTATTTATTGACCATCTATTGTTATTCCATATATTGTAGTCCATTATGTACTTTTAATGGCACACATAAATGCAAGGATAGCATGCTGGCTTCCCTCTTTACAATACAAACCCAGGTACATCTATAATAAAGGAGATGATTTCTCATGGTGGCTTTTGCTAGAGTCTCCTAATATCATGTCAGCAAAAATGTACTCATGGCAAACGCTAAATACGTCCTTCTACAGGGAAATCTCTCAATCCTTGTGCCAGCCTGCTGTTGATTTCTAATTACTGCCAGAAGATGGCGCTGTGCATTAGCAAACATCAGCTTAGAAAAGTACCGGGCTTCAGGGAAAGTATACCAAGGAAATGGTGTATGAGACAATTGTTAGCCGAGGGGAAAATTTTGAACTGCTGATGCAAGAAAAAAGGCAAATCTGTGTTATTTAGAAGATGGAGTATTAACTTGTTAATTGATTTTTTAATAAGGAAGGTGGAACAACTCCTATTTAGCTGTTATCTATTAAAATATTGTTGTTACCTACCAAACATATTATTTCAAACAGAAATAATTCTACTCAACCCAATGGGCAGATGCTCATTCATATGGGGAAATGCTTGCACCCTGTTGACATCAACCTAGCTCTAGAAATGTTAAATGATTATCCAGTTATTTCCCAATCTGAGAGCTTCTCTCTTCTCTGACCGTCATTTGTCCCTATTCCTAGGTTCTATTCTTCATGCTTAGAAAGCTCTAAAACCCATACTTTCAAAATTTTACATATTATTTAAGGACCAGATATACTTCCCATTTTTCTTTAAATCTCCTTTGACAGTGGCAGGACAGCAACAGGACTCCGTTTGCTTTATCTAAACATTCCTAGCACTTGGCTTTCTATTCAATGTGTGTTTATTGAATGTTGAATAATTGATTAGTAAATCACACCATGGCCTAGCAATACTGAATTGTCTGTACAAATACTCAATCATCCTTTTCAAAACATATTTACTGAGTACCTGTCAGGTACTTGGTCACAGAGCTTATGATCTAGGAGAGGGAATAACAGGCAACAGAACATTTGAACTCTAGTGTGATAGGTATATGGCAGTGGGAGGATGAGGCGCCATGAAAGGACAGAGGACAGTTCCTCACTTCAGGTTGGTCATAGGGATTGGAAGATCGGTATCCGAATGATGATTAAGGGATTGCTATCTACTAAGAATAGTCCAGGAATAAAAGACAACATTTCAAAAAGAGTAAAGGTCAGAAAAAAAAAATCACTGGATGTGTGAGTAACTTAAACAGGTTCATTTTACCTGGAAGATATAATGTAATGGTGGAGTATCAAAAGATGGGATGGAAACTATAGGACCTGGCAGATCTTGAAAATTTCCTCAGAGAAAGAGAAAGCCAATACACTTCATGCATGGAAGTGATGTGATCAGATTTTTATTTTTCACAGGTTATTCTGGCTGAAGTGTGAAAACTAAATTGTACTTGTGTAGCAGTAGGTGGAAGGGAATGCAGTGCCACACTGGAAACAGAGACACCAGTTGGGAAGCTGTTGCATAACTCTGAGTGTGAAATGATGTGGCTGCTACTAGCACAGTGGACAGACCTTGATAAAGGTCTTATGGGGCTACCATCATATATGTGGTCTGTTGCTGATTAAAACATCATTATGTGGCATATATACATATTTTATAAGAAGCTAGAGAAAAAAATATATTCATTTAGTGGAACTATGACAAGAATGACAAAATCCTCATCAGCAACAATGGAGATCAGAAGACAATGGAAAAATATCTTTAAATACTGAAAGAAAAAAGAAACTGTCAAACTCTATGTACGGCAGCAATATTTTTCAAAAATAAAAGGCAAAGTAAATTCATTTCAGATAAAGAAAAGCTGAGAGGATATGCTGCAGTAAGACTCACACAGGAACTTGAAAATAAATTCTTTAAGCTGATGAAAAATCATAGCAGATGAAAGTCCAGCTCTGCAAAAATATATGAAGATAATCAAAAAGGGTACATAAGTATATAAATATAAAATATCTTTTTATTTTGTCTATGTATCTATCTGTCTTTAGACACACACACAGACATACTTCTTAGTGTACTACAAATGTTTAAGAAAAAATAATTCATATATAGAATTAAAATATATGACAAGAGCACAAAAATTTTGAAGGGGTAATGAAATTATATTGCTGCAAAATTTTAGAATTATTTATAAAATAGTATAACATTTTGAGGGTAAACAGGGACAAGTTAAATTTTAAAGATATATAGCAAAACAAATCATGATTGATCAAAAAGAGGGTTGGACATGAGGAATAAAGATGCACAGAAAACAGGTGAGTTTTTTTTAAAAAAACACAAAATGGTTAAGATGGTAAACTTAAAAATAATAATTACATATTATAAATGGCTTACACATTCTATGTGAGAGATAGACATTGTCAGACTAAATATGAAGGCAAGATCACTGATATGCTGCTTACAAAAATCACCTTTTAAATGCAAACACAATGGCAGGTTAAAAGAAATAATATACAATGCATATTTTAACATTAAAAAGGGTAGCATGTCCATTTTGATGTCAAATGAAATAAATTTTAGAAAAACAACTATTACCAGAGTTAAGGAACGACATTTCACAATGATAAAATTATCCATTCATTCAGAAGACAGAACTGGCAGAACTAAAGAGAAAAATAGACAAATTTTAATCATAATTAAAGATTTCAACATCCTTTTTAGTAATTGATAGAATAAGTAGAATGAATAAAACAACAATATTAATCAACTTAATCCTACTAAAATGTATATAATGCTCCATCGAACAATAGTAAAATACACATTCATTTTATAATTATTCTAGTTGTTTAAATTCAAGGATTATATGTTGTGGTGGACGGAATAGCACCCAAAGATGTACATATTCTAATCCCTTGACCTTGTGACTATGTCATGTTACATGGCGAGGAGTTATTAATGCTGCTGATTACCTGACATTAAAATAGGAAGATTATTCTGTATTATCTTAGTGGACCCTAACGTAATCACAATTATCCTTAAAGTAGAAGAGGAAGGAGAATATTTATTTTCAAAAAAGAAGATGTAAACTCATCATATTTCTTCAACATGATGAAAATATTTATATACATATAGTAGCTAGTTATTAATACTATATTAATTTACTAGATAAAATAATAGGTACATTTTTATTAAATTCTGAATGAAAACAAGGGTATCATTTATTGCCTTTTACTTTTAAAATTCTTCTTCAATCTCTGAGCAACAATAATTTACAAATATAAGATGTAGTAATATTATAAGTTAAGAGATAAATATCATAAGTGCAGATGTTATAAGTATAGCCCTAGAAAACAATAACCACGTAAGAGATAAAGCAAATAATATCCTTGATCATACTAGTACAAAAAATTCAAACAACAAATAACATCTTGAAAGGTTTAAAAACCTAAAAAGCATTCCTAAAAGAGATATTATTTGTTGGCCTGGAAGAAAATGATAAATATTCTAAAGAAAGTAATCTTTCCAAATTAATTAAAGCTTAATAAAATTTAAATAAAAATATCAATACATTTTTAACTTGAAAAAGATGTTTTAAAAATAACAAGCAAAATAAATAATTATATTTAGAAATGGATTATAATGAGAGTGAATTTGCTTTAGCAGATATTATTCATGTAATATGTTATAACTATAATAATAACTAATACAAATAATCATGATGTTGGTAAAACTGTTGAATCTAATAGAACAGAAAGGACAATCCTAAAATGGGAATAGTACAAATATAAATGTAGTATATGAAAAGGAACAGCACAAACAACTGAATAAATGCTAGATTATTCAAGAAATATTTTAGCAAAATAAATCTAAGGTAATTCTTAGCTTCTTACATTTAATTTTTATGCAAATTTTATTTCAAATACACTATTAATTTTTATATTACTACTTCCAAACTGAATTTTATATACATAAGTTGTCTCTCATATCTCAGCTAATAAATTTTAGGGCTGCTACATGATGGCATTATTTTGAGAATATTAAGCTTGGTTATTTGGAAAGAGATATGGAAATCATTCTTAAACTATTTTTAAGAGTGATATCCCCCAGTCCTAAACATTTGCAATTGTGTATTCTATACATAATGCATACTAAATTTATACACTGTAGTTATTTTTACTTTATCTGACCTCATAAGGACATTTTAATAGCATTTCAATAGCACATTTTTCATGCATTTTGTGTGTGTACATGATGAAGGTGGGGCCTAGTGGGAGGCGTTCATGTCAGATTTTCCATCGATGGTTTGATCATCCTTGCAGTAATGAGTGAGTTCTCACTCTATTAATTCTTGCAAAAGATGGTTGTTTAAAAGAGTCTGGCATCTCCCCTCTCTCTCTTGCTTCCTCTCTCACCATGAGATTGCTGCACACACTGACTCTCCTTAACCTTCCCCATGAGTGAAAGCTTCCTCAGAACCTCACCCGAAGCTGAGCAGATGCCTGCAGCATGCTTCTGAAAAAGCCTGCAGAACTATGAGCCAAATAAACTTCTTTATAAATTGTATACCCTGAGGTATTCCTTTATGGTAACACAAATGAACTTAGACAACACATTAGCAGCAAATTTCTACATAATAAAGAGTAAAAATATTTGACATTTTAAAAATTTTACCTTCAAAAGCAAAGTTGTCCAAGAGTCTAGGAGAGGGATGGAGAAAGATTGGGGACTGGGGCCTCCAGCGATCATCCCCCTCCAGAAATATCAATTGGAAAAACTATCCACTCATGAAAATAACTTCACAAGAGCTGAAGGAACCAGATGAGAGAAAAACAGTATCTAGGTGTAGCACAGAAAAAAAATATATATATTGAAGAGGGTAGAAAGGACATTACCCATGTTATACCTCTGCCAATACCAGGCATCACAGCATGGAGGGAGATACCACCTCTTGGGGAAAACAGAAGAAAATGAACATAGGACTTGGCCTTGGACCCACACACCAGGTCTGACCCAGTAAAACCCAGCACCAGGCAGGCCCTTATGAACCTATGGAGAGAACCAGTTACACTGTTAAGAACACAGACTGCAGTTAGATTTTCTGAGTTCAAATCCTGGATCCACCCTTCCCTAGCTGTAAGCTCTTGGGCAATTTACTTGTCTCTCTGAGATCCACTTTCTCATATATAAAAGGGAGTTATAAGGAGAGCCTACATCATTGTGTGGTTGTGAGATTATATTCATCAATACATGGTAAGATTTTGGAACCATGACTCACCCATGGTAAAGCTATCGATACAGCTTGCTACCATTAATATTTATTTTAATTCAATTTGGAATTGCTAAATATAAATATTTTATATAGTTCAATCTCCTTCCTTCCTTCCGTCCTTCCTCCCTCTCTTCCTCCCATCCTTCCTGTCATCTTTTTGTCCTTCTTATTTCTTCTTCACATCTGTCTGCCTCACCTTTTCTCAGTAGGTGTCTTAGGAGGCTGCACTTGTCTACCAAACGCGTTGGGCAAGTCCTACTTGATCAAGCAGGCCAGGGGCCAGGGGGCTTGCTGAGTGTCTCTAGTGTCCAGGCTATGCTCATTGTAAGCTCCACCGAGCTGCAAAGAGTGCCAGACACGGATTTCATTAATCCTACCATCAGTAGGTCTGAATTCATTGCAACTAATACAATACCTGTTTCTCTAACCATGCCAACATTTTCTTGACACCATGTATGACCTCCTGTTATTTCTGAACAAAAGCTGGCAAGCACTGCCCGGCTGGTGAAGTAAAACAGCCCAGCAGGCCACAAACTGCTGAGTGCATCCATGCTGAAATGAACAGCACATTCCAAAGAGATCCACAGAAGCTCAGCTCAGAAGAAAAAGAAAGAAAGAAAAAAAGAAAAGAAAAATGCAGAATCACTTATAGCAGACAGTAATTCTCTAGGCCACCAGACTTCCATATTCATATTCCCTACGTTGAAAATCAGAGGGACTTCTACCCTAGAATTTCTGACCATTCTGATTCTAGTACCAGGTTTTGAAATGCCATTCTCAATGGGCCCTATCAGAATTTACCCTTACAAAAAAAGAATCACAGATGTTCTCCTGATGGTACAAGTCTCTAAAATCTTTGAAGTTTCTGCCAACAACACCAAAAGGAAAAGCAGCATGCCATATGTATGAGTGGGTTTAGTTACAGATCTGCTTTGGGATGAAACCCGACTGGGATGACTGCTACATAGCAAAAGAAATGTGTAAGGAAAGGTGGAATTTGTTTAATTTCAAATATTTTAACTTTTCCTTTATGATTTTGGTGAAAAATTGGTATGTTTTAGACCAGTTTTCATGTTCTGTACCAATCTCTCCTATGAGCACAATATAGTGAGTTTTGTTTTTTTTCTTGGCTAAAATATAAGATCTTCTTTGAAGTTCTCCCTAATAGGATGATGCAAAGAATGTTAATGGAAAGGAAACCCATTAAGACAAACACTTGATGGTCCTTACAGTTTTTTAAGACATAGTTGTTGAACATTACTATATCCTAATTACTATAATAGGGCTTGGGAGAGAAAAAGATGAATATCATGAATTTCTCTGATCTCAAATAACTCATACTCATGAGTGTGACAGGCATTAGATAAATTGATAATTACAAACTGTAGGAATTTCCATGAACAAAATGTTCAAAGTTCTGTGGGAGAGAAAAACAGGAGAATTTAGTATAATTGGAGAGGCGCAAGAAAAACTTTCACTGAGGGAGAGTCTGTGTCCAGTTCCAATGTATAGAAAAATATAAGGAAGCCTAAAAAGTGAAACTGCTATATGGAATTATTAATACATTTCTCAGGAAGGGTAACATCCACATATATCTAAATAAAGCAAGGCAAAAGAGGATGTAGTGTAATGTATTTAACATTTAGTCTTCTCAAGGATCAGAGGCACTTCTTAGTGTTCACTGAGTTATCAAAAAATAATTCCTAACTATTCTCCTCAAATCTCCAGAGGCCAAGGTTTTATTTTAAAATCTAATCTCTCCTGGAATTCTTCACTGTAGTTAGCATAGAATCAAAATAGACCGGATACTAAGAAATAGCTGGATGATAGTGAGGACCAGTTAGAAAGGCTTGTACAAAGCTAGGAAATTAAATCAAAAAGTAGGAAATGACATAAGTTGGATCAGATAAAAAATGATTCATCTATGAATTGATGGTAGGATTTGGAAAGGAAGTTTTCTTGGGAATTAATTCCTGGATCTGAGCATTCACATTTTCTTGCACTAATGATGTAGTCAGTGAAGGGAAATTTGGGTATTCAGTCTTTGTTCCTTTCATAAACTCAAACCATTCACAGAGGTCTGTAAAGAGCATTAAAAGGGGAACTTGAGGCCTTGAAGGAAATGTTAAAATATGACGTTCATAATAAAATAACCTCACTAAGGGATAATGCACTTAACTATATTACAATATAATGAGTCATAAAGAGTTCATAAGGATGATAAAAATGATAAATAATGATATAATTGCAATCCACATCTGGAAAATTAAGTATGTGGCTGTAGACTTTGGTCAAGTAACTTAATTTTCAGAGTTGAAGCTCATTTGTTTCTAATTAGAACTTCTAATATTTAAATTGCTTTTATACATCACTTTTTTACATGTAGTCCCTCACTTAATTCTTACAGCAATGCTTAAGATAGAGGTTTTAGTAATCCCACTTAGTTGTGGAGATGAAGACTCATCATGTTTACTTGTTCAAGGTTATCCAAGCAGAAAAAATTATAGAAATAGAACTCAAAACTTTATTCTCTGATTCCAAATTTCATGCACATTCCAGTACTTTATAATCCTCTAAATATCAATTATATTTTATATATTTAAAAGTGTTTGCTAAATGGTAATATGTTGTAAATATACAGGGTGCTACATGATCACTAAAGACTCCATTGATTAATCAATTGATTATTTACTTTCTTTACCAAACCTTTCTGAACACCTATTAAATGTTTTCCTCACTGTACTAGGCCATATAGGAATATGAAGAACTACTTTGCTGCCTAGATCTAGAAATATATTTGGCATGTATTTCTTTGTTATGTATGAGCACATTGATAGAGAAAATAATTAGTCATTTGCAAAACAATCATTCTTGAACAATTGCTCTTATAGTTTGCTGCAGCACAGAAAAACATCAGTAATTCTAGACACTGGATTTTAGCCACTGGAGTCATTTAGTTATTTGTCTTAGAAGTGCCCCCTTATTTCACTGCTGTTTGGTTGCACCCATTAGAATAAAAGTAGATCACTGTACACTGGTGTGCAGCGACCTAGTAAAATATACATGTAAGTAACAGCTTTTTTCAAAGGAGTGTTTTTTAAGATAAGCAGCAAATATTTATATTCCTTTAAAGTATTGTTCCCCAAATTGTAGCAACACTTTACCAAAATAAGGTAACTATCTGATTTACAGGCTTTGCTTTATTACTCAGGATTGCAAGTAACTATAACTTCGTCCTCTGATACATTTGTCTAGACTCTACAGAGTCTATTGAAGGGCTCAAAGTGAAGGTATAAATTTTCATATGGGGAGTAAATGTTTTTGTCCAGTAAAATCTGAGATATAGCTTTTAAGTAACAAGCACATTGTTAACTACGTTGGTTAGGTTTTCTAATAATTTCTAGCCCTACATTTGGACTAAACTCCAAAACGTATTTAATGGTTACAAATGCTCTGAATTAGCTGCCCGTTTTGTAATTAAACAAGATTATTTTACAATCAAGCTAATAATTCTTAGAAAATAAATATTTATTTTAATTATATGGTACCAAATGTGAAGTGGCCACTTCTAAGAGCTCTTTGCTTATATACTTCGTTTACCAGACTAGCTGAGCATTTTTACAGATATTTTTCCATAAAAGTACATTGTATGCCTATTTAGATAGATCAAATAATATAATATTGCCAGCACTAGACCATATTTGTCCTATAGAAATTTTAAATGGTTCAATTTAATAGCTGGTCCTGCTTATGGGAGCAAGCTTACATATGCCAACCTCTGTATATCTTTCCTGAAAACTTTTTCCAATAATGGAGCTACTTAAAATCAATTAAAAGGATTTTAAATACACTCTTGCCTTTTCTTCATTTGATCAAATCAATGTTCCTACATTTTTCAACTATCCTTATCAAATTTTATAAGAATTAACTCTTCAAACCAAACCATATAACCAAAAAAAAAAATATTCTTTAGAAGGAGAATTATGCTGAGGTGACATCAATTTCCTCAAAATGTGAAGATGGAGAATGACATAGAAGACTATACTTTACATGGTTAATGTGATAGATAAAATTCCAAACTACAAAAGACAAAGACATATTTGAATAGTTACTTTGATTTCATCAAAACACAGTATTTTGACCACATTATCAACAGTAGTGTAAACCCCCAACTCTTGATAGTCAAAAAAAAAAGGCTTAGTTTCTCAGAAGAGATTATTGATTAGTAGTATTTGTTTTATAATAGCATTTTCTTTTGAAATACCTAATCCCAATTTTGCTTATTTTATATTCAAAATCTGTGCTGAAGTTAGCAATATTTTTCATCTCTGTAATAATTATTGTTTTTCTCCTGTGACTGTATGAACTTTGTAATACTCTAACTCGGCCTAAATTAGGTCCCAGAGAATTCCAATCTTGAATTAGCAATTTCTCTGTCTTCCTCCACCCACCTTATTTCTGGCAGCACTGGACTATTTTATTTTAGATATCTCAGGCTTGATATAACAGATAATGTTCATGAACTAAATTGAAGGCAATGGACCAGTGCTCTATAAAGCCATCCATGACCAGATTGTTCCGACCTTTCAGAATACTGTCTGCTGACCTGCTTGACAACTTGAATTCACTCTCCTCATTCATGCATAACTAGGGTCACTTAAACATTAAAAGGTTGGAAATTCACTCCTTCTTCTCATCCTTTAACCTACATCAAACCTCTTATTACTTCTTGGTCCACCATGAGAGAGGACATGTGGGTAAATACGTAAGTGTGAATTTATGTGTATGCATATTGGCATGCCCAAAGTTGTGTACATTGAAAGTTGTGATCTATTCTAAGAATGGGGCCAAGTTTTACATATTTCCACATTCTTCAAGAATAAGGATATATACCAATAGGAAACATCGAGTTAAATTAGAATGCCAATAAGTACACACATTAAGTCTTAACAGATAATTACCACTATACGTCTTTTTTTCTATGCCTTGAATGCTTTGTCTCTTCTCTTAAAATATGCAAAAGGATTTTGGGTGCACATAGTGACATGGATCCTAAAAGTGTTGGATCAAGGAGGTTGAGAAGGATAAGTGATCCAATATTTACACTTTAGAAATAATCCTGAAAGACGACATTGATGAGCTTTTAAAATGGTTGTTAGAAACTGGGGGAAAATGATGGTCAACACTAAGTGAAGTAGAAATGACAGAAACACTAAGGTAGGAGGTGGTGAAGAAATGCTTATAGGTAATTGAGCATATTTGAGTGGATATACTAACTGAGGCCAGAAAAGACAATGACTGATTATGTTAGAAGGCCCCAGGACTCTGTTTAGCAAAGCCATTAGCAATGCACTGATGAGAGAAGAACCAGCATGTTTGAAAAGCTCAGGGATGGTCATCCTCTCTAGTCCAGGGTAGATAGTAGAAGATGTTAAGAAGTAGGCTTACTGATAACAGTGGGAGTAAAAAGATCCTAAAATAAAAGAGGTCAGATGACAGCAAAGTTGAAGTCATTATGGTAATGAATATCAATGTCAGTCTGCAGCCCAAGAGCTATGGATATGGTTCAAAGGACACTCTGTTCCTACAGAAAAGAGGTGATCATCCAACAAGGGTATGAGCAACCACCCAAATAAAATAACCCAATTCCATGCCTAGTTTCCAAATCTGAGCCTGTTTTCCAACCCTGAATCCACTGATCAGTGAAGAGGCTGAGTCTCCATGAGGAATCTACAACATCATAGCACGTGCATACAGTTATGATTCTCCCAATCTCCCCAGAGACTTATGACTATTTAATCAGGTAACTATGTACCATGAAAATGTGAATGCCTAACATTTTGAGAACTGTTGAATGCCAAGTTCAACTTGATAGTAATACTCAAGAGCCTGAATCATTGTCATTATCCTGTGTTAAACCGGGTACATATGATGACCTCATAATGGAATTCTGGCCCAGGTCCAGTTGACATTGATTCCATTGGATCCACAGACATTCTAGAAGTTATTTCTCTGGTTCTCAAATACATAATTGAAATGGAAATATTTGGCTGTTGGAAGAATCTCACATTGGTTTCTTGGCCTGTGGTGTCAGAGCTATTGAAGCAGGAAGGGTGAAGTGGAAACCTCTGACTCCGTCCCCCAGTCTCCCATCCCCACTCCTGGGTAAGGTGATATGCCAAAAACTCCCTATGGGAGTAAACACCAACTTGGAGATGATAGCTCACAAGTAGGTATGACACCTACCAGGATGTTGTTTACACCCTAAATTAATGACCATTTTATCTTGCTACTCCCCCATTACGTAGACTATATGGATCTCAGATCAAGAATGGAAGGTTAAGGATGGCCCCACTTTCCCTCACTCCATTAATTCACTTGGAGAATCTGTGTTTGCTCTGTTGGTTTAGTTGTCCTGTCTCAAAGGAGAAACACTCCTCCTAGCAATACAGTAGGAGTCTCATAAAACTTAGAGCCATAGTTGCTGCCACATCATTTAGGCTCCTTATGGCAAGAGTGTGTCAGATAAGGAAAAGGATCACAGCACTGGCATGAGTAATTGATCCTGGTCATCAAAAGCAGGATGGGCTACTGTTGCACAGTGGTGATGAGCAGAAAATACTTGGAATCTCTTGGACCCACTGAACAGATTCTTATTACGGCCTTTCAGAATTTGATGGTTAATGGACAAGTGTGTCAGCCACAGCCTGAGAGGATCATGATGACTGAGGCCTCAGAACACAGCAGAGTCATTACCTGGGTCACTAACATGTAAGATACCTAGACAAACAGAGGTGTTAGCAAATGTTAGGTGCATCTAGAATGGATTGTAGACAGGAGATATGATGAACATCTGTTGCAGTCTGAGATGAACTTCCACATAGGCACTATACTTTGTCATATTAAAATTCTTTGTGTAGGTTTCTCTGGCGGGGGGGGGGAAGACCAAAGATCAACAAGAATATTGTAGGAGCTGTTGCCAGCTGAGGTGAACTTACTATTCTAGCAAGTAGATCTGAGAAGCACAAGAAATGCATTCTCAGAGATTCTGTAAGTGTGAAACCAACCAGAACCCTTTTCAGGATCAAATATTTATTCCCTCAGATGCCAGGAGTATTGACTGTTGATTCCCTTTCCAGGAACTGACCTCAGCTTGAGGAAGCTGCTCTCTCCTGGTTAATTCCACTTTTAAGGTCAGGGTTGAAAGCTTGGTCCCTTGCCTCAATTCTAGAGAGCCATCTCAGTTTCAGAATTCCCCACGGGATTAGCTGAGGGCTTTGTTTTGACAACAACATTGTTCAATTCTTCTCTTTTCTAAACTTGATGACATTTCTCTAGATATGTTGTTCTTGGGAGCTCGCTCCTAAAAATTTACTGCATGCCAATCTTCCATATCAGAATCTTTTTTCCGAAAGAACCCAATTTAGGACATAAGGTAACGAAGACTATCAGTTATAATCAGAATTAGAACTTAGACCTGGAGTATTTCACTGTAGTATTCTTTAGTGTATCTCCTACTGCTGAATTATTTTAATATGTTTCTCATATATGCTATTATATGATGAGATATGAGTTATCTGATCGCATGTCTATGTCCCAAACAAGAATATAAATTCCTTGAAGACAAAGGTATGTATCATGGGAATACTTATTTCCTGAACTGAAAATATTAAGTATCCCATATCAAGCACCCAATTAACATTGTATTTGTTGAGTGGACAACATTTGAATAACTACTATGATAGAGAAATATTTTTTAGTTTATTTGAAAATTATGATTATAATGAATTAATAATATTCAACTATTTTCTTTACAGAAATTAGAGGAGATATAAACAAGGAAATACTGTCTTTTCTGACTTTCCTCTCTATTATTATATTACTGCCAATGCAAGCGTATTTATAAAACTCCTTATTCTACTTCCTTTCCATTGGCCTCTACATTTATTGCTATCTTTATCATCCTAAAATATAATTATGAGTGTGTAATTCTCTTGTTCAGAAGGCTGCATGCACCTCTGTTTTCTAAGGAATGAGTTTAAACCCAGTAAAATTTTTCTGCATGAATAGAAGTCTCTCTATACTTTATTACCATCTAATTTCCCAATTTCAATTAACATTTATTTACTTCATGGACTCTAAATTTCTTCCTAAACTATTTTGCTCTATTTTCTTTTCTCTCAAATGTTCTTCCAGTCTCCATTAATCAAAAGTTTAACAATCCTTCAGGGTCCTAATCAAATGCTACCTCCTCAGTCCTCATATTTTCCAATGACTCTCTCTCGTATGCTAAAAGTAATCTCTTTCCACATTTAATCTCCATACTTCTATTTTAAATTCTCTTCTTGAATGTATCATTTTAAAAACATGCATTATGCGTAGTTGTAGTTGTCTTATATCCCAGGCTTATTGTTTTTTTTTTTTTCTCATCAAAGCATAGCCTGGTATATGGTAATTAATAAAAAAATTTTACTGAGTGGTTGAGTTACAGATGGATTTTGACAACATAATAGTGGAATGGTCAGCCATGGAGCTGATTGTGTTTCCTAAGATATATGTGTCAAATATATGTAATAACACTTAGATGGCAAACCATGTAAATAATGAATAGAGACATTAGGGATATAAAATATTTCAATAGAAATAGAAAGAAGGGAAATTTCAGGTAGAGCCAAGACCTTGACACAGAAGTGGATCTTTGTCTCTTGCCTAAATTTGATACCTAAATTCAGTGATAAAACTGAGAAAATACAACACATTTTTATAAATTTATTGTAATCTTCTTCCTCAATGATGATATTAAAATTAGAGTCATTCTGATTTTTACACTGAAAATATTTATATTTAATTTCTGTTGTGTGTATATGTTCATTTTATGGTCTTTTAAGTGTTTTTACTTATTTTCCAGACATTCAATATTTTAAAATAGGCTATAATGTAGCTTTCATCTTCAGTGTCAGCTGTAATTTTGGTTATAGTTGCCTGCTCTTCTGAAGTGTGGAGGATGCTGATATAGTATTTTAGTACCTTCATACATACTTCATTTGGATATAATTAAAAAGTGTAACTTAAAAAACAATTAGTATTTTCATAAGCCGCTTGACATTTGGAATTCAATTTCAGAGACTGATTTCAGCACCTTGGCCAGAGCATCAAGAATGTTTTTGTGCATTTTGTATCCCTTGGATTCAATGGGGCAATTATTGCTTTTTCATATCAATAAATATATGTTCAAAATTGATTGGCAAAGGGAAGTAATATCTGTCACTATTCTGTAAGTATCCACTAAAGTCTTTAGACAGTTTTACATTAATAAGCATCCTTTTAAAAAACTAATAAACCATAGATCCCTAGGGCTGAAGAAAACACTAAAGATTACCTAAAACTCCTATGTCCCTTCATACATGGACAAATACTCATGCTTAAGTTATTTTATTCCTATTGCAAACTTGTCCATGGATGGAAGTTTTCTTTATCATTGTAAATACACCCATTAAATTGCTATTTTCCAGTACAATTAATTATTTAGTAAAAATTATATGGAGACTGGTATTCTAGATTAATTTTCTCACATAAACTGAAATAAATAATATTAAGATTCTGGGTATAAGTTTTTAAATCTATAAAATGAAGGAAAGTGATTTTATAATACCAATGGTCTTATAATTGCATGTGTATTATTCTTTATGAAAGTGATGTGATCAAAGCATGTTACGATTAGGATTTACAATCTGTTAGCATAATGGCTGGCATCTGTTCACTTGGATAGTGCACATGCTGTACCAGGTTTTAAATATTTCCAAATTATAACTGGTTATATCCTTAACAAATGAACTGGACTGTTTACAGAGATATACCATTATAGAAATTGTTTAGGATCTTACCTGAAAAGTGAGATCATTCTCAATGTTAACAAACCAAAGAAGAGATATGCTTCCTTGGACAAGATACCATAATGCTTCTGAGTTTTCATATAGAAATAAGTTCTTGTTGGTCTTACTGACAAAATATTCAGGAGGGAAAAATTTTAAAGTGGTACCTCCCATATAGAAACACAACCTGACTGCTAGGATTAAGTGATTCAGCCTAGGTAACAGTATCAAACAGCAGACACTGGACTGCCTTTCTTTTCTCTCTCTCATCCTCCCTCTCTTTCTTATTTCTAGATTTTCTATCTTGATAACAGGTTGAAATGCAGCAGGCACTAGGAATGCTAGAGAAAGATAAGCACAGAAAGATAAGAAACATGTGTGCTGGAAGCCAAGTTATTTTACTCTTCTTTGTGTTTATTTTATTTTGTACTTTCTTGGGATTGACAATAATTTTTAAGAGTTTCAATATAAAACAAAATGAAACACAATGCAGCCATAAAATGATAATACTTATATATGTTGATGTGAAAACATATGCCCAATGAACTCATATTAAAAGACTAGTCAATTCTGTATAACAAATGGCCAGTTTCTCCAACAAATCAATACTATATACAAAACTAAGTTTGGCTGTTAGAGAATAAGGAGTCTTAGTACGCATATATTTTAATCTGGACTAATTATTAAACAATATTAAGGAAATAATGTTCATTTTGTTAGATATGATATGGGCTTTGTAGTTATTTAAAAAGTCCTTATTGCTTAAGTGTGTATTATTATATTATGGATGAAATGGCATGGTATCTTATATTTGCTTGTAAATATTCAAAATTGTCATCATAGTAATAATATTAGTGAATATATAAAATAAGATGTGAAAATGTTGATAATTGTTGAAGTACATGGGGACTCATAAAAGGTTATCTCTAATTTTAGGTATGTTTAAAAATTTATATAATACAAAGAAAAGAAAAGCAATGTATTTTGTAAAAAATATACATTTATGTGTAGAAGATGAGAAGTATGCAGAAATGTGCATAGTGGTTTTAGGATTATAGTTGTTCCATGTGTTTGTTTTGTTTTTTAATATTTCTCCCATAAGCTTGTGTGATTAAACATATACAAATGTTTTGTAAAAATAAAATATTAGCTTCCCCTCACAATGGTAAGGGAAGCAAGAGTCTTATCAGAGATCATAAATTTAAGTAAAGATCATACCACACGGGTCAGATATATATTGGTGGAAGCAGTGATAATACAGGAAAAGAGACTAATCCAAGAGCAAAATGGATACCATGATGGAGACTCATTACAATTTGGTTGACCACCTCTTTCCACTCACAGAGTCTCTGTCTCTTGCTAAACTACCTACTTTCTCTTCGTACTTATTTTAGGAGCTATATGCGGTCATCCTAAATCATTCTGAAAATCTTCTCCAGTTCTCATAATTTGTTTTTCCAAGCTTTCATATTCTAGGTTGATGTGTTTCTTTATAGATAATTATAATAATTGTGATAATAATAACATTTCTGCTTGCTTACTATGTGTCAGTAGCAGTTCTAAATATTTCAATATATCTTATTTAATCAATGTCTAAAAACTTGAATTAGGCACTATGATTTTGCCAATATTACAAATAATGCAAAGTCCTAATGAGGTTAAGTAATCTGTCTAAAGCCACACAACTAAGTAAAAAAAATGATAATCTATTCTTGTTCATACAGATATAAGGCTTTGAAGAATTTAACAACTGATAATCTTAAATGTGGCTTGAGTCTAGACACAATGTGAAGGTTACTTTAAATGACTTTTGTAAAGTTGGGGGCTTAATGTTTATAAAATCATCCAATATGTCAGTGTTCCCCAAAGTGTTGCTCATAACAGACTCCAAATTCTATATATCAGATTGCAAAATCCATGGGAAAGGAAGTGTAAAATGAGCACATTCTTTGTTCTTTCATATTTAATAAGATTAACATCGTTTTATACATGATAAAATGCTTTTTTCTTTGATATTTTATGTACATATCTCTGCCTCTAGATAAGCAAAGCCATTCATCTCTGTCTTGGTAGAGGGACTAGAACAGTTATGGTAGTAATAAAAAGGAAAAAAATGTTAAAATTCAGCTTTGACATTAAAAATAATATCACAGAAAGATAATAAGATAGACAGCTACACTTCAGGGAAAGAATTTTATTTCCCAGGTAAGGTTGTAGGACTTGGTTATAGACAGACTAGAAGACAAAAGAGAAGAGAAAGCAAGTTATCAGATATTTGTTACACTTTCCTCTCTATTTTGGTTGAAGTCTTGTGGGGGGGAGCATGTTAAAAAAAATCAAGGTAAGTGGCAATGACATAAACGACATAATGGCTTCTGCCCTGCTTTGCCTTTGAGATTCTGCAAGGAAATTGTGTTCCAGGATCCTTCACACACTGCAAAGTAAACTCAACTCCTTCTCTATTGAACAAGTTGCATCTCATTCTATATTTTTTTCCACACAAAATTATGCATTCAGGCACACATGGATTTTTGATCATTGTATTTTATAGACACTGGATGCTTTTTTGCTTTAATCAATTAGCAATACATCATTTCATTTCCTACAGCATTTTATAAATTTACATCTTTCTTCACCTTTTTTGACTACCTTTCTTCACATTCCTGTACATTATAACTCTTCTTATTATTGCAAATCGGAAAAGTAATATTTAAAAATAAAGTTTGGTGCTATATCACCATTGTTTCTTAAAGCCGAATAGTACTCCATGGTATACAT